>JANJGK010000017.1:17899762-17917262 GCA_039081455.1 Macrobrachium rosenbergii | reverse complement strand
TATTAGTTTTATCACTAATGATAGCCATATCTTTGCCTAACAACAAACTTCTAAGTCTATATTTGAAGTCCAGCGGGTTTGGATGATCATAAGGGCCATTCATTTGTCTGATACACCCAAACAAATGTTCTAAACAATCCTGATTCAATCTCTGAGTTAAGAGGTAATCTATCTCGAAGGAGTCTTTCAACATAGTGAACAGACCGATGGCCGACTTTGACGAAAGTATGACACCTTTCTGAAATTTATAAAGGCACCTTGTCTTTTGAGATTTAACTTTCATTGTATGCATGCAATCAATAACTTTATACAGGATTTCTTTTTGTTGTTCCATGCATGTTCCAAAACCATTGCGCATTTTTGTGTCCCCATATTTATGATTGGAGTTCATTACATCGAACCAGTCATTGACAAGCAATATAAAATCAGATGTTGGCTTCCAGTTTGACTTCAGTAATCCCTTCTCCCCGAGATATCTTAGAGCACTTGCACATGATTTTGACAACAACTGCACTGCATACTTGACTCGTTGCCTTTGTTGCCCACTGACTCTTAAATGCATCTCACTGACCTTATATGCTAAACCATAGTCTGAAGTACTGGCACTGAGCATTTCACGGATGCTTACATCTGAAACATAGTCTCCATTCTTTAGATAAAACCCTGAATCAATTAGATTATTCCTTATAAGTTTTATAAGGTGAGGAACGTCTGCAAAGACATATATCTGTCTATCAGCAGCTGGATTCTTGAAGGATATTTTATCTTGAAGAGGATCAATCCCAAGATCCTTCCACATGCGGAGGTTATTTGATCCCATATCGTGCACAATGGCAACAACTGTAATCCCTATTGCCTCAACTTTCTTTATCACAGATAACAGGATTTTTACTACATCAGACTGATCAAAATCATAATAAACTGGCTGCCTCCAACGCCCAATAATGCCACTTAACATAACAACTGTAACTTTGTCATGCGGTTTGTAAAGAGTGTCCTTTCCTTTGTCAAAACACCATTCCTTACTGACACTCATCTCGTCTATACTTAAGACAGCAAGCTTTTCAAGAGTATGAAATGTGTCAGCCTTTGCACTTAATAATGTCATTACTGAAGTTAAAATCCCAGGCTCACAGTCAAAATTTTGTGCTCTCTTTTTCAGTGTGCTTGGACAAGGCAAGGGAAATCCTTTTTTTACTCTCAAGTACTTGTAACACTTTGGACTTAAACTTCGTAACGTTAAAGCAGCCGCAATGTCCTCACTACTCCATTCACTGACTCTTTTCTGAGTTATAATGGCTTTGATTTGAGTTCTGCTAAAGTAAGGGCTCAGGATTTTTTCAGTTCTGGCTATGACTACATTCCTAATAATTTGCACAACATTTCCACGCAAATCTGCAATTTCAGTTCTCAATGATTCATTTTCTTCCCTTAGTTGTTTTACTTCATTTTTCAGCCGTTGCAATTCATTTGTTACCTCTACTGGAATGACTGTTATAACAACAGGAGAAGGTGACTCACCGACATCATTTTCAACACAGTCGTCTTGAGTTGTCTCTCTTGCATTATCAGCCACAATTTCACCAATACCTTCCTTACTCATATCACAGAGCTCTTTCACAGCTTTCCTCTCACTCCGTTTATGGGCCCGTCCGTCTCTTGCAACTGATGATTTTGCTGGAGCTACACCTGTGATGATGATAGTTTCATTAGAAAACAATTTTTCAAGCTTCTCATACACATCATTAAATATATATATATATATATATATATATATATATATATATATATATATATATATATATATAATGTATGTGTGTTGAAATACTCAACACATGCTTTCTATAATAAACCCATGCATATTACAAATATGTTATTGATAACGAAGTAGTGAGCGCTACTGCAAACAATACACTTACCATTTGGAAGATTTAGAGATGGAACAGCATTTTCTTTTAATGCCCTCTTATTCCTTGGCGATTCAGTATCAAGAAGTCGTGACTTCAAATCCTCTGCATAGTCTTGTAGAGTAAAGTGCACTGAACATATGACTGCATTTTTAGGGTTCACCGGATCTGCACGACGACATGCATGTAGCCACTTGTCCCTGAACACTTCATCCTTCGGAAATCGAAAATACCTCACACCAGTCTCTTTGGTTTTTGCTTTGGTATTGAAACACCCAAATATAGGACAGTTACTCGGCATTTTCTCGAAAAAAATTTGTATAGTAAGACACCAACAACTGCAAGTTCACTCTGTATGCAGAAGTGAATCACTGACTTGCGTGGTCTGAGCATGGGTGAATCCACGTGCTTTGGCCCACACTACCTCAGCAGACGGATGATTCATCGATAATCCCTCGGGTGGCTGACCTGCTCTAAGTGGGTCCTGGGTAAACCAAACACGATGCGTCAGCAGAATGGATCGAAGGCGACATATGTTGAATTCACCTGTATGAGGCGAGAATATGTAAACTGAATGACGAAACTGTGTCGTCACTCAAAGTATGACGTGTTTGTGATGCCATGTACGTCTAATCGTGCTTGAAAGATAGAGACTCCAGTGAAAGGGCAGAGAGGTTAAGGCGCTAAGTGCAGCGAAGATTATAGTATCGTTCTCTCTCTCTCTCTCTCTCTCTCTCTCTCTCTCTCTCTCAAAACTGGTGAAAACCACGTAGAATTTAGTACACTCTCATAACCTCTGGAATTCAGCAAAACCAAGACTCCGTAGCAGCTATCTCCAGTCGGAACTGGAAAGTGTAAAACCCTAAGTGATAATATGGAACTATAACATTCATTCTTATCATTTATTTGCTCACTACTTCTAAGTGAAATAGACCTTAGTGTTCCTGTGGAAATGATTTCCAAATAAGACATAGAAGAGAACCCACATACCGCTCGTCCATTGCTACCTTAGAATGGTAACTCTTTAACAATACTGTATACATTTATACTGAAGTCACGTGAATCTACTGTGTTATATATATATATATATATATATATATATATATATATATATATATATATATACACACACACACATATACACACACATATATACTGTATATATATTTTCATAAACTGGAGAAATTGAAACAAGGTTTATATTGATGCTGTCACGAAACCAAGAAAGCCCAGCTTATGAGCAAAAGGAAAAGTTATTTGAAAACTTACCTTAGATTTTCCTGGATTTACAATTGAATGAGAAAGGTCGCCATTTGGAATCAGAATTCTTTTACAAATTTACAGGGGTGTATTTACAGAGACTTTAGCAATTAAACAAGGAGACAAACAATACGACATGATAACTGATGGGCAGACTCATTAATAGAACACATGGAACAATAATGCAATGATTGGCAACAAGCAAGCTGATTAATAAGGGGGCCAATGTGCAATACAATCAGTCCAATGATAATAATAATAGTTAGTCAGGCCCCGATTACACGAAATAGTCTCAGATGATGCAAATGATGGAACTCCAGGATGGGAGAATAATTCATATGAACATTTTCAGGCCACAACGGGCTTGGTATCGACTGCGACCAGGAATATCAAGATTGTGGGGTGGCAGGCTAAATAATGGAGCATGAAGTGTGATCGGGCAGCTTGTCTCTCCTGAAAGAGAGGTCCCAGATTAACCACGGAGACACACAGACGGAAATGGAATCCCCCTTATAAATGGGGATACTTACACAATTAAATATTAACCACTACGTAGCCCAGCAGATAATTATGATGACATCACGTAGGCACAATATGGGAATCGTAGCTGTGTGGGCCTTAACAATGAATACGTGATCGCACTCACACAAAGAGTAAATTTAACACTGGTATTGCTTAGCCTAAATAGCCCTTAAATTGCACTGGGAGCGGGATAAATGGATGAATATTACGGGATATCTATGGACATTCAAGGCACATTAATGGCGAGATATGGGAGGCAGGCAGGACTCGTACAAAGGAGGATTGCTTTGTGGAGGAAGGAGTTAAAGTTTAAAGAAATGGAATTTTAAGGATTATAAGTAAAAGGGGGGAGGGCTGGTTTACTGACTATTTGCAATGGACAAACCTTGTCTGATAATTGCGGCGCCAACAGTCATCTCGGCTGTCCGTCGTCGGTAGTTCAACCAGCATTAATGGAGGAGAGGGGCGATAGACCCGCCCGGTTCTAAGATGAGAAAGCTTCTGTTTTCCCAAAGCTAGCTGCGTCTTGTGGGGCCTCAGCGTTAGTCCGACATCCCTGCAAATATGTCAAGAGAACCAGCATATGTCAAGAGAACCAGCAAAGAGGGCAGAGGAAAAGCACACTTAGAATTAGGTGCTTTAAGATTAAAATCCTACTTGGTCCCTAGCTTTAAATGGCCGATTTGACCTTCCCCATACCTAAATGCTTTCTCATCACGTGATGGGGGTGAAAAAGGGAGTGCCTATTGTCTCCCAGGATCAGGCAACAAGTGGGTGTCCCCCCCCCACCCCGCTACACAATGGTACTAACAGCCCTGATCGAGTTCAAACTATGCTTGTTTCTGTTCGTTGCCCGCCAATTTTCCCGGCCCTACAGTCAAATGAATAGCAGATTATTTCAAAAGTAAATAATGCACGGAAATCTACAGGAGGGAGGGATGTATATCCTTGACAGGTCCCCCCTTAAAAAAGGCCCTTCACACCCTTTCGGGTGTGAGGGTCTTAGCTAATTCCTCCCGACTGGCCCGTGACCCTTTGTCTTTATGTTCAGCATTTGTGGACTCTGCAAGTAGAATAACGTTGATGAAACGTAGGATGTTGTCTCATAAATACTGACCTACCTAACTGCTAAGAGGGGTTCTGAATTGGCTAATTTACGGGCCTAACCTACCTAAGGGTATAGATACGGCTACTAACTGGCTAGGATGACGGGAGAAAACTACACCTAGACAAATGCACACTGTAAACACCTAACCTAACCTAACCTACTATCCCCACGACTCTGGCACTGAACGAGCTGGCAGTAACAAATGGCACGCACTGTGTTATGATCAGCACTACACTTTACTATTAACACGCAACAAATTAAAACAGGACTAACCTGAAGGGTAATTCACAATGTATGATTAAGTAATGTATCAGGTTGAGTCTAGAGTGGGTTGGAAGGAGGTTAGTTGAAAAAGGGTCAGTAGTACAAAGGCCTACGTGGTTAATTGTTAATGTTACGGGTTCAGAGGTCACACAGGCTACCTTCTCTGGGCAGATGATAGGATCGCTCTGAGATGGAAGCGGCACTGTGCCAACAGGCACGAGTACCAAGAGAGCTTATGGCTCTGACTCGCTAAGTGAATTTCTTCCGCCCCTTCTTCTTCTTTGGGGGCCTCCAGGGTCTGGCTAGGCCATTCCTAGGAGGCGATGAGGATACTGACTCTGAAGAACGGCCAGGAGTGCCTTCAGGAGCAGGATCAGGGGCAGCCTCAGGGGCTATGGGCTGACCTCCTACTTCAGCTGCTGCGACAACCGTCATGGGAAGAGAACCAGCATCTGCGTCCTGGCCAGACAGTTCCTGGTCGACCAGAAGAGAGGTAATGTCCAGGCCTGCCAGAGGGTCGTCCTCAGCAGGTGGAAGAGTGTGGGAAGAAGAAGCATCAGGGGTCGGAGGTTTGCACTGTGCGATGATCACGGTTGTTAGAATTGGTGGATCTCCCGTAGGAGGATCCGAGTCATGTTCTGGATCTGGCACTGGCACTAACTCAGGGCCAGGCAAGGGGGGTACGCTTGGCAGAGAGCATCCAGCCAAGATGGACGGAGCTTGGCACTGACCAGTGCTTGCAAGTGGCACTGGCAGCGAATTGGTATCAGATGAAGCTGAAGGGGGACCCGGGGGATCAAGACCCTTCGGTGTCCCTGGCATGATCTGGGACAGCAATTCCTGTCTTAATGAGAGGGCTGGGCCTCTGGGTTCGGTGGAGTTGGCCGCTGCGGCTAGCCTACTGTGGCACTTTGACCATCTCTCGGAGTGGCCCCTTACATTGCAGGTCCTGCAGCAGTAATTTGTGCGATCCCGTTGTGATGAGGGAGTAATGCGTGGGTGGCCGTCCGGTCACAAGACCCGCGGACTAGGCCTAGAATGTGAATGTGGTGGATTAGGTTCGGTTGACGGTGGCGCAGCTGTCACAAAGGCTGTGTCCCTATCCGAAGAAGTGGCACTGGATGTGCTGGTGGAAGCAGTCAGGCAACAGAGTGGTGTGGGGGTGGGACATCCCCAGAAGATGTCTCGACCAAGCAGGAACTCCACTCCGTGCCTAATTCGCTTGACAACGCCAAGATGATGCACCTTGTTGCTCCAAGGGGTGATCACCCTGAGCTCAACGTATGAAGGACACTTCCATTTTACTTTTTAATGTATATATACCTACTAATAAAAATGAAAATGTTGACACATTTGGAGAACATAGGCAAAATATCATCTATAATTGAAGATGATGAACACGAGAATATTTGCATTCTTGGTGACTTTAACTCTGCTCCTAATACAAATTTTTACGAAGAGT
Source organism: Macrobrachium rosenbergii (assembly GCA_039081455.1). Taxonomy (NCBI): domain Eukaryota; kingdom Metazoa; phylum Arthropoda; class Malacostraca; order Decapoda; family Palaemonidae; genus Macrobrachium; species Macrobrachium rosenbergii. The sequence continues at coordinate 17,910,739 of JANJGK010000017.1, read as the reverse complement.
TGGTCTCGCTTTGTGCCTCTCATGATATGGTATTTGCTGACAAGTGTAATCTGCCAGCTGATTCCTACACTCACGTTAATCTTGGTTCTTTGTCTAGAACGTGGGTTGACCACTGCATTTCAACTGAGGGACTTCTCCAATCTCTGGTTAATTGCCATATTTAGTATGATTGCATACCGTACAGTCTGATGATTTATCACTTACCACCAATATCTATGTTGATCAAATTCCTATACTCTGCTGCCAGGAAACGAAGTTTGGAGATGATTAACTGGCTGAAGGAAATGTTTTTTAGTCTTTTAAAGGCAAGGCTCTCTGATGTACTTATTGACATGCACTTTCTCTTTTGTTCTAATCATTGCTGTCATTCCGTTGATCTTAAACTCTGTATACATGACAGATATGATGAACTGTGTACTACTATAGTGGCCACTGGAAAAGAAGTATTCGGCACTAGAAGAATGAGGTACAAAGCTGTGTCTGGCTGGTCGGATTTCGCTCTTGAGGCCCATGACTTAGCTCGAGACGCATTCCTTTCCTGGAGGATGAATGGGTCTCCGAGAGAAGGGCCCTGGGTACTGCATATGCGACAGACTCGTTCTAGGTTTAAACTAGCGCTTAAATGGTGTCGTGAGCATGAGGAGCAGTTAAGAGCGAGAGCACTTAGTCAGAGTCTAGTCTCTAAGAGTATGAAACGTTTTTGGTCAAACATTAAATTACTGATTAAAAAGAAATGCACCAATGTCCCCCATAAAACTGAAGAAGCCGTAGGTTCTGACAAATACTCCTTTTGTGGAGAAAGCATTTTCAATCTGTTTTGAATATCATTCAAAATAGCATTAGTAGGAATACAGCAGATGAAGTAAGTGATGGTAATTTTAATATATTACTCTTGATATGGTGAAGAAAGCTACTCATTCTTTGTCCATTAATAAAGCCGTGGGCTCTGAGTGTATCCCTGGGGAAGTCTATAAGTATGCTCCAGACTATTTACTCCTATCGATATGCCTTTTTTTAATTCATTCATTATACATTCGTTTTTGCCTGCTTCTGTTATGAAAGGTATAGTAGTGTACACCTTTCCACACAAGAGATCAGACAGGTTGCCCAAGGTCGGTAACAATCCAAAGATGTTGAAAGTGTATAATTTTGTTTGACACTACTTCATATATGAATGACAGAGAGTGAAACTGATTTGATGCAGTACAGCAACTGTTTGACAACCGTTTTGTCACACTACTAATTGACAAACCACATTTGAAAGGGACAATGAGACATAATTGACAACTTCTTAGATTTATTTGACAATTAACAAAAACTCAAAATATTCAGATTTTACTTATACAATTGTAATGACTGTACAAAAACATAATTGGTGCATAATTTTATCCATAATTACTTTGAAAGAATGACACACATATTGCAATTTAAAAAAAAAAAAAAAAAAAAAAAAATGTTGAGGAAGGGATTAATACTCTAACGATAACTAGCTAAACATGAATTAGCAGTTACAGTAGAAACGGCAGCCATCACTATACGGTACTGTACTTGTTTTAGTAGGTGTTATCTCTGCATTCTCAGTCATGTTATTCCTATCTTGTATGTAGCATGAACATCAACTCAGTTGATTAGTATTCAGTTCGCATTTTATGTTCGCACTGCAGTTGATGAATCGTCTGACGAACCAAGTGAAGCTAATCGACAAAGAGCCATAATTCTTTAAAAATCACATTGACAAATAAATCAAATTTAGATACTCTAAATTATACCTTACGTATGATTTTTATGTGAAAAATATATACGTAGTTATGTACTAGATTCAATATCATATAAATTAACCTCAAAGTCAGTTAGACATGTTAAAAGGACATATTTATTAATTGACAGAGATGTAAAGATTGAACATTGTTGCATGTTTATTGGCAGTTTACAAAATTAAGTGAATACATTATAAATGCATGATTATTTACAAATCATTCAAAAATATCAAAACAAATATTTCCTAAATCATTTACAGCCTAAAATAAAATCACTCTTTTTATAATGCGTATGCATTATTTTACAAGGGTTCTGCAATACATCCTGGAAAATGGTAAGATATATATAAATCTAGTTCACTTAATCCCAAATTTCTTCACGTGCAAGACATCATCTTAAGTAGGTCTAGCTGTGCAGATAATTCGCTGAGCATAAATCACCATCTATAGTCGGGATGGCATCCATTACTACCACTTGCTTGAGTAAGTGTTCTCTTTAGGCTCTCAGCGTCATATGTTTCGCAGCACGAGCATCTACTCTATTGACAATCCCATTTAACTAACTTTTGATGTAAACTTTGAGAACAGAAAAACCATTCTCAATGGGATTCAAGAATGGAGAATGCGCCGGGAATTTCTTTATTTCTCGCTCCTCAAAGTCCTGTTCAATTCCAGCATGGATTTCTGCATTATCTATTAATACCACAGTAGGATCTGAACCTAATACGGCAAAGAGCAAGGTCATGAAGTCCTAGAGCTTGAATTTGTTCACCGACTGAGTATGAATTTCATAATAAAACAAACCTGCTTGATTAGAGATAGCAGCTATTAAGGTTATATTATTTCCTCTGCCCTGCCACAATGCTTGTAGCACGCTGACTACGTGGAGCTCGACCAGAAGTCCTACAAGTATATGAATTGTAAACTGTCCCGTCCACATAAACTCTGTGCCTATGTAGCATACCTTCTTCACATAGATATTGAGCATGAGCTAAACTTGCAGTTTTATTCTCATTTGAATTTCGGTTTTCGGCAACATTCCGAGATAATTTCAAAGTAATTAGTTCTCCATCCAAAGCTCTTCATATTGTCATATTACACACATGAAGCCTGTCGTCGTCTTCCGTTCCTTGGAAAGGACAACCATCTACTGTCGCTATCGAACAGAAACAACACCAAGAAAAGTATGGCATGCTACACTTTTACCCCTTACCTGTGCCTAAATTGTCTTTTTAGTTGTTTGGTATTATAATTGGTCTCGTACGAAAAATTCCTCAAAAATCATAAGTAGGGCAATTAATTTCAATAAAACAATTATTTTTGTTGATTGGCAATGTGAAATGTGATTGTCAAAAAATTTTGGCAAATATCAATTCACTTTTGTTGGTTGGTCAAACGATTTGTTAACTGTCAATCTGTTTCGTAAGACTGTCGTGTTTCTGAGGAATGTCAATGAGTTTTGTTACTTCGTACGAAGTATTTTGTTTTATGTCAGTTCAATCTGGGGTCTGTCAATTTGTTATGAGCTATGTCAAATGTAAGTGTCTGAAGTGAAGTGTGAAAAGGTGTAGGTGTAGTCCCACTTTTAAAAAATGTAACCAAAGACCCGCAGTTAAAAACAACTATAGACCAATCGCAATTGCTACACACATTTCTAAAATGCTAGAATGAGTAATATTAGCAAATATAAGGGAATTTTTATATACAAGTGAGAATTAGTTTGGGCTCAAATCAAAATCTAGGCACAGAAATATGTGTTTATGCTTTAAAAAATGTTATCAGTTATTACCACGTACAAAATACGCCAGTATTTTTATGCTTTTTAGATGCCAAAGCAACATTTGATCGGGCGAACTATTGGAAGCTGTTTGATAAATTGTTGTGCCGAAAAGTACCGATACATTAAGTCAAGTCACTCGCCTATTGGTTAAACTTTCAAAATTTTGTTGTTCAACGGGATGATCAACTAGCTCCTTCGGTAGCAGTAATGGCTTGAGGCAGGGAGGCATTCTTTCACCCTACCTTTTTAACATTTATGTAGATGACCTGAATATTCGACCGGCTGGTTCCGGAATAGGATGTCACATGGGGGATGTTGCTTTTGATACTTTTAGCTATGCGAATGATCTAGTTATTCTCACTCCCACTGGTAGGGCACTTCGAAAACTTTTGAAGATCTGTGAAGACTTTACCATAAAACATGATATAGTTATACAACACCAGCAAAAGTGTGAGCATGTTGATTCCTTCATGTAACAACAAAAGTCAGGAATACCCATGGATTTCATTTCAAAACGACTTCTTACAATTTGTAAATTCATTTTCGTATCTGGGCCACATAATTACTAGTAACAATAAGAGTAATGAAGATCTTGAACAACAGCGTCGGAACCTCTGTGTAAGAAAATTTAATCTCTGTGATGATGAAGCTAAAGTTCAACTATTCAAAACTTTTTGTACGACAATCTATTGTTCTTCACTATGGGATAACTACACACAAGAAACTTTTGGAAGACTGAGAGTGCATCATAATGATATAATAAGGGGTATGATAGGGGTCGCCCGAAGTAATAGTGCTTCACATGTTTTTGTGACACTGGGTTTGCCCTGCCTTCATGTTATCCGGCGTCACGCAGTATTTAGTTGAAAACAGAGATTGGAGAAATCAAATAATGTCTTGATACGATTGCTAAAAGACAGTGATGCGTCTTTATTATTTACATTGCATGATGAGTGGCACAGAATAGTCTACTGACAGATAAAACTTCCTTTTTTTAAAATTCTATATCTGGAATGATATGTGCAGTATGTTTATTATGTAGGTGGAGAATAATATAGTTGTTATTGAGCTTATTTACGCTTGCTTTTTAGGTCTAATTGCATCACCTTTTTTAAAGTTTTTTTTATTGGTAAGATACACACTTTGGTTGTGATAATTGTATTTTTTTCTGTAAATTTTTTTGTTTAATAATAAATCAAAATTGTACCCTCTCTGCACCACTGCTTTTCTTTGTAAATTTTATTGTATATGAATTCGTATATTCGAAATAAAGTATTATTATTTTTATTATTATTATTATTATTATTATTATTATTATTATTATTATTATTATTATTATTATTATTATTATTATTATTATTATGCTGCTTCTAATATGCTGGTGCTGTCCATCTACGTAGTGCGAACTAGTACGAAATTTCTGTTTGTAAATTGAACGTGATGATCAGTTGATTATTTGGTTAAAACAACGCCAGAGTTTAGCGGAAGCTTCCTGTTAGTTTTCGTCTTTCTTCTTCTTCCTGAAAAATAAAATCTGAATAAAACCATCACAAATTATGCTTCCAAGGGAAGGAATCGACTAAAGCATGATAACGATCTTATGTCTCCCTTATTTATTTAAAATAAAAAAAAAAATTATTTTGATGAATTTCGTGAGAGCGACATCCTTAAGTGTATTCGGTCTGTATTGTGAGGGATATGCAACATACAAATTAGGACGGAATACCTGAGAGTGCTTCCACTCTTCATTATACCCTCTGTCAGAGAGGGCATGTGGTTAAAAGAGCAAGAAGCGATGTTGATGAGGTCATGGATCAAATCTGAAGGTCATTTCATCCAGGTAATCAGAGGAGATGTAACGCCAGGGAAGTTAGTAATATGTTTTTTTTTTATCATAATGCTATTCAAATGCACAGGCAGTGAAAAATAGAGATTCGATTACCATAGCAGTTACAGTAAAAAAATCTTTAAATGAGTTTTACGATATCTTAGAGAAAAGGCAAAGAAGCTAACCGAAGAAGACTTTTAGCCTTCCATCTGTGAGAATGTCACTGAACTGATAGCATTAAGCTCTTCTTTCTCTAAGAAGAAAAAATGGCCAATAGTATAACATCCCCGCAGAAAACTCAAATGCGTCGAGTATCGTCTACTGATTAAGACATCCTGATATCTGAAATCTACATTCGTGCACCGAGGTCACAGTTGAATCAGCTGATAATATTAACTCGACCATCGTTGCAGTCATCAGGAATAATGATTAATGTCAGTTATTGTCATCACAAATATATCCAAATTTCAATTACAAGCACTTGCTCATGGAAAACTCGGTCGTTCACCACAAAGGATTGCAAAGGCTGGAAATGAATACTTAACGTAGTTATGTATCGGATAGGGTAGACTTTCAGCAGAAGAATTCTTACTTATTGATGTGCTTCACCCACGGTTTAGAGAGCCTTTATGTCCGGACTGAAATCACCACAGATATTTATTGAATGAGAATCTTGAATTAGTGTAACAAGAGTACAGTATATGAACGGTGCTCATTCATGTGCGGGTATTATACACAGACAGACAAACACACACACATATGCATATATACAGTACATACATACATATATATACATACATACATACATACATACATATATATATATATATATATATATATATATATATATATATATATATATATATATATATATACATGAATATTGAAAGCATGTAAAAAACAAAGGCTCTCTCTCTCTCTCTCTCTCTCTCTCTCTCTCTCTCTCTCTCTCTCTCTCTCTCTCTCTCTCTCTCTCTCTCTCTCTCTCTCTCTCTTATACACACACACACATATATATTTATATGTATATATGTGTGTGTATTTATGTATATAAGAAAGAGAGAGAAACAGAGAGGGGGGGGGGAAGAGGGAGAGCCTTTCCTTCTTGCATGCTGTCAATGTTCATGTATTCGTTACAGAACCCCTTCTCGTTCAGACTGAAGATAACGACTTGTTCGTAAAGCAAATCAAATTTTAATGAAAGATCCAAAAGGGCATAACAATGATACAGTCTTTGTTCTGTTCCTTGTATAGAGTAGTTTTGGACTGGAGGAAACACGAGTTCTCTCTTCGTGCATTCAAGAATAGAAAATACAATTACAGAATGTTATAATTCCGTTCATGCCTGGAAATTACGGGCCTTTGCTTCCTCCTTGTTAATTCTACCCTTCCAGCTTTCCAGTGTATGGGTGGTAATTAACTGGTCATTCGGCAATAAAAGATGACTCCTTGGCTCTCAAATTACAATAGGAGAATTGTCTTGCATCTGTTGCGAAATAGTTTAATTTCGCTTCGTTAGATTAATTGGTTTTCAAAAATGCTTCTTATTTCCTGCACCTCATAAGGGAATTCAGTGAGAATGACTCTGCATTTTCGTATATCCCTTTGTTTTTCTTGGCATTTTTAAAGTAAAGATGTGAAAAAGACGTCCATGTAGAAGGAGATGCTACTAATACATAGCAAATAAATATGGGTAAACACTTCTGCCAAGAGATGGTATCGCTGCTAGAGCTCTTTGTGAAAGAATGTGAATACCTATAATTTTCAAAGTATGTGCCATCTTTTGTGGCTATGTAGTAGCTATAATGGTTATCTGATAGAGGGATTTTTGAAAATTCGCAAGTGGCTCAGGATAGTTAAAATGTCTTTAAAAAATGTTTTTTTTTTATATTTATATATATATATATATATATATATATATATATATATATATATAAATATATAAATATATATATATATATATATATATATATATATATATATATATATATATATATATATATATATATATATATATAATCCAGAAGATTTTTGTATACGTATGGTGAACTCCATTCGAGAGAAAAGCAGAGACAGACTATCTGAATATATGCAAACTTCTTTTCGACTTACTATAAATGTCTAATTTTAGTACCCTTCTGTTATTAAACGTTCGTCCGTTGGCGCCACAATACCATAAACAATGCTTCATTTTCTGTAGTTCTGCGAAGGACTGGGTCCGTCAGCTCTCAGAAAGTCACACCTAAAAAATGTCCCCTTTCCTCTCTTCTTATTTTTCTTCTCTTTATTCTTCTTTTTTACTCTTCTTCTTCATGCTTTTTTCCTGCGCACAGAAATAAAGATTCCTTCTGGAACTTTCAAGTTCAGTTGACAATGCTTCAATTTCTCCCTAGGTGAAGTGCAGGCTCCGGATACCTTAAAAACCCAGGAGGGACAAAATGTTTTCGACTTGTGTTAATTTTTTTCTATTTCTGCATTTCAGTGTGCGTTCACGTTCTCATAGACATCCGGTGTGAATGAGATTTGGCTGGCAAATTTTTAGCGCAGGATTATTATTTAGTTGTTTATATAAAACAAGAGTGTTCATTCGTAATTACTAATAAGTGGTATAAAACGAAATAAATTCGTAAATTCCATAAAGCAATCATTCACAACAGTTCTAAACAGGGCTTCTCAAGGAGGGCACGTTTCTTACTAATAAATGAAGGATAGAAAAAATTGGAGTATTAAAATATCCCTGTAAATTGAAACGCTTCACGTCACTAATAACAAAGTAATAGATTCTGGAAAAGGTGGTAAAATCTAGGCAAAAATGTGCTAAGTGTTAGATAAATATGATTGGCTTATTAAAAGCGCATCAAGAATGGCAGTTTTATGTTTAGCATTTAAAAGCAGTAATACTCTTCTTACTTAGTGGTGTGTCTTCCGGTACTAGAGGCAAGCAAAGAGCTGTTATCAAAAAGAGAAAAAAATTATGTTTATGTAAATCATCCACGTTAATCTTACAAGACGTGCGCAAAGACTTTTTCATAAAAAAATATCACATGGATCTTAACCTTATGAAACAGAAGGGAAAATCCTGAAATAATAATCTAATATGAACCCTTAAACACCTCTCCATAAATATAAGCCATCCCCACCTGTCGATTCAATTCCCCTTGTTGTGAAATTCAACTAATTCCTTTTGAATTCTACTGTACGCTTCGACTTTCCTATTCTATGGAGTTTTTCAAACACTCGTTCCATTATCCCCTGATCAAATGAATTGTAATCACAACCGAACAGGGGCAAATTGAATTTTCAAACCCCTGATGGCAATCCGACTAGAAAAATGCTAGATTTCCACGGCAATTGTTTGCCCAATCGAACATTTTAAAATTTCTGTTCAGGTTTCTAATACGTGAAAATTTACGAGTTTATGTAAAACGCTGATAGACTTTTTGCCGGTTTTGAATGATTTACCACCATAAACTATAATGACAATGAAGGTTCTGTCATTACTTACTATGAAACAACTTTTTGTTATTATTTCTCCTTACCTAATTTAATAAAACAGTAATGTTTCTGAAAGGGTTTCTGTTCAGAATGTGTCCTTAAGCTTCGTATAAGTTGTCCTTAAAATTAGTTTCTCTAATGATCGAATCATTAAGGTTACTTTCCGCAAAGATAAATTAAGACATACCAATCTTCCCATCTTACTAATTACGTTTAAATGAAAAGAGATGGTGTTGAAGAACGAGCTTGCCTTGGTCAAATAATTCGCGAAAGAGAGAAGATTTTGTGCGTTCTTCGTACGATTTGTAATATTCCTCATTTCCCTTCTCCAGAACAGGGTTCGTTGAAAATTAACGTCGTACATTTCCGGGCGCAGAGAAATTTGAGGGCTTTCTTTTAATGCTATTACGGATTATTTGTGTTTGTACACGTATATATATATATATATATATATATATATATATATATATATATATATATATATATATATATATATATATATATATATATATATATATATATATATATATATAATATATATATATATATATATATATATATATATATATATATATGTATGTATATATATATATATATATATATATATATATATATATATATATATATATATATGTATGTATATATATATATATATATATATATATATATATATATATATATATATATATATATATATATATGTGTATGTATATAATGTATATATATATATAAATTTCTGACTCACGTCGGGATCGAACCCAGGTCTCTCAGGTGGAAAGCAAGGGCGTTACCCACTGGGCCATACAAGTCTAAAAGAAGTTGGAACCTGAGAGCAACTGCACCCAAGGAATTACCTGGGCAAGCTAACTGCTTGCATACCAGCGAGTTTTCCCCAACTTCCCGACTCAGCAATGACCCAATAGACAACATTTCATTCGAATTATCCCTTCTGAGTGAATAAGATAGGAATCATCAACACACAATCACGTGTGGAACAGAAATAAATTTCTGACTCACGTCGGGATCGAACCCAGGTCTCTCAGGTGGAAAGCAAGGGCGTTACCCACTGGGCCATACAAGTCTAAAAGAAGTTGGAACCTGAGAGCAACTGCACCCAAGGAATTACCTGGGCAAGCTAACTGCTTGCATACCAGCGAGTTTTCCCCAACTTCCCGACTCAGCAATGACCCAATAGACAACATTTCATTCGAATTATCCCTTCTGAGTGAATAAGATAGGAATCATCAACACACAATCACGTGTGGAACAGAAATAAATTTCTGACTCACGTCGGGATCGAACCCAGGTCTCTCAGGTGGAAAGCAAGGGCGTTACCCACTGGGCCATACAAGTCTAAAAGAAGTTGGAACCTGAGAGCAACTGCACCCAAGGAATTACCTGGGCAAGCTAACTGCTTGCATACCAGCGAGTTTTCCCCAACTTCCCGACTCAGCAATGACCCAATAGACAACATTTCATTCGAATTATCCCTTCTGAGTGAATAAGATAGGAATCATCAACACACAATCACGTGTGGAACAGAAATAAATTTCTGACTCACGTCGGGATCGAACCCAGGTCTCTCAGGTGGAAAGCAAGGGCGTTACCCACTGGGCCATACAAGTCTAAAAGAAGTTGGAACCTGAGAGCAACTGCACCCAAGGAATTACCTGGGCAAGCTAACTGCTTGCATACCAGCGAGTTTTCCCCAACTTCCCGACTCAGCAATGACCCAATAGACAACATTTCATTCGAATTATCCCTTCTGAGTGAATAAGATAGGAATCATCAACACACAATCACGTGTGGAACAGAAATAAATTTCTGACTCACGTCGGGATCGAACCCAGGTCTCTCAGGTGGAAAGCAAGGGCGTTACCCACTGGGCCATACAAGTCTAAAAGAAGTTGGAACCTGAGAGCAACTGCACCCAAGGAATTACCTGGGCAAGCTAACTGCTTGCATACCAGCGAGTTTTCCCCAACTTCCCGACTCAGCAATGACCCAATAGACAACATTTCATTCGAATTATCCCTTCTGAGTGAATAAGATAGGAATCATCAACACACAATCACGTGTGGAACAGAAATAAATTTCTGACTCACGTCGGGATCGAA
>JANJGK010000017.1:17892262-17897262 GCA_039081455.1 Macrobrachium rosenbergii | reverse complement strand
ATTAAGGCCTTTCCCTTTTTCTCAGAGCAGCCAAACATACCAAGAGTGAATCCCACTGACCGACAAATGCAAGATTATTTTGGAGATGATGGACAAATATCTCGATGTTTTTGGCGTCAAATAATTTTGATCAAGGTTCAGAAACATCGGACCTTTCGTGCGCGGAAATATTATTCTTTTGATTTTTATTTTAGTTTTCTGGGAAATAGAATATGAGGGAAAATCATATAATGCTGGCTTTTCACCCCTTGAGCGAAAAGAGAGAAAATAATTGTATTTTTGGTGTGTGTATCTATGCTGAAATACTTACAAAAGTGGTCGATTTTTTGTGTTGAATACTGTTACGCGAACTGATATCATTTGCCGATTTTCTCTTATATTCAGCTCCACCTTTTCAAATGTATTTGAAACAATTCGAGACTTTAGAGGTAAAATAAAATCATTTAAAAATACTCACGTTTTTGTAAATAATCACTTGCGGCACTGTCACAAAAAGAAAAAAAAAAAAAAATTATAATAGAAAAAAATTCAATGCTTTATATTAAACTAAAAATTTGTCAAATATTTCGGTTGCATTCATGTTCAAGAAGCCTACTTTTTTAGGATGCATACTTGCTTATGATGCACACAAGTATACGGCACATGCATGTTTAGAGTGCCTACTAGCTTAGGGTGCATACATATTTAGGTGCCTTCAAGTTTAGGGCACATACATGTTTAGGGTGCATACTTGTTTAAGGTGCTTACTTGTTTAGGGTGCATACCTGTTTTGGATGCATACTTGCTTAGGGTGCATGTAAGTTTCATGTATAGTTTCTGTACTTGTTTAGGGCACATACCTCTGTAGGGTGCATACATTTTAGGGTGCATAGATGTTTTGACTGCACACTGTTTAGGGTGCATGCTTATTTAGGGTGCATACATGTTTAAGGTACATACTTGCTTAGTGTGATACTTATTTAGGGTGTGTACATGGTTAGGGTGCATACTTGTTTAGGGTGCATAGAGGTTTAGTGTGCATATTTCCTAAGGGTACATTCATGTTTAGGGTGCATATTTCCTTAGGATGCCTGCATATTTAGGTTGGATATTTGTTTAGGATGCATGCTTATTTAGGGTACACATTTGTTTATGGTGCATGCCTGTCTAAGATGAATACATTTTTAGGGTGCATACCTGCTTAGGGTGCATGCATGCGTAAGGTGCCCACATGTATAGGGTACATACTTGTTTAGGGTGCATGTATGTCTAGCTACTGTGTATCATTGTTTAGGGTGCATTTATTTTTATGGTGAATCCATGTTTAGGGTGCTTACTTGCTCAGGGTTCATTTATATTTATGGTACATTCATGTTTAGGGTGCATTCTTGTTAAAGCTGCTTACATTTTTAAGGTGCATTCATGTTTAGGGTGCATAAATGTTTTGGTTGCATTCAAGTTTAGGGGGCACCCATGTTTAAGGTGCATACTTGCTTAGGATGCTTACATGTTTATGGTGTATAGCCTACACTGTCGAAACTTCGACAAGAGAGATTGTACTTTACCGCAAGTTGTGGTATAGTTTTGTGTGTCTTCCTTGTTTACGGAAAGTGGAAATGCATATTATGTGGAAGAAAGATGCTATGTTTTGTTGTATGGGTTTACTTGTGAAAAGCGTTGTTTGGTTATTTCATGTATTAGATTGTAAGTATATGTGTAATAGTGCTTAAGTATCGGTCGTCGGTTGTTTGTTGGTTCGGTTGTTAGTGGAACGTTTGGTGTTGGTCAATGAAGGTCGTAAAAGTCAGTCTAGTTACAGATCTGATGCAGTCTAGTTTTTACCTTGGGATGACTCAGGAGATTCAGCTCAAGTATTCCCTTTCATTTAAAGACTTTTTAAGGAGGTTTCCTTTAGTAAGGTATGCATACTGTAGGATAAGGAGAATTTCTTGGAATGTTCTTGAAATGAGGGTCACAAAGTAGAGGTTGTGCTCATGCCAATCTCAGTAGCAATTCAGGCTAAGGATATTGACTACGTCAACTGAAATAATAGTAAGTTTGTATCATTTATATGTGGTTTTGATTGTGAAGTAGAATAATATAGCTGAAGTAACCTGGGTGTCGTAGCATAAAACTTAGGCTATGATTAGGTTAGTACATTTCAGACCGTTTTGGCTATACGATCACTTATGATTTGAAATGGTATACTTAATATGGACGAGTCAGAATATACATGTTTAGAGTGCCTGCATTTTTAGGGGGGTATTCTTGCTTAGGATACTTACAGGTTTAAGTGCATACTTGTTTAGGGTGCATACTTGTTTAGGGTGCATACTTGTTCAGGGTGCGTACTTGTTTAGGTTGCATAGTTGTTTAGGCTGCATGCACATTTCATGGTGCATACTTGTGTAGGGTGAATACTTCTTTAGGCAGCATAGATGTTTTGGGTGCATACATGTTTAGAGTGCATACTTGTTTATTGTGCACACGTGATCAGGGTGCATAGTTGCTTAAAGTTTATACTCTATTAGGGTGGATACATGTTTAAGGTATATACTTCTTTAGGATGCATACATGTTTAGGGTGCTTGCCTGTTTAGGATATATACATGTTTAGGGTACATACTTGCCTATGGTACGTACGTGTTTGAGGTGCATTCATATTTAGGGTGCGCAAATGTTTAGGGTGCATACCTTTTTAAGATACTCACTTATTTTTAGTATGCTTACATGTTTAGGGTGCATACCATTTTAAGGTGCATATTTATTTAGAGTACATGCATGTTTATCATGCACAGTTGTTTAGTGTGCATACATGTCTAATATGGTGCAAGCTTATTTTGCATGTATGCATGTTTTGGGGTGTATACTTGCTTATGGTGCATACATGTTTAGGCTGCATACAAGTTTAGGGTGTATACTTGTTTAGGTTGCGTGCTTCTTTATGGTGTATACATATTTAGGATGCAGACATGCTTAGGGTTCATACATGTTGAATATTTGCCGATTATCCTTATGCTGAGACAATGAAAACCTAATTCTTATTTTTTTAAGCAGACGTGATGGGCACATTTAGAAATATTTTCTTTATTTTTGGTTTACTTGGAGTCCAGAAAATTGATGAAAGCCCTACTGCCTCCCACTCTCATTCTTTCTTTTTCTCACTGTTCCTTCTCTTTTTTTTTTTACCTGCATATATTACGCCAAAGTGCAAAATCTAAAGAATACATTTCCTTCGTCTACCTAATGTAAAAAAGAAATTTCGGTACACGCTGGCTTTATCAAATTTTTCCTCACTTTTTGCTCACATATATTATACTAAAGTACCCAGTTTTTACTTGAATAATCCTCGTCTCTCTAATGTAAACAAACGAAATTTTGGGTACACGTTTACTTCGTAAAATTAGGGAGCAAAAGGAATACGTAAAAATCCTTTGTTGTTTAAAAGGCAAACAAGCTCAGATATCTGTCAATGATTACCCTGTGAATCGGGAATAAATGTTAATAATGACTCAATTCCTCAAGGATTACCCTTTTGTTCCCTTCGCTTAGGTTAAAGCTGAGTGGGATTAAATTAAGCTTTACGATATATATATATATATATATATATATATATATATATATATATATATATATATATATATATATATATATATATATATATATATATATATAACTCTCTCTCTCTCTCTCTCTCTCTCTCTCTCTCTCTCTCTCTCTCTCTCTCTCTCTCTCTCCCTCTCTCTCTCTCTCTCTCTCCCTCTCTCTCTCTCTCTCTCTCTCTCTCTCTCTCTCTCTCTCTCTCTCTCTCTCTCTCTCTCATTCCAAATTACATACAGACCTACAGATTCTAATAGACCAAATAAATTGAGCAAGCACAGGAGTTGCTGTACGTGGACATATATATATATATATATATATATATATATATATATATATATATATATATATATATATATATATATATATATATATATATATATATATATATATATATATATATATATATATATATATATATATATATATATATACACAGTATATGTATGTATGTATATATATATATATATATATATATATATATATATATATATATATATATATATATATATAATATGTGTGTGTTACACCCTCAAAGAGCGTGTTATAATTTACCTTACCTACCTTGAAGAAAATGCAAAGAAGTCTTGGTAGCGCTGTCCGGCATTCCCCCTTGCTGAGTGTCGCGTCTCTCTCTCTCTCTCTCTCTCTCTCTCTCTCTCTCTCTCTCTCTCTCTCTCTCTCTCTCTCTCTCTCAGACGCACTTAAGAATTCTGGTGTGTATAATTCAAACCCCAGAATATCAAAAATAGACATATCTCCTGCCAGCCCAACAATAAACCAAGTAAATGGAAAATCATGCATGATAAATCTCTAATTCCAGTTACCCAATATCCAAGGAATAAAAATGTTGCAAGACATCTTAAAAGTAGGAACAACTCCCTCCTCCTACAAAAACACCCGAAGTCCATTAATACAGTGGTCTGTGGTCTGTAAAAAAAAAAAAAAAAGTCACTTCGGCCCCGGTTTCAATCCCACAAGGGGCTATATGCCAGTTTAAGGTTTCACCTCACTTGAGACATGGCTCCATTGACACATTTCTGTACAGAAGAGAAGGAACGATATCCATTAGAAATTATCGTTCCCCCAATTTACAAACACACAGAACCACATGAGATAATGTTAAATCATAATAAAAAAAATCATTCAGTCTGCAAAGGAAAGTTCATAAATTTAGTCATTTTTCAAAGTCTCTACTCTCTCGGAGAATAGATATGTGGGAATTCCAACTCCCAGGGTGACCAACACATCTTAGTGTGGGTCGTCACCAAAGAGTAAGTTATCTATCACAAGCCTCTTCTTATTTAGCGATTTCGTAACGCAGACCAAAAAGTTCCATGCTCTAATGATGGAAATTTCCCATCATTGACACGTGACACTGTATCCAGGTGGCTTCCGAACTCAGTTTAGGTCACAGATCGA
>JANJGK010000017.1:17822262-17887262 GCA_039081455.1 Macrobrachium rosenbergii | reverse complement strand
GCTCCATTATAACAAAGCCTTTGCTCGTTATCCGAACACTTCCAGAGGATTTGCTTAATTTATGAACGTCTTAACTGCCTTCCATAACAGACTGGTAGCGCGGTTTGAGATATGTATATATATATATATATATATATATATATATATATATATATATATATATATATATATATATATATATATATATATGCAAACATGCATACATACATACATACACACATAACCATATATATATGTATGTATGTATGTGTGTATGTATATATATATATATATATATATATATATATATATATATATATATATATATATATATATATATATATATATCATTTTTTATAGTTATATCATAACTAAGCTACGTACTCTTTATCAGTAACTTATACACCTTTACGTCATAAATAACTGGCGAATAACCGAACCCAGCCAAAACAAAGCAAACTAAAACTCCATCCAAACTAGTGCAAGGACATTTCACTGAGAACACAGCAAAAGACTTTTTTTTATAGAGGCTGGTGTTCCCTGATGGACAGACATTTCCCGTAGAAACTATTTGTGGTCATTTCCTCTTCTTTCATTGGCTCTTGTGAATTTCCTTCTCATATCAGAGAAGGTTCCATTAAATTCAGTCGCATTGGAAAAGAATTCTTTTAGGCAAACCCTGAAATGACCGAAAGAAAAATTGGATATGGAACATTGATTCTAAGGTGCCGTGAATGAAAATGATTCTCAGCTCCTCTGGTCGGAATATGCACAGGGAGTCGTTCATGATTCAACTGTAGAACCGTGAGTGTGGCTGTGACTGTTGCGTTGATTTTCGTCCGGAGCCACCCCCTGGTAGAAGGAAGTAGCCTGGCGTTGAAAAAATACATACTTATATACATACACACACAAGCATACACAT
Source organism: Macrobrachium rosenbergii (assembly GCA_039081455.1). Taxonomy (NCBI): domain Eukaryota; kingdom Metazoa; phylum Arthropoda; class Malacostraca; order Decapoda; family Palaemonidae; genus Macrobrachium; species Macrobrachium rosenbergii. The sequence goes on along the minus strand of JANJGK010000017.1, from coordinate 17,886,361 downwards.
ATTTTTGCCAACAAAAACCTCTATTATTTGTGTCTGCAAGTAATAGCTTGGTTCTTCTACCGAGAGGCCAATCAGGACAGTGCCCATTAATCCGAAGGACGCATTTTTGAAGAGATTTTCTAGAAACGACTCCCCTTACCATTATTCACTCTAATCCAACTCATTATTCTTCTTCTTCTTCTTCTCTGAAAGTTGCGCCATGTTTCATCCCGTGACAGATGAGGAATGTTTCCGACCACCGAACCTAGGCGTTCATAGTGTGGCCAAGGGTTGAACACCAAAATCTTCCATTCGATTCACTTAGTTCAGCAGACTCGCGAATCGGCCTTGTTCGACCATATAGCTTCTAGATCACGGTGATGTTACCATTACAAATCATTACCTCTGATTGGATGATTATGAATTTTGTTTTGTGGTGTACGTTTTTGTGTCTGTTAAAAGGGTTACGCACAAAATTTAACCTGGATTTTTTAGATAATTTTGCAAAAAGTAGGACATGTCAATGAAGATTAGAGACAAACATGCAACTTTTTTCCGGGAAGGGGCTTTTTTTTTATAGGTCTTATATCATGTCCTCTAGGCTTTAAGAAACTGCAGTTCTGTGCACTGTTACCCCAAGTTTTCAAATGAAGAATCATTAACTTTTTATTCTCAAAGTTAGTAGCCTAACACTGAAGGTTACGTCACCTCTTAACCTGCAAGATTTCTGTGTAAATTAGTCATGTAGAGATTTGACGCCAAGGAAGGCACTTGCTTTTTTTTTTTTTTTTTTTAGTTTTTAAGCCTGTTGTTAATTAAAGAAAATTAATTTAACGGGACGTGTCAACGAAACCTCAAACACCTTTGAATGAAAGAAAAAACCGACCAAACCAGATTAAAGAAATGAGAACACTGAGTTACTTAGTAAAACACTGAACAAAATTAACTGATTGCTCAAGAACAAAAATGGTGCATTTCGGCAAATAAAGTACTTAGTAATTTTCTTGAAGTGTCTGAATAAATTGTCTGAATTATAAAAGCAAAAAACAGAAACCATTATCTCGAACAAGAACATAATTGAGCATTTGAGAAATATCTGCCTTCTTCTTTACCTATTAGATAATTTTCCAACATCCCTGGATTGCTGTGTACAAAGGGTAAGAACTGATGCTTCTTTTTCTTTTGATAAGAAGTTTTATTCTGATAGTCCATCTTAAAGACCCTTCATTGTACCAAAAGAATATTTAAGACAACTTGACTCGGAATGAAGATTCCACAATAAAGTTCCTTCCTCAGAAATAAGTAACGCCAATTTACTTCCAGTTAATGCCTTTAGTATTTCAGGGTTTCAGTAGCTCATGGTCGCATATATTTAAAAAAAAAAAAAAAAAACTGGAAGTTCCCTTTGGTTTTTGCAGAACTAATCTATGGGTGTATAAATCACTGATGCCATTCTATCTGCTGCTCCCACCACACTTTTGCATCTAAAAATCAAAAGACTTTATTGGCAAATTAGAGTCAGTTCACGTCAGCTACTGTGATTCTTTACTGTGATTGATACAGCCTTGGGACATAACAAATTCGGTTACTTTTCCATAAGTTTTGCATTTAGATTGAAACACCTCTATCTTTGTCTGCGTATCCAAGATTTTTTTAAAGCATATTTAAGAAACCGTTGTAGTATAATTGACGGAGGCATAAGAGCAAAGTTATTTTTGCAATAACTCTGCTGGCATATTTGGCAGCCATACCCGTTCAGACTTCTTCGTGATAAAAACAAAAAAAAAACGAGACAACAAAGATGTAACTAGACTTGGACCTTAAGTTGCAAGTTTTTTTTTTTGGAGGGGCAGTGTTGTGGCCAACAGCAGTTAGTGGAAAACTTTTCCTTTATACAACGTTAAGAAAGGTTTTTTCATACGACACTCTTGCGAACTTTAAAGATGCAATTTACGCTTCTTACTGGGGCTGGGTACCTTATTAGATACAAGATATTTAGAGCCATGATTCAGAAATGAAATATAAAAGCAATTCTGCTACATTAAAACCAGTTAGTTTTATTAAATTCAATTTATCTATTTAAACTGAACAAACATATTACGTATTATTCCATGAACATATTTGTTAAGTATGGATAATGCAAATGAATATGCCCTGCATATGTTTTTATTCATGATGCAAAATCACTCGTTTCTCTCTCTCTCTCTCTCTCTCTCTCTCTCTCTCTCTCTCTCTCTCTCTCTCTCTCTCTCTCTCTCTGAGACCTCGGAATCATTCAACAGTTCAGATAAAATGCTGTGCTGAGTAAGTCTTTTTATTCCTACTTGAACATTTCCATCTAGTGAAAAGTTTCCTAGCGAAAATCAGCGGCAATGACGCAACTCCTGAACAGATTCGTTTGTGGAATATAATATCTTTAGGAGGACCTCGAGTTTGTGTGCAATGGAGTTTTACCTCTTTTTCCATTTCAGAAAATAACAAAGCTTTATTATTCTGCCGAATAATGAAAACAGTATTATGCCCATCTGTAAAGAAGCCACCATATTGTTCCATGATTGTTTTATATTATTCACTTATAGGAAATAATGATTTGTCATGCATCTGTTATACAGGCGAAATATATTTACTGATTTTATTGTTCTTTAATTATCATGTGAATGTGTTGTATCAAATTAATTTCGACTTTGTTATTCCTATTTATATTTGTCATTTCGATTTTTTACTTAGATATATAACTCTCAGAGAGATTTATTTTAATATTTGATACAATGATTTGACTGTTGGTACGTACTAGGCTCGCATTCTTTTCCTTCATAAATCACCTGCTTAAAGTGTCCAGTATGGTGAAAAAAAAATTGAGGAATTTTAATCGTGTTACTTAAGATATTTTTTCACTAGACAGGTTTTTATGGGTAATCTCTCTCTCTCTCTCTCTCTCTCTCTCTCTCTCTCTCTCTCTCTCTCTCTCTCTCTCTCTCACACACACACACACGCATACACACGCTCACAATGTCAAGTTTATCCAATCTAACACATAAATTTCATATTCTCTCTCTCTCTCTCTCTCTCTCTCTCTCTCTCTCTCTCTCTCTCTCTCTCTCTCTCTCTCTCTCTCAAACACACACACATACAGTACACACACGCTCACAATGTCAAGTGTATCCAATCTAAGACATAAATTTCTTATTCGTTTAAGCTCTCTCTCTCTCTCTCTCTCTCTCTCTCTCTCTCTCTCTCTCTCTCTCTCTCCACATGCATAACCTGACGCACACACACAATGTCAAGTGTATCGAATTCTTGACAGAAAAATGCTTAAAATGTCTACTGAGTTATTAGCAATTTATCTTCCTTGGTCAAGCAGTCAAGCAGGTTTATGTGAAAGTTTCATCATCACAAAAAGGCAAATAAAATAATTATTCATCGTCAGTCTCTCTCTCTCTCTCTCTCTCTCTCTCTCTCTCTCTCTCTCTCTCTCTCTCTCTCTCTCTCTCTCTCTCTCTCTCTCTCTTACTTGCAAAAAGAGAAAAAATCATGCTAATGTTACCCAATTCAATATCTGTATTTAAGAAAAGTTTAAACGCATATGCATAAAACTGAGATAATATAAATATGCCTTAAAAATTAAAACATCTCCACTCAGTTAATAAAAAAAAACATACCCAGAAATAACTTCCAATACATTCTACGGCAACACAAAAAGAATGAAATTAGACAAAGCCAAAAAACAAAAGAAAAATGTTCATTTGCCTTTTAAAAGAATCCTCATTTACATTTCCCTCCGCCAGCGTAACTTAATCGCCTGGTTCTCTTCAAGGATTCAGCATAATTGATACCCTGCAACGCTTCCTGAAATCTCTGTCTGCTCCCGGAAGCGTTGCTTCTTCTTAAGGAAAGGAGATAGGATTCCAGATATTCAGATTGGCATTTGGCCCCTCCGGAATTCAGAGGGGGAAAAGATTTCTAAATGATTTAGAGCGAGTTTCAGTCAAGGATTTGTGCACTTGCAGTCTATGCTACATTGTTGATTTCGTTCAGTTGAAGTTACAGTCTTAAATGTATTGTTAAGAAGGCATTCCGGCGCATTTTTTTTCCTTCCTGCTTGAAAGCGAGTCCTATACCTTCGTGCACACGAATGCACTAATTCTGTAGTTAAAGAATCATTAATGCATATTATCATGGATAAGCATTTTAATTGCAGTACTGTAGCCTTCAAGAGGATAAGCAGGAACTCTAATAATTCCCTTTAGTTTAGTGCCAAAAACGCAATAAAACGCAGAAAAATGACTCACAACAATAATCAAAATAATCAATATGAAAATTCATCAATCAGAAATTCCACAAAAATTCCACCACTTTCATTAATAAAGGAAGTATTTGAACTATCCATTTGGGACTGTCTTGAAAAATTACGTTTATGGTTTTTGTTCCGATACCCTGTAGTTTCTGGTCAATCTCAACCTTTACCCACCATGCATGATGAGAATGTAATTAGACATGATTGTTATGTGGATTTTCATGTCATTTTTCGAAATTCTGGGGTAACTTCTTAAAGATTTCACTAATATGTAAAACATGGGACCATGATGATATTCCGTAAAGTTGAATAATAACAGTATTGTCAAAAGTATTAGATTTAGCGATTCTAGGTGAGAAGGATAACTGAAAAAGAGACATGAAGCTTCCTAAACAATACCGACACACGATTCCCTTGAGGATTAACTTAATCAGATGTGAACGACAGAAGAACTTAGTCGCGTCTTCAGGTTTGTAAGAAGGGTTTGTATTGGACTCAGGGGAACAGTCGTCCGCCAGCTGTCATCAGCTGACTGCCAGTCAGACGTGTACATGAAGAACTTGGTTGGCCAAAATGAAACCGTTCATGCAACTCACAGACACACACACACACACGCACATATATATATATATATATATATATATATATATATATATATATATATATATATATATATATATATATATATATATATATATATATATATATATATATATATATGCGTTGATTAAATCCCACTTCATATAAGACAATTGTAGATATTTCCAAGTTTCTAAAAATGGTATATCAGCAAGTATGTCTGAGATACTTCATGTTGTTGATGCTGATCTCACTGAAGAAAAAAATCAGGGATTATAGAAGAAAAATGGATTGCTTTATATCCGTGTAACTCAGAGGTCTGAACACTATCTGAATTCAGTCTTAGTTAAAAGGTGATGCATAAAGAAAAAGGCTAAAAACATTACTTTTATGAAAGTCTCTCTCTGCTGGACATGTCGCTGATAGATAAATATGACAAATATCTGATTTGTCGTCGATAAATAACCATGACAAACATGACAAATTCGAGAAAGGGTTGAAAGGAAATTGAATTGTAGATTATTGTAGCACATTGATTTCAAGTAACAGAAAGAAAATTAATTGTAAAAACAAAAGTTAAGGGGATAAAATAAAGGGAAAAAAAAGATTGAAAAGAAAACACAATCCGAAAACTCTGTTGAAAAACTACCCTCGAATATGGTGTGCAGAACATAGCCCAATCTTGGACGACGCCGACCTCCAAATAGAGAGTAGTCTCTTTCAAAGGCCAGAAAATAAAGCCTCAGGGTATCGCAGTAATAACTTCCAAAGGGCGTGCAATAGAATGAGGAAAGCATGACACGCCAAAGGCCAGTGCAGACACCCGCTGGATTTTTATCTGACTCTCGGCTTGAACAGCTGAGTATAATATTAGTCAGGTCAGTGTGACATAAATCAGTAGTTGTGGTTCCCCATAAGGCTTCTTTAACTACCCATTACTCTTCGCTTTTCCATTTCTTCCAGCAGAGAAAGGCTTTCGCAAAAGCAATGTTTTTTATCCTTTTTCTTTATGGCAATGACATCTATTGTTAGAGGCTATAAGTAACTTCTAGCATGGCTGGCGGAAAGGATTTTAGTCTGTCATAAACATTACTTTTGTTACTATTGTCATCATTCCATATATTCCATGTACAAGTCAATTCAGGTTATAATAACGTTTATAAAACTAGATCTGCCGTTAGAAAATGTGATTATATTTGAACTATAATTTCAAGAAATGTAAGAGACTATATTACGATTTTTGTCTACTCATAAATTTCTGCACCTGGTGAGGACAAAAGTATCATTTGCCCAAATATATACTTACACTTACATACATACATACATACATGCATACATTTATGTATATATATATATATATATATATATATATATATATATATATATATATATATAATTACATAATATATAGGGCACTGCTGTCTGTAAATTAGCTATTCCCTCTCTCAATTTCCAAAATAATAATGCATTAACTGAACACCAAATGGTCGGGCGAAATCATCAAAGAAGACGAACGCCAAGTCATATTTCATTTTAAACAGCGTTTTAAAACCCCCATAAACCCGTTCTTCGCTATCATCGAAACACTGAACAGAAGCATCAAGGAAAAAATTGTTCTTAAACCTATTCTTGAGCAATTGGGTTTGTAAACGATGTAGTAAGAATTACGATATCACGGCAATGAAGAACATTGAATTACGTCGGGAAAATAGGTATAAAATAGGTCTATTCTTACGAGTTTAGCCTCGCTACGTTCTCTCAGTGACGTCCAGTTCACTAAAAGGTCTTACGCACGCTTGAATTACGCGGTTGACACGCATATCTTTCGCAGAAAAATATAATATTACGCGGTTCCCTAACGACGCTGTATACCTCTAATGAAAGTCTACAGTATAATCAAAGTGTTGCAAAGCGTCACGACTTTGGGGAGACGGTATCCAAATAGTAACAATTGCAGTGACAATTTCTCCCGAAGACAATCATTTTGCATAAAACGAGATCTAGAATATCCCTAGATCATCCCATTTAACGGAAAAATTCGTCGATATCTTGGGGGAAATGGTCGAATCGCAGGAGTGTTAGTTCTCATTATGCCAATTTATTGCTTGTTACGTTGCTTCGTTTATTGCACAAGACTGATACGAATGATAGTAAAGCTGTTGTTTCATTCATTCTGTCATCTTTTGAGGGTCTATATTCCTTCTGTTTTTTATCAATTTTTGTTGTTGTGCTCAACAAATTGGTTTGCATTTTTAATACTTCGATGAGATTTCTCATTACCATAGAACTGGTTTCTTTTTCAGATGCCGTTCATTGATAAGAAAAGAAATTTAAATATTTTATTTACTATATATACAACTGGAAAATCTTCAAACTTATTCACTGTAACATGTAAGACCATGAAACACCACACACACAATTATAATTAAATGATATGACTCGCGGCATATTCCCTTCTCATTACCATAAGATCGTAGGAAGCCACAATATTTCGTGGGCACAAATTTTAGAATTTTTACAGGAATTTCTTTTCATCTGGTATATGCCAGGTAAACTGCACATTTCATGTGTAATTAAAATCACCCTCCTTACTGGCTCCTTTATGTCGTGGGAGAAAACCAGCAAAAGAGAAGTAATGACTTCGCTTTTCAGAAACGGGGAAATTACGACGTCATTTTGTCTGGCGTTATGTCACCACTGAGCAGGAACTGCCGTAAACAACCAATTCAGAATGCTCATTTTCGGAATATATATCCTCACATCATGGCGGAGAGAGAGAGAGATTTTATGATTTCCAAAATTTTCCTTCTCAGATGGGAGTAACAATAAACAATGCAAAAGACTATTGTTGCAAATATAAAACATTTACTGAAACTGATAAGTGTATATGACAAAAAGATAACGAATTTCAAATCAGTGGAGTGATTAAAACTAAATCTTCAGGAAAATTATCAAAAAGCGTCCTTTTTAATAAGAAGAAACATATAAAACGAAGATCTAAATAGAATACCTTTGCACGTTTCTATTCATGGAAGAAAATATCTCTGTATTCACAAGAATCTCTCCTCTTCAGAAGAAGACACAAAAATAACAAAACAGCGAAAGAATTCCCGCCTTTAACGTCTAATTTCTTATGCTCAAATGAAGCATTTCAGTTCCATCTCTCGGTAATTTGCGAAAATGACTCAGATTAATGGGTCCCCTTTTTTCAGGTAAATTGCTCTTTATCTTTTGCTACGAGAATTCCTTACCCTGGCGCGTGCAGGATTCAAGAATGCCTAAAGATGCTCTGTGTTGGGAAATTCGCAGGAAAACTGGAATGGAAGAATAGAGTTCCGGTTCCTTTTCAGTCAGTTGATTTATTAATGTCCGAAGAAAAAGTTTTCATACAATGAAAATATGTGTGAAGGTACTTTCAGATGTACCGTTCATGCAAAAAATACGATGGTTCTTTTCTTATGAGTGAAGGATAAGGTTACCAGAATGAAATTGACTTCACAAATTCTCATGAATAAATAAATAAATTAATACACACACAAACACACACACACACACACACATATATATATACATACATACACACACATTTTATGTATATATATGAAAAGATATCTTACGTCTGATGGTCTTTATTCAGTAGTTTTGGGGGATTGTTATTCCATGTGTTTAAAACTGATAGTAGAGTTGTTTGACTAGAAAAGTAAGTGAATGAATCTTATTCCTGATATATAGTAACACACACAGCATATATATATATATATATATATATATATATATATATATATATATATATATATATATATATATATATAAATTTATATTGTGTGTGTGCGTGTTACTATGTATCAGGAATAAGATTCATTCACTTACTTCCCTGGTCAATCAACTCTATTATCATCAGTTTTAAACACATGGAATAACAATCCTCCAAAACCATTGAATTACAGCCATCAAACACAAGATATCATTTCATCCAATCTGTTATTGTTTTTTCATCCACCCGCAGTGTTTACTGGCTCTGCTAAATACCTATTTTCCCATTAATTGCTCCTTTCAATTTAGTATTTTTCTCAACAATTTCCTGTTGGCAGATTAGCTCATTGCCCTCCTTCGATTTACTTTCCATTTCAATACGCTTGTCATGGCTTGGCATATTAAGGACCACTTTCTCGAGTATTTCTCGTATCACTTATATTGACCTTCTCCCATAGGTGTCTCGAAACCAAGGGAGTCCAGTTTGTAAACAAAAGGGGATTTAATTGAAGACTTACCTCAGAATTTTCCTGGAGTTATAATTTAAGGTGGAAGGTCGCCATATTGGAATTTAGAATTCTTTTGCCAATTTACAGTGATTTATTTATAGAAACTTAGCAAATTAACATTAGCAAATCAACAGTTACACACCATACAACATAATCACTGAGGGACAGATTCATGATAGGGCACAGTAGCAATAATGACAAGAATTGGCAACAAGCAAGTGGATGAAAATGGGGCCAATCTGCAATAATCAGTTCAATGATAATAATCACATTCAGTCTGCCCTGATTACGTGGAATATTAATGCAAATGATGGTGTTCCAGGATGGAGAAATGCTTCATACGAACAGTTGGCAACAACGGACACTTCTCTGAACTATATCCAGGCATTGATTAAATTTGGGTGGCAGGCGAGGTTTTGGAAGCAGGATTCGATCGTACCACATGTCTCGTGTCTCCTCCTGAAAGAGACGTTTTGCGTTAGCCCTGCTCAAACTAAGGGAAATGGAGTCTCCCTACGTAAGATTACGGGAGACACGTTCTTAAATACAACACATAACGTATCCTAGAAGGTGCTTTTGATGAAAGCACGTGAATATGATCTGAGAATCGGAGCCGCATGCGCGTAAATCATGGACACGTAATTATACGCGCCCAAAGTTAACTAACGCTTTGCCACTTAACTTAAATAACTTAAATAGCCCTTAGATTGCACTGGTGGAGGGATAAATGATTGTCATATCGGGATCTTTACTCGAATTCAAAGTGCGTAAATGGCAAGGCAGGGGATACAGGCAAGATTTTGACAAAGGGAAGATTGTTTCGTGGAGGAAGAGGTTAAAAGTTTAAAAGAAATGGAAATTAAGGAGTTAAGTACAAGGGACAGGGCTGGCTAATTGACTACTCGCAAACGTACAAACCCTCTATGATTGTCATAGGCGCCTACAATCGGATTGGCTGTTCGTCGACGATCGCCACACCAGCGGAGATAGCGGAATCCACAGAGCGTCCGCTGCAGATGAAGTCAGAAGAATCTCTCTCCTGCTTTTGAAAAGCAGGTCGCATTCGGCGTCGGGCGGGGGGGGGGGGGCAGCTGTACCTGCAAGCATGTCAGAAAGCCAGCAAGGAGGGTATGGGAAAAGCACACTTATCATTATATGCCTATAGAATCAAAAACTACCTGTTCCACAGCCCTAAATGCCCTTCTGCCCTTCCCAATCCCTACATGTCTCCCCCATCGCATGATGGGGGGAAAAGGGGTAAAGGGTGTTTTGGGTATTGTTCTTCTGGATCGCGCGATGTTGGGGGGTAGGTGAGAAGTACTGACGCCTAACGGCTGGGTACTGGTTCAAAAAAGTGCGGTTTTCCCTGAGACACCCGATTCGAAAGACAGAGGAACAACAGATTAATTCGAATTTGATTGCTGAAATTACTATACAAGGAAGGGAGGAATGTTTATTCTTAACACAATATATATATATATATATATATATATATATATATATATATATATATATATATATATATATATACATACGTGTGTGTGTGGCTGTATGTGCGTGTATGTTTGTTCAATCAAATGATAAACCCCAAATGGCTCATTGGTGAGTGACGAATTCACCATCCATGCTCTTTAGCCTTGTTACTTGGGGAGTAGCGGAGCAACCCACTCAGCCATAGGGGAGATATAGTATAAATTGACTTTATTGTGAGTATTGCTTTTTAACTGAGGTTCTGTAATAAAAAAAAAAAAAAAATAAGAGTAAAACAGCCCATTCTTTTAGTTCCCATGGAGGCCAATTAATCTCGACATATAGTGCATAGCTACTTGGAAATCCTCACTTAACGATGAACAGTTCATTTCGAACCTTTTCGAAGTGTTAAAATGCAAAGCAGACCTGTATAACAAATGCACTTTTTTGCTGGGTTAAAACTAAAATACTAAATTTAGTGTTTCATTAAATGGAACTGAAAACTGAATCGTAAGGATGAAAAAAAGGAAGTTAACAAAAGTAGGAAAAAGAAACAAATAAATTATGATACTTGAACCTTTAAAAAGTAAAATAGTGAAAACAGATGAAAAAGAAAGTTGAAATTTTTAATGTCTTGAAAAAAAAGTGTTATTCGGCTCTGGTTTTCATTTCTTTGTTAAAGGCTAAAAAAGGAGGACATTTCGTCTTTTTGAATAATAAGATACTTTCTGCTCGGTAAATGATGAAAATATTTTTAGAAAAGAGAATTGTGCCCTGACAGGAATGTATATCTGTGTTCCAGAAAGCTGCGTGGAAGACGACGGGAAGTGGCTCCTACTTCGTAGACCACTCTTCCAACAGGTAGATACAGAAAGAACACCTGAATAATTAAGGTCCTCAAAGGGACCAGGTCTTTCCCTCATCCGTGATGCCGCTGTGAGTGGATTTGTGAAATTTCCCTTTTCTGAGTACATAATATTTTTATCCAAAATTAGTTTATTTGATATACTTTTACACGCTTATCTAGAACCCATATCCATCTTTCCGGCACTTAGCTATTGAAAATAGAACAAAGCCTCTGACGGACTTCTGGAAAACGTTCGTGCAACGAAGTAGCAGTACGTAATAATCGCAGACGCCCCAATATTGTCGGTAAATACTGAGTGAAGTAGATTTATGTCATTACCACCGAAATAGCGCGGAAAATTCCGCTAAGGGTTATTATGAAAAGACCATTAGCCTGCCGAGTGTACTACGTACCAGGAATTCATCATAAAGAGGAAATGTTCAGGAAAGCCTCTAGGTAAAATTCCAGCCAAATTGGGAGAATATTTTTCGTGCTAAGGAAAAACATGTGCACAAAAGGGAAAGATGGATGAAATGGCTTCCGCGTTTTTATATTACTTACATTTATCAGAATCAATTAAAAAACATAATCTCTTGAAGTTTAATTCCTGCAAATCAATTTAGTTATGGGAAACTGATAAGATGGTGCTGACAATGGAAAATCCAACTTTGTAAGCTGATGCATATCCACACTATTTTCTTTTTTTATAAATTATACTTTTGAAAAAAAAAGTTAATATAATTGTTCCTACTATCTATAGTTCTTTAACAAACGTTTCATTGCATTAACCAGTGTCCGTTTCGAATTCATAAAGAGGAAATGTATACGAAAGGAAGAGGAATCATTGAAAAACATTACTGATTTTGCTGTGCCGTGTTTCATGTTCACACATAGCCTCTTTATTCTAAGAGCTTTCTTACCACTATCACCATACATTGGATGGCGCAAACGCTGCAATAGTTTTCGATTTGCGAAGGAATAAAGTAATAAATAGTTTATTTACGTCAGGTTATTATCTGTGCCCAAGTTCCACGTGGAAGTCAGTGCAAAAAGGTTTCAATTTCAAGAAAAATTTCTCAAAGTGATCCATCCTGTCACAGAGCCACGTAGATGAGCAGGGTAACGACTGAGGAGACTGGCAATAATCAACTTTTCGTTGAGTAACTTGTGCGGAGGCGTGTGTGAGAGAGGCAGCGTTCAAAACTTACTAATGTATTCCAATGCTGTTTAAGATTAAGCCAGCCTTGAGCTGGCACGGGCTCTTGCTCCTAGAGCAGCCCGTATTTATTCAAACAACAGAGACAGGTCAATAGCTCTTGCGAACGGAAATGTAGTCCCTGACAGAGGCCAACAAAACAGAGGTCAGAGTACAACCAACTGTGTTTATTGGAGGATGGAGAGATGCACATAAATCAATATACAAGACATGAATGAAGTTATGATACATACAGTATAGCTGGAATGCTGACATTGTAATGTTTGCGCTAAGAATGATACATTTAACATAACAATAATATGAACGAGAATGTATGTACAAAGGATGCGTGACATCTGCTGTGTTTCTTGTATGCGTTCTCTTGGCGCGCGGAGATGCTCCTTGTGAGGAGATTAACTGGCCAGGTAAGATGGACGGTGTGTGGGTCCGTGTGGGACCCTACAAACTGTTGTGAAAATAATCCATACAAACACATACACATATATATAATATAAATATATATATATATATATATATATATATATATATATATATATATATATATATATATATATATATATATATATATATATATATATATATATATATATATATATATATATATATATATATATATAATTGTATACGCAGCTGATATTCACAATTACAAAAATATTAATTTTTCCGGAATTAATATATCCTTTCGTAACGTTCTTCAATACTATGACCACACCTAAAGCAAAATCTACTCACTAGCCATTTAAAGATACAGTATATAGCACTATCATTTTCTTTTTATACGTCCGTTAAATGAGAACGTGTTGGTGTCAAGAAGGAAAAATTGTCTAGTAGTATTGTGAGTACTCTAGAAATATTGTCTAGTAACACTGTAGATATATGAGAGGATAAACTGCAAGCCCTTCCCGCTGCTCTCCTCAAAGAAAGGGAAATTGACATTTTGAGAGGAAAAGCATTGTAGGATTTACACTCTTCTCCCGTAGGTTTTAACCTGAAGAAGTTTCTAAAGAGAATTCGTTATAACATATGGTTATCGCAAGAAAAAAAATGTTCGTTGCTATTCTTGTTAACCATTATTAAAATTTAGATCCACTCAGGGAGTAAAAATATGAATCGTAATATGTACGTAATATTTAAGATATTTTACATCACGGAGAAGGTTCTGAAAAGCAAAAGGATTTTGCCACCCCATGAAAGGATTACTGAAGTAGATTCTCACTGATGATATGACCAAAGCCTAAAAATTAAGCAATAATAGTCTCTTTTTATAATATAATTGCATAACTTTGGCAAGTAAGCGGAAATGTGAGTTACATTAACAAACAAATTTATTCAGGATTGGTATTACTAAATAAATTTTATTCATTTTTACATGTGCAACATTAAATCGACGATAGTCAACTAACTCATGCGCGGCGGAATGCATATAATTATTGTTGGTTTTAATAGTGACCTTAATTAGACCTTGTCAATTTACACACACACACACACACACACACACACACACACACACACACACACATATATATATATATATATATATATATATATATATATATATATATATAATGTAATATATATATATATGAATTTATGCATGTCTGCGTAAAAATTCTTCATCTTCAGGACCAAATAATACTCGTAGGGCAGAATGGAGAGATACAACACAAATATATTCTAAGTAACGTGAAGTGTAAATTGTTTTTTAAATGAAAAAAAGAGCATACATCTTGGGTGCCCAATTATATGCAAGTTTCCTTACATATAACACGCAGATCCCCAACATCGTTTGAAATGATGAGTTGATGAATAAATTTCTGTGAATTTTGCATATCATGATATTCTGATATTTTCCGTGAAGTGTCTTCGAACATATTATGCAGCCCACTTCATTATGCAACACAAAAATTATGTCTAATGAATAGATGCTATCGAAAAAAACGTTCCCTGGAAATGCGAGTAAAATTCCTTTCCAGTCACCAAAGTTTGAATGGTTTTGAGCGTATCTGCGACTAAGTTTTCCCTTTGTGATTTCGTTTCTTTACACACACACACACACACACACACACACAGACGCACAAACATACTCACACTTTGCACTTAGTGGCTCCTGGAAACTAGCGTACGTGATGTTTTCATAAGTTGTCAAGTGTCTTCAATTCGTCAAAATGTCTTTGAACGAACGTTAAGCGAAAGGTCTCTTTTTCGCATTATGAATTATTGGTGCCTAACTCGAAGAACTTTCACTTTGAAAATAATAAATATCTCTGACGCTGATCGAAGAGGGAAAATGTCGAAATGAAATTCGCATTCCACCGTGAGACGAAAACTGGCTTTATCGCTTAGTTGGAATTACGTGAAATTGTCCTTGACAGATCTGTCGAACGGCGCGTATACTGTATTGTGTGGAATTGTTTGCTAATATATTGTTTATCCATTTAGTTGTTGACGTATGTTTACTACTACTACTACTGCCGCTGCTGCGGAATTGTTATTTATTTTTTTTTTTTTTGAAGAATCATTACCTAAAAATACTAAAGTTTTTTCTACCATTACAGGTGTTGCCAACTCCATTTTAAGCCACACGATTAGGGGTTTTGTTGTATATTTCATAAACATTCATTTGGGTTAGGCACACTAAGATACAGTGGACTGAAATATTCTCCTCAATCCTCACCATCAAAATAAGAAGTTCAATAACTGACAACTGTTAATCATGGCTGCTCAAATACCTCAATCTAGTATCTGCAACTGTCATGGCTTTCTGATCCTGTCCCGACAAAGCGACAACGTCTTCACTTCCGGCCTCGTTGTTTATGTCGACGAATGGTAAGTTAATTGGGAGACTTCTTCCTGATGCTTATGTTTTGTTAGAAATAGTATGGTTAGAAATAGTATGGGTGTAGTCACTTGGAAAGAAAGGCCCAAGCAAGATGGTAGGTGTTTAGCCTAGAACTTGAGGCCTACCACCAAGCGCAAGGGCCAGGCAGACAATTGTAGTTTTAACGTTAGTTTATGGAAGGCTAGTCTGGGAGGAGCCTCCCAGAAGCCTGTTTGATCAGGGAAGTAATATTTCCCTGGTTTTGGGTAAACGGTAATAGAGGAGCCGGTAGAACCAAGCAATAGCTGAGCATGGGTTATTGCTTTGGAAATTGATTATTCCTATAGTATTTTGGTTGCTTATCAAGAATTTACTATTATTTTCTGTCGGTTGACTCTAATTAACCTGTAATTAACCTCAGAAGTTCTGTGCTGGCCATTGTGGAATGCTATTGTGCATGCACTGTGACACATTGTTATAGGGGACCTTTTGGAAAAAAAGTGGGGTCTCCTTCACCGGGGGTCTCCGGCCCCATCTAAGTAAGACGGCCTGTTAGGTTAGGCTTGGTTAGTGGTTCCTTTTATAACAAGTTTCCTTAGCCAATCCCTTCTTAAACATATTATGGCTCCCTAATGACTTGCACATGTGCGGAACCCATTCCATAACAACAACATGGCAGTCCGGTCTTTGTCCCAGCGTTTTCCCAGACCCAAACCCCCGCGTTCCCATTGGGTCCCCAACTATGCTGGGTAGATATGAGGTTAATAATAATTGACCAACAATAAACACCACCACCTCCTTCATCAGCAACACAAAGTATAGGAAAAATAAAATTCCAAGGTAATATTCCGGGCAGAACTTTTGCTCAGATTTACCGAGGAGCCTTTTGGTTAGGCTTTGTACATCGGCTAGAGGTCAACTTAGGCCCTTAGTTGATATCTCAATCCTAGTCCTGTAGCCAGTAATGCGATTTGTCTATGCTGTTGTAAACATAAGCCAAGCTTTATATTTTGCTTATCCTATTACGATGGTAGAATGAGAATTTATCCTATATTGCCTTAATGATGTTGCAACTTGATTTGTATGCCTGAAAGGATTTATTTTGAGGTATTTGATCAGAGAACCCAAGATTTTGCTAAAATTTTAAAATTGATTTCAGAGTAAAATTTTACTTTAAACCATTGCCACACTTTGGACTTGAAAACATAATTTTACACTGTTTTTAATGTGTGCTTTAAACGTTTCTGAAGTTTGTTTCGCTGGGAAATTACCTAACCAACCACACCTAACCTAACGTAGCCTCGAGTACCAGGTCCTAATCCTAGTGCATAATATTAGCCTAGTCTAAAAACATTCCTTGAACTTACCTTAATCTGGATGAGAACTATCAGTGGGAAAAAAATTATATTTCAGAGTCCTAAATGTGATAAAGTTAAATAATACTGCATTTTGACTGACAAATTTTTATGTGCGTGGTCCTACCTGACATATTTCAGACAAAAGAATTGTCGCCAAGAAATGCAATACACCAAGTTGAACCTTCGAATGTCTGCCATTTTGTTTTATAAGAAATTCCTTTAGATTTTTGTTTTTTTGTGGGTAGGTTGAATTAGTAAAATAGTTACTAATAGCCTAAGGAGGAAACAAAGTTGAGGGAACTGTCAACTACAAAGGTGTTTTTATTATGAAAATCTTTATTTTACAGCCTGTGAAGAGGTTTAAAATAATATTGAATTGCTATGCTACAATTTTAGAATATATAAACTTTTAAATTTTCATAAATTGAATGATAAGTGTAAAGCAAAGGTTTGTTTAGGTTAGGAATTCTATGGAATTACTGTTAGCTGAAGATATTTAGAAAATACTTAAGTGCAGGAAATATTGTAGGCTTTTTTTTTTTTTTCTTAAAATCTTCAGCTGAAAACCCTTATAGGCCGTGCCAGCAGACTGTAAACCCAAGAGGGCTCCAAAGGGAAATCAGCCTGCGAAAAAGAAGCAAGTAAAAGGAAAAGGCGATAAACAATTAAATATCAGGGATTAGCAAATTGAAGCAATGCATGTTTACTACTTTTTTTTATTTATTAGAAAGCCAGATCCCCAAAGAGGTGCTACTGTATTGGAGTGTCACATTTGACACTGATCTTCAGTGCTGTATCAAATGCGTAGCCTTCATTTTTATGTCATGTACTAAACACATATTATCTTGAGGTGCAGATTCGGAACTATCAAGCTGTGAAAATTGCTATGGATATTTTTTACTCATATACATGTATTTTTATTTATTAAATAGTGAAAATAGCTGTACTTCCATTGTGGTTTTTCATAGTCCTCATTGGTGAATTACTTACATAGGCATTTCTGGGACACAATTTGTGACTGTCGTGTCATTATAGGCTCCATTATGGGTTGTCTGATTTAGGGTAAGAACCATTTAACCAATCTCCTCAGATAGTACAGTATAATCTTTATACCTTGTCCATCACAGTATAATCTTTATACCTTGTCCATCACAATCATGGGTTTCAGTTTGTATAATTATAACATTTACAATCCACCACATTCTATAACTGTTATCAAAATACATATTGCAATACACTCCCTGAACACCTGAATTAGCCCTGGTCACTGGCCAGCCCGAACTATATCCCCCATAATTTTACCCACAAAGTGTGTAATTAACTCAGCGTTACCAATGCTACAGGAAAAATTTTGTCAAATGGGTTACCTGAGGTACCATTGACAACGCTGCTGGAAATACCGGCCGACAGAGGCTGACATCCCCAATTGTTATTTGTTTGCCGTGCTGTGTGGGTGTGTCCCACATCAGGCGAACTTTTGGTCATGTAGCCCAACCCCCATTTAAAGAATTTGGACATCAGATTATGGTTTTAGACTGTTTTCATTGCCTTTTCTCCTGGATTTATACTTTATTGACTGGGCTTGGAACTTCTCTCCCGGTTTTAACTTTGGATAGGTACTTTGGACTCAATTGGTTAAGTCAAACAAGAAGACATCGCTGTCTGCTAGCGCCGCTACTTCCACTTCGTCTACATCTTCAACGACCGAGCCTTCTACTGCTGGAGATGCTGCTGCTCATTGGCCCTGCACGTCTTGCAAGCATAGGATGAGTACCCTCAAACACGATCAACATTCTGTTTGTATTTTATGTAGGAAGGTTAAGTGTAGTATCAGTCAGAGATGTGACGAGTATAGGTCTTGGCCAGTAGATCAAATGGAGGATTATTTGAAACAGAAAATCCATTGCCTCGAAGAGTAAGTGTAGGTCAGGATTAGCTGTAGGGTTACAATCTGGTAGATAAGGATGCGTTAGATTCAGAGTTATTCAAGAAGTTAGAGGACAGTTTGTCATCCAGTATGTCTAGCCTATTTCTAGCCTGATGAGTAAGTTAACAGAGAATATAGAGTGATAGTAGTAGCATAGTTGATTCTAAGTGTTCATTTTCAGCCCCCCTGCCTGTTCCAGAACCAGCCCTAAACGGGTGCCGGGGATCATGGAGAACCGCAAGCCTCAAAGGTAGGTTCTGCCGGCCCCCCAGGTGAGGAGCTGGCGGTGTTAGCAGCAGATTCCCCCCTTCCCACTCAAGGTGTAAGTTCTGAGGTTGACGTAGAGTTAGGTAAGATACAGACGAGTAGGGAAAACAGGTTAGGAAGAGTTCAGGAAGAGAAGTGGAAGGTGCAGTCTTCTTCGGTTATGGGTTTGGTTGGAGTTTCTAGTGTGACGACTTCGTCTTGGATCCATATTCGGTTTTATTTCCTGCTTCGAGTTCTTTACAACAGAAGGTTTCTAAGTCCGTGGTTTGTCGTTCGGATGTGTTTTCAGGTTTGTCGGTTTCTGTAGTGTTGGAGAATGCTCCTTCGTCCTTGAAGGTTCCTTGTCCTTCAGTGGATGAGTTTGGTTCATCTTAAGGTGGTGGTATTTCTGGTGATAAGGTTTTCAGTTTGGCTCAGTATAATGCAGAATCATTGGGTTTGTCACAGGGTTATAGATTACTAGTTAGGCAGTGCTTTCAATTTTGGGTTTTCCAATGTTCACGATCATGTCTTGAAGAATTTTCCTGAGTTTGCTAGTGATGTCTGTCGAGATTATCAAGGGGGAACAGAGTCGGTCTAGTTTTTCTTTCCAAAAAAAAAAAACTATGGCCTCTTCTGCTGCTTCTGAGTTTTCCTTTTTTCCCCAATTTCTTCTAAGCCTTCTTCCAATGTCTTTACACAATCTTCTTTATCAGGTCTCTCTTCGGAGTCTTTTCTCACTCATCCTGTTTTCTTTGCCATTAAGTCAGCAGAGCAAAGAATTTTCATTGGTGCAATCCTCTCTTTGGGGTTGAGATAAGGTTTACAGCCAGCAGATTTACATTAAATGTGAATTTGAACTGGATATGATGGTCTTTGAATTGTGGGAGTGAGGCGATGGCAGACGCATGAGCCGAGCTGCTAGATGTTGTCACACGTATTTTAACAAACACGAATTTCCAACTACGCTTCATTAACACAGGAATTGTACACTTCCTCTGCTGTAACTGTTTTCGAACAACACACTTGGCTAACTGTTCACGACTAACACATGCAATAAAACCCTGGCAAAGCACTTCCTAATTCCTAAATATCAGTCTTCTGGCATCACAACAAAGCTGCCATTCTTCTCACGTTGCGAAATTTTGCGAGCAGTTACTCTACGTTGCTAAATTAAGAACTTTCTTTGCGCCCTCACCTTCTTTAGTGGGGCTGTCTTCTTTAGCACCTTACAGTTGCATGGGTCCTGTAGTTTCCTAGGCTTCTGGTCTAGATGCTTCACAGGCGGTTGAGGAGTCTTCCACAACTCCGTATTTTCTTCCTTTACTGGGTTTAAAATGTAGTGTGTCCGTCGCGGTTCTTTCGGATGCTATGGCATTTGGCATTTCGTCTACGTCATCGTTGAGCATATCAGTACCGATGGTGTCCTCAGCCTCTCCTTTTCTCTAGAGTAGTTGGTAATTTTCCTTCTTCAGTCCCCATTGGTTCTGGAGCTCGTAGCTTGTCCTGAGAGACTCCTTTGAGTACTGGACCAGTTGGTATGTTCTCCACCTGTCCAACGTCAGCGGTAGGTGCTCCGGTCGTTATTCCGGGTGTGGCTGCTTTCTTTTCTCTCCTTCTACTTTTTTCTCAACTTTTCCTGCAGCTTTTTCCGTTCTTCCTTCTAAGGTGTTCAATGTGGGTTCGGCTTTGGTTCCGGGTCATCAGGGAGTTCTTCCTCCCTCTCCCTTCGTCAGTGTGACTTCAGCTCCAGATACCAGTCCTGGTGCAGCGTTGGTTCATCTGGCGTTGGGTGGATCGGGTGTTGCGGCCTCTCTGCTCACAGGGGTGGGCGTTTGTCGCCCAGGTGTGGTCGGCCCAGGTTTTACGTCATCGTCGCTTGGTGGTGCGGAGTTTGCGCAGTCGAGTGCGTCTGACTCAAGAGTTTTGTCATCGGCTTTAGTTGGTACAGAGTTTGCGCAACCGGGTTACGGTTGGCTCAGGTATGATGGGGTCAAGTACATCGGGTGTTGGTCTCGCACATCCTGGTGTAGCGAGTTCCGGGTTATTGGGTGCAGCTCTTGCTGGTGGTCAGTCTGTCTCTTTTCCTGTCCGACCAAACTGGGACAGGAAAAGAGAATACTCTTTTGAAGAAGAGGAGCCGGTACCAGATATAGGTTTTTCCTCCAGCGAATGAAAGCGAGTATAAGCATAAGGTGGACTTTATCCATTCTCTCTATTAGCAGTCCAGGCTCCTTAGGAACCTACACAGCCAAACCAAGCAATGTTTGAATCATTGTATGCAACTAAACCAGTAGTCTCCCAAACATCAATTAAACCGGTCTGGTTTGGCCGAGTCGAGCGGGTGTTGAAGGAGGCAGACTCTAGGTTATTATAGAGGGATGAATAAATTTGTTTTTATTTAGCATTTCCCAACGTTTTGTGAGAGAGAGAGAGAGAGAGAGAGAGTGTAATTGTCGTAAGTGAGTGCTTCGGTTGTTGGAAGAGGGATGAGGTCGTTAGTTTGTTTACGGCGCTGTCTGTCTGTGGAATATATGTGAGGATTTTTCGGTTTGAAGGCAGTTTTTGAGTCAGAGCTAGTACCGGTCAGTCGTTTTTTTTGGTCTAAAACAGTTTGTTTGTGTGCTGATGCAGAGTTGTTGTTTTTCCTTGTTAGTGTGCTGTTCTTGTTGCTGTATGTTCGTGAGTCGTGTGTTTTTCTGTTTTGGTTTGGTTTGTGTGGTTTTGTGTGCTGTGTTGGCGACCGTGGACGCTTTACTCCATCTTCCAGTAACCGAGGACCAGGGTGAGTGTTGTGTATTGTTTTTTTGTGGTTTTGAATTCCGCCACATTATAGCTTCGAGGAGATAATTGGTTATTGGCATCGTGAGTCAGTGGATTGCTGGTGGATTTTGACTTCAGACCAGAAGGAATGGTTCTTAAAGGTCTTTCTTGTGCCTGATTGGCATGCTTGTGCATTATATTTATTAATACAGTTTTACGCATGGGGTTAACTCAGACTGACTACTATACTGTATCATTTGGTTGGGCTTTAGATCAAGTTCCTTCTGTTCCATTAAAAGTACAAGAGCTATAATAGTGACACTATGTATAACATTAATGGCAAACAAATAGTCTTGCTACTTGCAAGGTGATCTACAAATAGCTTTTGTAACTGGGATCAGCTGTGCGTTCTGTAAACAGTAGGAATTTTATATCACTAGATCATTCCCAGTCATAATATGGATTCAGTTATTTCTGTAAATCCACAAGCTCATTGTTTTTAGTACTAGTTAAGGGTATTTTTGATATGAAGAGATCTTGGTAATAATGAAATGCAGTGTAGCAGCCTTCTCTTGGTCATGTGCAACACTGCGAGGTAGATTTAGCTGTCACGCAAGATATGAAAATAATATCATATACGGTGTATGTAATTGGAAATGGCTCCTGCTGTAGGTGCAAGCTAGAACTTCATTTTAGAAGTAGAGGCACCATACCTGAAATGAAGTTCGCTGCTCTGTTTTGTAATTGACACAGGAATTTAGGAAGTATAACCTCAGAACCTCATTGAATTATTATTCTTGTGATGATTAAAATGACCTGGGGGGTTATGAAAATACTCTACATGTGAAGTAAAAGTAAAATTACAATGTCAGTCACATTCCTCCATTGATCAGGTGACCTAGCAATGTCTGTTGGACCTCTTTCTACCACACTTTCTCCGTGGAAATCTTAACCATTTGCAGACAGACATGGGAATTCTACTCCTGCTTTTGCTTTTCTTGTCTTATGCCGTCATTTCCTTTAAAGGAAGTTGTGTTGCTTCATTCATTGTTAGGCCATACCATTTTTCTTCATCCTGCTCTTGATTTCTTTGGTCCTGAGCTAGTTAACTGCTGTTGATTAATGAAGGTGGTATGAGTGAGTGGAGTATAGCACTGGTAATAAAAAGGAGATTAAAGTCCAGATGTTAATCTCACTTTTTTGTTTCATTGAAGTTTACATGTTGGGTCTTATTCCAGAGTACTGTACATTTAACTGAATCAGGTTCATGCAAACTAATCTTGTGGAAGGAGCAGTTTGTCCTTAGTAGTGTGGCAGAATCTCTTAGCGTTACTGGGTGTGTGCAATTTCAGCTCTGTTGAGGATCTCATGGTCCTTTTTGATCCAGTAAAATGTCTTGAATTGAAAACAAGAAGCAGCTAAAAAGGCTTAGATATTTCCTTGGTTCAACATAGTTCTTAGGACCTGAGGGTGTTGCAGGTGTTGAAGAGGCTAAATATTATAAGTACATTTACTGGATGAAAGTACTAAGATTGGGATGTACAATGGGGAATAAGGGCCAGGGGGGTTTGAGGTGCTGCCATACTCAGTTTATAGAGTGCCAGCTTGTTCATGTGTGGTATATTTTAGAAGTTCATCCAGTAGGTAGATTGCCTAACAGTTATTGGTTTTCTCATCCATAGTGTTCAGCAGCAGTTTCTTGTTTGACTGGCAGGTGATCGCTATGTATTTTGTTGAATTTAATTGTTTCTCCGTGTAGAGGGCACGGCTTACTGTGTTTTTTGTTTGAAGGTTCTTTTTGTTGACCCTTCTTAGGGCCAGCTTCCTTATTTCAGTCTTCTACCTGTCAATCACTCCCTCTGGTATCTTTCCACCTTTAAGCTGCCCAGCTTATTTAAATTTATCTTGGTCATATTTTGAATTGTTTGGGTGACCCCTGTGATTTTCTAAATATGTTTGCTTATGCTTCAGCTTGACACTAAAAACTGACCCAATACGTATCTTAATTCTCTTGTTTATTTTAAAGGTAACTCCAGTTTGCATGTTGCTTCTACTTTTTTTATATCAAATTATATCCTGCAGTAGCACATTGACCTTCTATTCTTAGGCTTAATGAGTATGGGGTTATCCATTGTAGTTGATGTCCTATTCATGTTTATGATGAAAAATAGAGCCATGAATTAGGCCTATGGATAGAATCCACCCCTATTACAAAGTCCAGGTTGTTTTTGTCCTTAGTAACATTTTGTAATGTTGGCGCACTAGTAGCAGGGATATGAAAAAGTTTTGTTGATTATTTAGGCAAAAAAAGTTTTTTTTTTTTTTCTAAATTGAATTTTAAGTAGTTGTACACAAGTTAAGACATATGTTATATGAGTTAAGTATGGTATGGATGTTAGCTAAAAACATTCAGTAGGAATAGCTGTAAGTATAGTCCAGTCCATCTTATATCTTGGGAAAAGTTATGACCAGTTTTATGAAAGGAAGCTACGAAATCTTTCAAAAATCTGTTTCCTAATTTTTTACTTGTCTGTTGTGTTATTGGAAGTGGCTTGTGCACCTGTCAATTTTAGTAATCCAGTTTCATCATATCTCGTAAAATAACCTCAATCCAGTGAAAAAATGTTTGCAAACTAACAAACTCTCAGAATATGAGTGACAGTTACAAGCTGAATCAGTAAAATGCTACTTAAGGCATCCGGTGATGGTACACCTTTCATGGGGGAGGGAGGACTGTTGTTTTTGTGTTAAGGTTTCCTTAGGTGGCTTTGGATAGCATTCCGGTGACTCCTTACATCTAAACTGATTTTTTACACCAAATAGACTTTGAGGGCTGGCTTCAGTGACCCCATAAAAAGCCTATGTCATTGAATATGACATTATGGTATAGATGAAGATAATTTGCACATAAGTTTAGGCGGGATGAGGAAAAGTTGATCAGGACAGTGGCAGATAAGAAATTGCAGTGCAGAGCCCATTAAGTTAGCCTGGTAAGTTGTGTAGAAGCTGCACGGCTTGATACATAAGCCAGCTTCTAGCATAAGCTAGCTTATGGTCTGGTTGAATAGTTTGGTCTTTAGTGAGCCTTAAATTAACTTAAAGTAACTTAGTTTTTGGAGGCTTTGTGTTGTGTCTCATTCAAATTTCCTGAAGTGACCAAAAGCAGAAAGTAATTGTTGCATTTTCAGAGAGTCTAGATCTGTCGTATCTGGTGTTTTGCTGGATGTTATTGCTGTAGGACCTTTGAGGGATGAGATTATGGTGAGAAAAAAAAAAGCAGTATATGAATACAAATGTTGTTCAGTCTGTATTTTTGCTTTATCTTGTGCCATTGGTATGTAAGAGTGGTCAGCATCTCATACCTTTTTTTATTTGGTGATTTGTATGTGAGAGTATCAGCGCTGTTACTTGTGACGGCTGTGTTGACTTAGCTGTAACATTTAGTGACATTATTTCACCTGCTGTTGGCACACATTTAGTATGCAGACAGAAGACAGAATTCAGGAGTACTTGCTTTGCACATGGGATAAGTGACCCATTGAAGCAGACTTTTGTTTTACTCATTGTTAACATTTGCCCAGTCAGTTTAAGAAGCCTTTCCAGATTCTGATTTGTTACCCCTTATCTGGCACTTGTGTTAAAGGAGAGTGGTTATTTGTAAGCTTGTGGAACCGATTAATTCTTGTGAATTATTTACATTAGAAAAAAAGCTGTGATTTACGCTTAAGGATTGTCATGAAGCACTAAAATCCTTTGTTTTAATGACTTAGAAAAATGAGGTCTGGATTCATTTCCTTTCATTTCAGTTTGTGGATATAACCTAACTTCTGTGGTCACATTGAAGATTACACACGTATGTTTTATTGTGCAGAAAAAGTTGAATAAACTACTTATGCTTAGAACTGTTTAACACCAGCAATAACTTTTGGTGACTGGAAAATACTCAGTCAGACAAAGTGATTCCTAATAATACAAACTATGCATTGCACTTTTTTTTCAAGTATGCTGAACACTGTACTGACATAACATAAACATGCCACTTTTAGAAATATTAGTTATTTTTGCCCCTGAGCCTAATTTTGCCTCCCAGTGATGAGCAGAAACCACAAATAGTGGTAACTCAAGTGATTGTACTTAGGGTTGTACTTATGGGGAACAAAGTACAGAGCTCTGTACGTAATAAAAATCAAATGATACAGGATAACAATCACAAAGTTGCCTATGACTTCAGTTAGGTTAAAAAAACACTAATATACCCATTGTGACTTTCCGGAGAATTTAAGAAATGGCTGCAACTTTCTTTTGATACAACCAAACGCTTCGTTGACATCGCACACTTTCAAGCATTACTCTTACTTTACCTACTCTCTGGGTTACGTTGGTGCCCTCATTGCTTCCAGAAAAAAAGAAATTCCTTTGTAAATTATTGCTTCCCATTGGCTGTACACTTTATCTGTAACAGAAAGTGCAAGGTTCTTATATAAAATCGAGGAGAAATAAGGTGGATAAATTATTTTACATTTCCTGTAGTCATTTAAAATGTGTTGAAATTTATTATTATAATCTCTTAACGAAGAAAATGAACCCAGGCAAACCATTAAAACCTGTGCCAACAAACATTCCTTGTAATTTAAACTGAGCGAGGAATTCTGATTTTAGGAGGCTGGGCTCCCCTTGTAGTGGGAAATGTTGTCGAGAAAATTAATCGCACTTATTTCTAACTACTCGGTTTGGGAATATGACAGAGGTTTATATATCGTATGAATGGACATGAACTGAAATTTTGAACATGTTCTTCAGTGTTTGTAATATTTGATCCATTTGATATAAATGAAGAGTTCCACTGGAATCATCATCCTTTAAATAGTTATAGAAAAAATGTTCTGGTTAGAACAGAACCTAATAAGGAAACTTATCTTTGGAATTTCTCAAGAGATGCATTTGTGGATAATTTTTAAGATGAAAATTTTTAGTGGACACAATTAAGATATTAGTTTCATAACTTTCATTTCTTTCATTGCAGGGAGATCTGAATCCAGCAAGAGAATCCAGCAAGAAATTTCTTATACAGTGATTGCAGACAATTTAGATATATTTGTACAAAATTGGTAAATATATCTGGATGCATTGTAATTAGCTTTTGTTCTTATATATAAGAGATCACTAAGTCACATATCTAGGGTATCCTATGGCTCAGCCAGAGAATCTTTGAGAAATGAGGCTGCAGAAGCTAAACCACTAGGGTTGCTGAGGATGATTAAGATTAATTTTTTTTTTTCTTTCTTTTTAGGTAACAGGGATCCAGTTAAGCAGGAAACCCAGGACCTATACAAAGGGCAGACCTTACGGCAGAACAGCAGTGGAAGAGAGGAAACAATCTTCTACTCCAAAGGATCCATAAACCTACCCAGTGAAAGCAGTCTGAGTCATCAAGGATAGCAGAGGACAAATTGAAATGGAAAAGGCAGAGAGTCAGTCAGAGGTAATCAACACAACATAACCAATAAAATTGTGACTTTTTTTGGTAGAGTAATTGTGCAACAACACAGTGACCTGTCCTTTACCTCTCCCAATCACCCAAGCCTTCAAAAACTGAAACCTTTAAGCCCTAAACTGTTAAACTTCTATGTTGCATTGGTCCTTTGAGTGAGTCCTATGGGAGGTTAGAAACAGAAATGAATGGTCTTGTTGAACTACTTCATGATAGTTACAATAATAATATTATTAATACTAAATACATCATATTCTTTATGTAAGAGAAGTGTATCATGAGAAGCATTCAGAAAATCTACCTAGTACTTTAATCTTTTGGCATATATGTAAAATGTATTTTTGAGGTTCTTGAATAATAGTTTACAAAGTGGTGTGAAGATTACCATCTTTTATCTGTTACTAAATTATGAATGTATTTCAGGTTCCTGGGCTCATTATGCTGAAGTTTTCAAGATGAATTCAAGATCTGAAGAAGACGGAATTTACCCAGTGCCTTGAAAACCTGAATTTGTCAAAAATTTTTCCAATGCCACTTCCTAAAAGATGTTATCTCTTGGCTAGTAATTTTGTTCAAGTATATTAACGCAAGTTACAAACATTTTTATTTTTACTTGTGCCTTAGCTTCCAGCAATGGCAGAGAAACTGGGTGCTTGAGTAGATGCTGAAACCAGCTTGGCGAAGGTTAATTACTGGCAGTATGTGACCTCTCAATAACAGACTACTATCACTATTTTGGCCAGAGAGTGGATGTTACTGAATATAAAAAAAAAACACTGTCAGGATGGGTCTAACTTAATAATTAAAAGTGATACACGTTGGCTTTGGGTGTTGAGTATTTTTCTTAGGCGTCCTTTTTCTGACGAGCTCTTTGTCTTGAGCTTCTGTAATCCTTTGTGGTTCCCAAAGTTCCCTTTGTTACCGTGTACTGTTTTCTAATTTTTTAGACTTAGTTCCAAATTACGTAGTCTAAATGAAAGGAAATGTGTTTTGTTGTGCATAAAAATACAGTAATATTGTCAGTGATATAATTTTGGGGTTCAAAAGGGCTAATTCTCAAGCTTGGAGCCCACAAAAACCTACTCAAGTCCTCGAACATTGTAATTGCTAGTTACCCTGGTATATCGTTACCCATACGGAATAAGTAAAATTAAGATGTGATTTTACAGTTAATTGACTTATTCATGATCCTTCCTTTCTTTCATTTTTACAGCTCCGTCTTTGCTTTATGAATTTTCCTGTCCATCATTCTAATATCACTGGAAGTTTCATCTTGCAGCTCCTCTGATTGGTTCACTTCTTGTGTCCTCTGACATATGACAGACAAGATGGTAACCATCATTTTTCCATATGAGCAATACAATGCACATATTTGGTTTCTCTGCTTTTAACTGAAAGTTTGGGCACAAATGAGAATAAAGAGGTTTGTTTCTGTCAAACTATAAGAAGAAAATGTACAAAATTAAATGGTTAATTTTTTTAGTTTTGTAAAGCTACAATATGATGGTATAACTGGTATCCTATACAGTGACTTTGGCTGCATGTGCATATCTGTGATTGTGTTCAAGTATAAAAGAGAAAGGTAACAGTTTAAGAGTTTTATGACAGTACAAAGTTCAGAGCGATAATGGCAGTTACAGCTTATTTCAGTTTTTGTAGAATGCCAAGATTTAAATTTCAAAGTAAACTGCGGGTAATTAGTGCTTTTCCTGTCTTAAAATTTCTGTAAATTCAAAATAATTCAGAAGAATTAAAACTGATAAAGCCATTTAGCTCTGTCAAACAAATATAAGACTATATTTCAGTATTCATTGTAAGTGAGATAATTGATTGTGTTTTGGCTATAATGTATTTACATTAGAAGTAAATGAATACAATATATGGTATTCTAGACCTAAAGGAAGCTTTAAGCTTGGCCATGGTATTGGAAGTGTTGTAGAAAAGAGCAGTTTTGTATATGCAACGACATAGATTCTAACTAAACTGTTGAATGGTTAATAGTAATGTCATAAAGCCAGAGTATGACTTAAATAAGTTCGGTCATTTTCTTCAGATGTCTGAAGAGTTTTCTCCATTTTTCTTCAATGTTGCACATTTACAGCCTAAGTTCGCTTATGGTCCAGGTCCTTTTTAATGCACTCTAAAATATCTTCAACACTTTATCTCTCAGTTCGCACCCTCCTTTCTCCTCTTTACCATGTGACCAAACCACATCTTCGAGATCTTGATCATCTGTTTTCCAGCCTTTCCACTTCGCTATATCCTAATCTGGAGTGAGATCTTCCAAAGGCAATCCAGCCGTGCAGTTTATTGCCATGCCTTTTCTGTTTCTCTTTCTGTATCCATGTCTGTTGTTAACAGTAACAAAGGTCTTACAAAGGCAATTTAAATGTATACTGGTACTCAGTGTGCCATTGATCTATCTTCAATATTCAGATTGTTGATGCTATGTACTTACATGACTGCCCCCTCAATTCAAGCCTAAACTAGAAAACAGAACTGTTCTGCCTCTTCCAAGGTTTCCCTCCCTACTGAATGCAATCGCCCTCCTCCTCCACGTCTTCATTATTAGATCTTGTATTTACTGGGCATAAAAAGATCCCTCACTCCATTTAAACTTTGTCATTCTGAGTATCTCTTGCAACACCATCTCTTACCAACACCAGGCTTACAACATCCACATGGCAACTTTCTAGACCACTTCTTATCCTTTGTTTCCCTCTTGTCACCATATCCTAAGTTTTGCTTGCTTTGATTATCAGTTCTCATCATCTGTTCCAGGTAATGTTTTTCTAAAACCTTCCTTGAACCTAACATTACCCCTAGGAGCTTTCCTTTTTTCATGTGTTACTACTTTCACCTATTACTGTGGAAAATAGCAATGGGTTAATCTTGGTAGACACCAGTGTTATTCTTAACTAATCAGGATGTTTCTTCTGCAGTCTTCACCCCAGATCATTTGGATATCTAGTACGATTTGCTATGTTTAGCTTGGTACTCTGTTAAATGCCTACTAAAAATCTACAGAAGTATAACATTTATTTTTGTGTATGGTTTCCTCATGCATTAAGCTCTTCATGAAGTTTGCCTCCGGCTGATTTTCCTGGTACATAGTTAAACTGGCTTTCGATGATTTAAAACATTTTTCAACCTTTCTTAGTCCATTTCCTCATACATTCATACCATGTTCCCTCAGTCTTGTCTTGCATTTTCCACATAATGTCTCTTTTCTTATCCAATCTCCATGTAAAATATTACTTTGGTGTCCCATATGCCATTGCTTTAGTTTTTCCGGCATATTTCTATATATATATATATTTTTTTTTATTAAATTACTTTCTATTGGGTGGTCTGTTCTGTCGAAAGTTCCCATGGGAGTTGATAACCTTTAAGGTTTGTTCCAAATGAATGTGTACTTATTTTGAATAATCATTATGTTAAATCCATATATTATGGTTAACCCCTCAATGATTGGCACTTCAATTGCTTTTAGCAATTTGGAGACAAGAGGTTCCCATCAACTACAGATGCTACATTCTGTGGTGGTCTGTTGGCAGTCATTTAGAAGAATCTCCAAGTATTTTCCAAATCATTTTCCTCATTGTCTCTACCCTATCCACTTGCCTTCTGGCTACCTTCGTTCTTGCTCTTAAAGGCTTCTATGTTTTTCCTTGGATATTCTTTGCCAGTTTTTGAGGGCTGTGTAATTTTTTTCAGCTGTCTTCCGTACCCTAACCTCCAGGCAAGGATGTGTTATTTCAGATCTTTAAATTTATGGTACCTTGTGGGTCCTGTGACTAACAGTGGTAGCTGTTGTTTTTTATCTGTGCCTTTGTCAAAGGTCTCTCATTCCCTTTGGAGGCTGATTTGATATAATGCACCCTAAAATTATTTTTAAGATTTGTCTGCACTTTTGTCAACATTTAAAAAATCTGTTTCAAAGTGGCATTAACAGCCAAGAATGATTCCTGTAAAGTAGAAGTTACACCACCACTCCAGAATATAACAGAGGCTCCCTGAGGCTGTTTACCTTTACCTGGCTTCACTTTCATTATCTCTGGCAATCACTAGGTGTATGACGTTCCCGCAAGTTTTCAGTCTTTTAATCCATATTCACTTTGGTTTGGTGTAAGACTTTCAAGATTGTTTGTTAATTTTTTTCTGTTAATGTTTTAATTATTTTGCGTTTGGAGTTTTACCATCTCTAGCCATCATTCACTCTGGTTGAGGGTGAATAGGTTATGCATTTTTCGGTGTAGAGTGATTCTTACCCATATCCAGTTTGATAACAGGCGATACATATATATATAAAATTTTGGGGGGGTGCGATTGGATCTCCTATACTGTTACTTCTATTTGTTCATCGTTCTGTATTTATCTCAAGATAACTTGGTTTTTGTGTGACTTAATGAGGGTGATTGTCTTTCACTTGGTCGGTCTCTTTCATCAGCAGAGTTCAGAATAGGACTGCCACTAAATTCAGGTTTCATTATTTTAGGTTTTTTGTGATCTCATCTGTTTTTGAGCCACCTCAGTCCGAAGTTTCAACTATAAAATCATCATTTACATTCCTACTGAGCCCCCCTCCCATGGTATCCACACAGTCACCTACCAACATGTACATTTTCATGTTTTCCATATCCATCCGCTATGCCGTTGATTTTGCTGATAACAATGTTATTCCTCTCTTCTCCATTCCACTTTTCTATTTTGAACCTTTCCAAGATCTCTTCCCTGGTCTGTTTCTACTGTTAACACTAGGTCATGTTGACTTGGTGTCTTTCTTTATGCCTTTGTGCTTTCTACCGTGACTCCAATTACAAATACAGGGTTCAGTGCTGATTCTTGTGAATTTTAACTCAAATTCTTCTCATATAATGCACATGTTATTGTCTTCGTCCAAGATCTCATGTTACTCTGTAGTGCCCATATCTGTCCAACAACTCCTAGTACCCTCTGCTTGTCTCAATACTTGTACTCTGTCAGATACCATCTTAAAAACTTGTCCTAAACTTCTTTGCACGATACTTTCATGTAGATGTTATTATCTATTCTTGATTTACTAGTTGTGGAGCCAAACTTGACAATTATTGTTTCGAAATCAGGCTCCCTTTTTCTTTCAACTTTTCTTCTAGCACTAGTGACCATTTCATCAGGTTATTGAAAACTTTTGAAAATGGAAATGAAAATTCACTCTACAACGGTGCAGAGGAATAAAATACTGTCTCTCACAAATGACCTCGTACAGGGATAAGAATGGATCTTTGCATAAATATCAAACTTAACACTTTCTTAGGCAATATGATTAATTCACTCTTTAAGCAGCTGTTTTTGAACTATGAAAGGAGGAGAACGGATACGCAGGACTGAAAGGTTTTCATGTTTATTCATCCTCTCCTAGCAGGTTTGGAAAGACAAAATGAGTGTGCAAGGTCTTGCTTTTCCGTAATGACCCCTTCTTCATGGTAAAGTTGAGAATAGAAAAAAAATATATTGTATACGTCTAGTGCATTTAAAATTTTTTTTTGATTTATTTGAAGTTATATCAGTTTTGTAATAAATTTTGTGTTTGTGTTTTGTTAATCTCTCTCTCTCTCTCTCTCTCTCTCTCTCTCTCTCTCTCTCTCTCTCTCTCTCTCTCTCTCTCTCTCTCTCTCTCTCTCATTCGTGTTAATGCAGAGAACAAACCATTGGTTACAAGTGCTATTTTTGCCTGTCTTTAACAAGTTCGAGCAATTCCTGATTTTATAATTTTACCTCCATAGTGGTTAATTGTTTTGTAACCTCCAGGTGGTTACTGTTATGGCTTAAGTGCAGTTGCTTGTAAGCTGGGCTTCCTTGAATTGCATTCATTGGTTTCTGATGTCCAATAGACATTTTAGCCTGTGCAATCGCTGTATTTGTAAATACGTAATATGTGTATCTTATGTCCAGTTGTGTTCATAAGGGTAGACATTCATGTATGCTGTATTACTTCTTTTTCTCCGAGTAGCAATGTTCTGTACAGTTCTTGGTTTCTTGTTTTATGAACATTATTTTGGAATTTATTTGCAACCACAATTGTTGACCATAAATCTGAATGAGTTGACAATCGTTTGGACACATGTATTTTGGTAACTGCTTTTATGAGCCTCTTGCAGTTCTTTGGGAGGAGAGGAGCAGCCTAGCTGCCCTAGAGTAGAGCATCTGCAATATGTCAGGGCTTTCTACCTGAGTATCCTGTGATCGTTTCTGTCGTTCATCAACTAACTAGCCACAAAATAGCCATTGATGGCTATGTACTTTGTACTGCTGCCCAGGGAGTGTTGAGTTGGGCCGTGGGCCTTTACATATTTGGGCAATTTAGAAATGTTAATGGACCACCTGCAGTTATCCTTGCCATAAGTCGAGTCCTTAGGCAAGTTATTGCTTCAGGCATCCTTTCAGAGAGTTTAAGAATGATGGCTGCATAATATAAACAATGGCTGTCATATTTTCTGTTGAGAAGTCTATCAGGCCTTGTCAGTGAATTTCAGACAAATATAGTCACTCCAAGCACATATTTTGTCCAGTCCAGAGCAGTGCAGCTTCAAGATAATTATCCATTAACGTCATTACCAAACTACAGTACATCTCGTATATTTTTATTTTGTTAAGATTTTATTCTGAGACATTAACATTCAGTGTTGCTTGAAACTTTACTTGTTTAGGAGATCGTGGTGGAACTGTTATGTCATACTCTGCGTGGTCATTTTACTTACTATTGCTATCGTGAAGTCTGGTTTGTTGCCACGGTGGTTGCAATAGCATTCTAACCATCATCAGTTTAGATACTTGCTTCTTAAAGTGACCTGGTCCCTTCCACGATCCAGCTGCTTAACTGAAATTTTTTTTTATTTTTTTTTTAGTGCAGCTATAAAACCATTGTTTTTTTTTTAAATTAACTGACTTTGAAGAGGAGTACAGTAGTAACTGCTACTAAACAGCACCAAAAATTTCAAGGTTACAATTCAAGAACCATTCTTCGTTCTTTCCTTTAATCCTGCTGAATGGGTCCCGAAAGTAGCAAGAACGGGTTTTTACTTGTCTTGACGAAAATTGAAAATTTGTTGCCAAGGCAGGCAAAAAAAGGCATTGTAAAGTTGAGAAGCGTGAGCAGCTTTTAAACATGGTAAGCTGGCAAAATTCTCTCTCTCTCTCTCTCTCTCTCTCTCTCTCTCTCTCTCTCTCTCTCTCTCTCTCTCTCTCTCTCTCTCTCTCTCTCTCTCTCGTAATTGTTCATATGGTAAAACCGTCTGATATTTTTTTCTCTGGAAACAAAGCAGTAAAAGCGAGTCGAGATGAAATAACACAAGTTTAAAAAAAATGATCTCGAAAGTTGATTCTGTGAGAGTATGGCTGATGTAGAAACGAAAACTAGAGAATAAAAGCTTATAAGAAGCCAGTTTTGAGTAATGTGGGTATAAGAATACCAGATCGAGAGGTGTGAAAAGGTACACCAACTAAAATGATTGGTACGTTGTAAGGACCTTTAAAAATGCACCAAAAGTTAACGAATGTAGACGGAAAATTGGTCCATAGGAACAAGATACGAAAAGGTTAAGCTTTAAAGAATCGATGAATTGAGAATATGTAATTGGATCGTGATGTTAATGTTTTATTGGTGTCATATGTTTGACGTAGATATTACTTTTTAATGCCAGAAAGCAGTGAAGAGGAAATATAGGGAAAATTGCAGAATATTGTAGAGTCACAGTAATGGTGCTCTTTATGGGAACATGATGTCTAGAGCTGCGTCCACACGATCGTGCTTTGTTCGACGAACTTTGTCCGATGTGACGTCAGAAGCGGAGAAACAGCGAGCACAGTCGGAACTTTGCCCGCTTCTGACGTCACACCGGACAAAGTTGGATCGTGTGGACGTAGCCTAGGACAAGTATAAATGGTACTTTAGGTAAACTTGATAATGACGTACTGTGCAAACAATGTAGATTGTAGTGAGGAAATACAAACTCGTAAGTAACCGGATGCATTTTTATTTAAATCCTTAAGATAATTTTAATCTTTGGCGTGGTTCCTTGTAACTTTTTTTTTTTTTTTTTACTTTTACTCGGAGTCCGCATATTAGTGACCCGAAGAGGGAGAGGTCCTCAGCAGGAGGTAAACCAATTGGTTACCAACTTTGAAACCGACCCAAAGGGCTGTGTCTAAACTGCCAGCTGATTGGCGAGATGGGAGAAGCCTTACTTTCCTTTGTGCTTTCCCAGACGTATTCCCGTTTTCTCTGCCACTGTTGAGGAATGGTAGACCCTTTCAAATGTCAGAGAAAGCTTCAATGTGTTGTAAGTCCGGGGGGGTTGGTTGTAACGTAAACCCTATGGCCAAACCTTGGCTTACGTTCACTCTTATGGCAGTGATTACGTGCTTGGCTGACGTGACGTTTCTCATGAAAAATGGCGTTAAAACACCATAGAGTTGGACAATCCTAATTTCGTTCGCGAAGTACTGTATAAAGGCCAAATCTACTATCCGTTTTCGTTTAGTTTTCAAATCCATGACAATTTGTTCAAGAAAACGGATCTTGTATTCACTCATCATAGAAAACGGAGAAGCGATTAAGCCAAAGTCCATGGTTACGATCAATATATTTTCGTGTGCATTAGTCAGTTGGCAATGACTTTGCACCTGCCAGAATTTTCGACTTAGAGCAGTGAAAGGGAATTAACTCATATTATTCGATATGGGTATTTCAACCGTATTTTCTGATACATCAATAGGGAAAACTATTTTTTTCCACTGGGAGTTGACTAAATTCTGCTGCAAAATCACATTTTTGCTGCCCTGTCCTATTTCAATCACATAATTGCTTGCTTTGAATTTTGCATTATTTTGATCACATGATTTTGAGACTTAGCCAATTAACTTCTTGCACCGAAATTTTTGGTTGTTCGGAACTTGGTTTCTGTAAGTTGACATTCAAATAATTTACTCTAAACTTTTAAGTTAAATGGTCAATTTGATGTTTTCAGTTTGTATGATATTTTCGTTCACGAAAGTTATGTGCAAAGTACGGAATATTCATTACTGTTCTCAGATATCCTTCTGAACAAGATAAGCAGTGGAATTTCACAAGTAAACCAAACAAAAGCTAATGAAGTTTATTTCAAATTACAAGTCATCCTCCAGTCGTTGTTACAACAAAAGCAATTAATTACACCAAGACACATGCAGTCCCTCCAAAAGCAGACAAGTGACCCAAATGCCTTAAATAACTCGTCTTTGGCCCCGAGACACCATTCAATGTAAGTGATTGAGTCGGGTAAATGGTCGGAGACGTGCAAAGCTAGTGTCCTCCTGCCCCGTTCTTCCTCCCCCAGCAGGACAGCAGGTCGGACTAACGTCAACCTTCACCCTACACGTGGACCACCAGGCCAGTTTAGGGTCTGTGAGATACTCCTTACAAAATCCATCCCATTGCTAGATAATTAGATACGAAGTTCAGCAACTGATTTAACATTCCTTTGGGCGTTTTTAAGTTAGGATATCTTCTCACATCTTACAGATTCCGGCTTTTACAAAACTATGAAAAGCAGTTTTCTATTGATCACGAGAATAGGACTGAAGACTAAAAAAAGTCGTTTCATAATGATAACCAAATAAAAGACATTAAAAATTCCGTGGAACTGAAACTGCCTTAAAATGTAAACTGCTGTTTAATACTGAACATGAGTATACACTAAAATTACCCTTTCACTTACTTATAAGAACAGGGCTATAAACCAAAGAAAACGTAGCCTTTGTATTCGTCAGTACATGGATACAGAGTAATGAACATTGCCCCTTTATATGGACCCTTACGACAGGGCTAATATTGCTACAAATGAGATCAACGAATGAATACTGATTAGGGGGAACTTCATGAGAAGTGTACCTCATCTAATTTAGACATTACACCTCAAGATTTGCCTTTAAAATGCTAATATCAAACTATTGACAAACTAAGTTTCAGTAACACTTTTTTGCACAGCTTTCAGGACATGCTACATCTTGGCCGTTTATATGATTCTTGGCGGTGAAGTCACCCTTTATATCCAGAATTTCCAAGAGAACTTTTAACGTCTGTTCTTGTGAGTACCGTAAGGCAGAGAGCACTGAAACTGACATACTACTGGGCCAAACAAGAAAAAACAGACTTTCAGGGTAAAAATCTCTTCACAAACGACACTTTGCAGGCAAAGATCTCAGTCGAACTGACTCTATACAAAAATCACACTCTAGGTTAAAAAAAAAAAAAAGTTTATGGGCAGAAAACTGACAGACAAGCACTGTCAAGTAAAAAAAAAATACTTTTTAGACAAGGCTCCATTTTCTGCTCAAAATCAACCCTGGCTCCCAGACTGAAAAAAGTTTGACAAATTTGGCAGGCAAATGAACTCCATTTTCTAAACAAAAGAAAACCTTCTCCCAAACTAGTAAACTTTTTAGGCCGATATCAGGAAGTTTTCATGGCAAATAAAAAAAAACATTGCTAAAAGACTTCCTGACGAAGGAAAA
This sequence comes from Macrobrachium rosenbergii, assembly GCA_039081455.1. Taxonomy (NCBI): domain Eukaryota; kingdom Metazoa; phylum Arthropoda; class Malacostraca; order Decapoda; family Palaemonidae; genus Macrobrachium; species Macrobrachium rosenbergii. The sequence goes on along the minus strand of JANJGK010000017.1, from coordinate 17,848,578 downwards.
GAAAGTAAATTGATACTTTCTGGGTAGAAAACTTTCACACCTAAAGATTTTCTAGCCCCCCCCCCCAAAAAAAAAAATCTAGTATTTTCCAGTCAAAACAAAAGCCACCTTTGAATCAACAGGCTTTCTTCACAATAGCAGCTCACCCAACTGACACTTTATAAGCAAAATAACTTTCAAGAACTAACATAATGGTAACAAATTTTCCAGGTGCAAACCTCCCCCCAAAATTTTTCTATGTAAAACTAACTTTTTTATGAAAAAATATCCTTTGAAGATGTACACAAACATTTTTAGGCAAAAACCTCTCCCAAACTATCTCTCCTTTGCATGTTAAAATGTTCATACTAAAAGCACATTTTGGGCAAAACTTTCTGAGCATAAAATTCACGATACGTAGGTCATTTTAAGCAAATAACTCGTGGAGACTAAGAACAACTCTCAGGCTAATAGATATTCCAATCAAAAACTTTCCCAAACCAGAATAGTCCTTGCAGAGAAAATCTCAAATAAAACACTTCCTAGGAAAAGAAACTCCCGAACACACTTTCTTGTCACCCCCCAAAACAACACTGACTACTAAATTTTCTGGCCAAAGATTTTCTACATTAAAAAATACAAACCAGGAAGAATTCTAGGGGTAAAAAAAATTAATAGTACCTAATAGACTACCCGCAAAAATCCAAAATAAACAGACATAGCAAAAAAAAGAGAAAAACTTTAACAGTTTTCAGACAACTGTTAAGGTTTTTTTTTTTTTTTTTTTTTTTTAGACAAATACCCAGAAACCCAGACATGTTAAAAGCCAAAGAATTAATGTTAACAGACTTTGGAAAGCAACAACATTAAAGTTAAGACTTCTTGAGGACAAAACATTGAAATAGACAGATTTCCTGAAGGCAAAACCATAGAAGTTAACAAACTTCCTGGAGGCAAAACCATAAAAGTTAACAAACTTCCTGAAGGCAAAACCATAAAAGTTAACAAGCTTCCTGGAGGCAAAACCATAAAAGTTAACAAACTTCCTGGAGGCAAAACCATAAAAGTTAACAAACTTCCTGGAGGCAAAACCATAAAAGTTAACAAACTTCCTGGAGGCAAAACCATAAAAGTTAACAAACTTCCTGAAGGCAAAACCCTAAAAGTTAACAAACTTCCTGGAGGCAAAACCATAAAAGTTAACAAACTTCCTGAAGGCAAAACCCTAAAAGTTAACAAACTTCCTGGAGGCAAAACCATAAAAGTCAACAAACTTCCTGAAGGCAAAACCATAAAAGTCAACAAACTTCCTGAAGGCAAAACCATAAAAGTTAACAAACTTCCTGAAGGCAAAACCATAAAAGTTAACAAACTTCCTGGAGGTAAAACCATAAAAGTTAACAAACTTCCTGAAGGCAAAACCATAAAAGTTAACAAACTTCCTGAAGGCAAAACCATAAAAGTTAACAAACCTCCTGAAGGCAAAACCATAAAAGTTAACAAACTTCCTGGAGGCAAAACCATAAAAGTTAGCAAAAATTCTGAAGGCAAAACCATAAAAGTTAAACTTCCTGAAGGCAAAACCATAAAAGTTAACAAACTTCCTGGAGGCAAAACCATAAAAGTTAGCAAATTTGCTGAAGGCAAAACCATAAAAGTTAGCAAAATTCCTAAAGGCAAAACCATAAAAGTTAGCAAAATTCCTAAAGGCAAACCATACAAGGTATCAAAATTCCTAAAGGCAAAACCATAATAGTTAACAAAATTTCTAAAGGCAAAACCATAAAAGTTAACAAAATCCCTAAAGGCAAAACCATAAAAGTTAACAAAATTCCCAAAGGCAAAACCATAAAATTTAACAAAATTCCTAAAGGCAAAACCATAAAAGTTAACAAAATTCCTAAAAGCAAAACCATAAAAGTTAACAAAATTCTTAAAGGCAAAACCATAAAAGTTAATAAAATACTTAAAGGCAAAACCATAAAAGTTAACAAACTTCGGGAAGGCAAAACTATAAAAGTTATCAAAATTCATGAAAGTAAAACCATAAAAATCAACAAATTTCAGGAAGGCAAAACCATAAAAATTAACAAAGTTCCTAAAGATAAAACCATGACAAACATAAAAGCTAACAAACTTCTTTAAGGCAAAGCCTTTGAAATTGACATATTTCCTGAAGGGAAACCCATAAAAGTTAACAAACTTTCTGAAGGCAAAGCCATAAAAGTTAACAAAATTTCTAAAGGTAAAACAATAAAAGCAACAAACTTCCTGAAGGCAAAGCCATAAAAGTTGACAAACTTCCTGAAGGCAAAACCATAAAAGTTGACAAAATTTCTAAAGGCAAAACCATAAAAGTTAACAAAATTTCCAAAGGCAAAACCATAAAAGTTAACAAACTTCTGGAAGGTAAAACCATAAAAGTTAACATCTTTTTGAAGGCAAAACCATTAAAATCGACAGATTTCCTGAGGCAAAATCATAAAAGTTAGCAAACTTCCTGAAGGCAAAACCATATAAGTTAACAGACTTCCTGAAGGCAAAACCATAAAAGTTAACAGACTTCCTGAAGGCAAAACCATATAAGTTAACAGACTTCCTGAAGGCAAAACCATAAAAGTTAACAGACTTCCTGAAGGCAAAACCATATAAGTTAACAGACTTCCTGAAGGCAAAACCATAAAAGTTAACAGACTTCCTGAAGGCAAAACCATATAAGTTAACAGACTTCCTGAAGGCAGGACCATAAAATGAACAAACTTTCTGAAGGTAAAAACATAAAAGTTAACAGTCTTTCCTAAGGCAAAACCATGAATGGTAACCAACTTCCTAAAGGCAAAACCATAAAAATTAACAAACTTTCTCAAGGCAAAACCATAAAAGTTAACAAACTCCCGGAAGGCATAACGATATTAAGTTAACTGACTTCAAGGCAAAACCATTGAAAATGACAGATTTCCTGAAGCAAAACCACAGAAGTTAACAGACTTTCTAAAGGCAAAACTATAAAAGTTAACCCACTTCCTGAAGGCATAACCATATTAAGTTAACAGGCTTCCTGAAGGCAAAACCATATTAACAGACATCCTAAAGGCAAAACAACCACAAGCTAACCAACTGTATGAAAATAAAAGCAACACCCAGACATTATAAATAGAAATATTTCACAAACTACCAAAATTGCTTACAACTTAGTCGACATTCTAAAACTACAGGTATTACAAAGCAAGAGACCTCTGAATGCAAAAACAGGATAAGCCGACTTTCTGAAAGCAAACTGTCATGAAAAATCACATTTTTCTGACCAAGTTTCATAGATTAACTGACTTTCTAAATGTAAAGGTATCACACATTAACAAACTTCCTAAAAGCAGAACCGTCACCAAAAACTTCCTGAATTCAAAATATCAAAATAAACTACCCGAAACTTTAGAACCTGAAATGTTTAAGTGTCAGACACTAGTAAACTTTCTAAAACTAAAGCTATCATAAACTGAAAGACTTTCTGAACTAAAGTATGGCAGGAGCAAAGACGACCTAAATCCAAGTGTTCTTAAACCAACAATTTTCTTGAATCCTGGACTTGTTTCAAATGCCAGCAAACTTATCCTGTGGTTTAAACTTTTTACCATGTATTCAGATGATACTAATGATGATGAATCCTGATTCTATCATCGTGCTCCAGAAAGACAGTACAATTGTCAAAAGCAAGACCTGGAGTAACTCCACTGTCACTAAAATACCGAACAAACACTAGCTAAATGTCCTTCATGATTATCCCGAACTGATTATGTCAGTATCCCATACTTCATTGTCATAAACCATTTTCTTAGTCCTAAACCAAACTATCACGAACACTTGCGATTCCCATATACCGACCGAATAAAAAGACTCTTAACAAGACATACCTTTAACAATTAAAAGCTAGACATTATCAAGCTTTCGTGAACAGCAAAATTTACTATTGCAAACTATGAAAACATTAAACACAACTCTCAACATTAACCCACCTTATTCACAGCATTACTTGATAAACATCAGAAAGATTTATTGTACTCCAAAACTTCGCTATCTTAGAATAACACTTCGAATTCCAAGATATCACGAGCAAGTACTCGATTAAGATACAAACCAACATGACAAAAAAAAACTCTTACTTAATCTTTAACTGCATATGGTCAGTAGGCTTCCTAAACCCACTGGCATTATAAAATAAATTGTTCATCAGTGTAAAACTCAAGAAAATTTCTAATCTACATCATGACCACTGTCTTCAAGATCAGGTATATTAACTGTAAAACTACTTGACATTCCAGTGATTTCTTACGTCACCATGGGTCAGTGACCCTTTTGGAGCAATGAAAAGGCCACACCAGTTATACATTTAAAGATCCACTAAGCACTAAAATCAGTCTCAAATCATGTATTCTTCCAGGAACAAAAAGCTCAACACAATACATTAACACCATTACTTAGGCACCTCACACCAGGGACTTGCATCTTTAATCCAAAGAGTCAACACAAAGCTCAATAAGCCTGTACAACACTTTCATAGTCTACAAAACTTCAGAGAAAACCTGCAGGCACCTGAAGCCTCTTAACCATTATACACTGTCAAACATTTCACAAACTGTAATGAAAGATTTCTGCAATTGTCAGGAAATGACCCCTCCATAGCATCTGATTCCTCTGAATCTTACCAAATGTTTCATGGAAAAACTTCCACAGAAATTAAGCATTACATTAGAGAAGCAACCTAATAATGGCAATTTCCTCGTCCCGTTGAATGACAAGGGAAACCCTTGTTCTAAAATTCATCTTTTCACTTCAACTTAATCAAATCTAGACATTAATGACCTCACACACCTGAAAATCCCAGCATGCCTTTTGGTAAGGTTTTGGGTGAAAGCATAAATCAAATATACCAAAAAATATACCGAATATACCAATATACCAAAAGCCATATTATTGCACATAACCTTGTTAAAAAAAACTTAAATAGTTTTGTTTCTACCAATTTTGACCAGACACTTTCATCACAAGATCAAAATCCTCCAGGATTGTCACACAGCCAATTTTGTTTGCTTAATTACTAACGATGTGATGAACTTGTAAGGTTTCTCTCACAGTGTTATAAAACTGGCCTTCGTGGTTGTTTATCCCTTCTTTATTTCAGATACACGAACAAAATGCCAGCCAAGACGAGAAGGTGTTTAAGCCCCAAGCTGGTACCCCCTTTTGGAACAACAGCATGTGTCCGAAATATAATTAAAAGTGTTGTCATATACTTGACCAAAAGGACAACTTTTAACTTTCGAAAGCCTTGCTTTATATCTTTTATGACATCTGGAAGGAGACAAATGATATCGAATGTTTGAAAATAATCTTGTAAAAATTTTTCATGTAAATTTCTTTCAAAAAAGGCAAGCATGTGATAATCTAAATCAAATTCAGTATCAGCAAAAATGTCAAATTTTGCTCAAGAAAATAAGTTCTTTAATCTTGGTGAATGATGCTGTGAACGTTAAGATTTTCTATATTACACAACTCTCAAGTTTACCAGAAACTGGCCGGAAGTAGTATTTCAAACAAGGGAATCGAATAATTAACTTACAAGTATGATGTGACATTCCCGAATAAAATTTGTCCAAGTTTTTCTCATAAAATAATCGAATATTTAAAGTCATGAATATAGAGAACTTTTGTATTGAAGTAGACGAAGCAATTTGAGTCGCTAATCCGTAAGAAATAAGTAACTTTTTAATATAAATACCTCTGAAGACAAATCAGGTAACTGTTTCAACAAATGTTTATAAGTAAATTTATACACAGCTCTAAGGAGAAAATCCTGACAGCTACGTAACCAATAACACAATGGTTAACACATTCGAAAATGCAGTCATCATAATCACGGGCCTTTTGCAAATTGTTTCTCGCTTTCCATGAGATTCAATACAAGACTCAAGATCTGTAACAAGATGTGGGAGAAAATCCTGCATGAAAGCAAAATACAGAATTTCAATATGTATCAAAATCAGATTTTCATTCAAGTTACTCATAGAAAATTGAACTAGGGACATTTTGGCCATCGTATATACATGGATTGATACAAAATTCTGGCAGTAACAAACTACTCCTGGTCATGACACAAAAGTATGCCAAGCAAGCGTTTCCTTTTGTACAAATGCAATCATAACGTAAGCTAAGGATTGTCTCAAGAGTAACCTTACCACACCCACTTTGGACTTCCTGTACACAAAAATTCTCTTTTGACATTTGAATTGGTCTACACATTCTTCAGTAAATAACAGAAAATTGGAAAACAAGTGAGAAAGCACAAGGAAAGTATAAAAGACTTTCCCCATCTCAGCATTCAGCTGTCAGCTCAGAAAACAGCCCCTTGGGTCGGTTTCAAAGTGGATAACTGATTGGTTACTTCCTGCCGAGGACCTCTCCCTCCTCGGGGCACTGAATGCCGACTCCATGGAGCCTTTTATTTTAGGTCTTTCCAGTTCCCTAATTACAATCTTTTCGGTTTTTTCTTCACACAGTATACACATGTAATCACATATGAGGGCTTCTGTACTTCAACTTCCGTCCCTTATTAATGAGCGAAAATTCATATTTTTTTTTTAACTGTTCAGGTGTACAGGCTAATGTTGGTTTTTTAGACACTGCTCCAGTTCTCCCTTTTTACAGTATACTAAAAAGTCTCCTCTCTTTAATATTAAGATGAAACTCCCAACTTCATGACATTAGAAAACACGAACTACTCAATATTTACCACAAAAAGTGTTCTGGAATTCACTTTAGAACTTAGTGATGAACGCAAATATATTTACACCCAAAGATTCACCTTAGGTTTCATACCCTAACCATCTAAGATCCAAATATCTTTCACCGTGGAACAACTGAACACCTATAAAGGTATTATAAGTGAATGCGTTTAGAGTTGAGAATTAAGTGTGAAAATGTTAAGAGAGGTTTTTAATCCCTGTGCCGATTATACAAGACTCGTCCAATAAAGAATGATGCTTTAAAACATGTAAGGGACCTCCAGCAAAGAATGTATGTGAAATGATGCTTCAGAAAAACATGTAAAGACTTTTGCTAAGCACAAAATGTACAAAATGCTTCAGTAAAATCAGAGAGAGAGAGAGAGAGAGAGAGAGAGAGAGAGAGAGAGAGAGAGAGAGAGAGAGAGAGAGAGAGAGAGAGAGAGAACTTCTTTAAAGCGTGCAGCACTTCGTAAACAAAGTATGTGAACTTCATTCCAGTATGAAACCTCCGGGGTTTCTCTTGCAAAGTGATCAAATATTTAACGCAAGAGTGTGCAGTTCTGGGGCTTCCTATTTGTTCCATAAATATGCAGTGTTTCTATATAACAGGTTTGACAGGAGTCTGAAGAGACGCCCTTGAATATGCAGTGTGTGTGAATTAAAGTTATAAAGAGGGACGTCTAGTCAGAATGAAATTAGCAAGCTCAGTTACTAAATTATTCATATCAGTTCAGAAAAAATATCCCATGGCTACATGTATCCAATTTCTGTCCTAATGACATTGCAAGAAAGTATTCCCACCCCAGTCATTTGCCAACGTTGGCCAATGGGGAAAATTTTTCTATAGCCATGAGTCCCCAAAGTTTGTCAAACCTAGCTTAAAAGCTCTAAATGACACACCCTAATTAAGGAGACACTGGATATTGTTGTCATTTCCTTGATATTTTGGTGCCATTACAGTTTTGTAGTTTTTCGGCCTGCTTTGTTTTTCTATAGCTACATGAAGACGACGACTTGATGAGGATTGAGCAAAAGCTGAAATACAGAAGTCCTTGCACAATAAAATCAACACACACTTTGGTATTACAATAATTTTCCAATTATTATGATTCTAAAATTAAATTAGTAACAATGATGGTTGACCGACTCTTAGTTTGATCAAATTACTTACTCAATGGGAACTGTATGAAACACTAAAAAAAAAAAAAATTAATACCATAACCTAAAAAATCTCCATAAGTCATTTTTGTGACTATTCTCTGGGAAAGTCTACTCGTAACAAAAATCCCTCACTATCAGATGTCCTCTCTTTACTTTACATCTCTTTAGTTTCTTCAACTTTGCGCTTCAACTTCCCTAACCTTACCTACTACAGTTTACACCTTCCACGGGAGAGCCGTCCCTTTGTGAAATCCTTACAAGGAAAGGGATATATGTGACTTACTAGTACGTAATTAAACAGCAACTCTCCTAATAGCCAAGGTCTAGACCTTGCTAATAGCTAAGATGTCCACTAAGAAAGGAATTTCCCCTTTCGTAACAAAACTCTGGAAAATATTTAGCCATGTAGTGAAAATTTTAATGACTAGTTCTGAAGATGATTTTCAACTTTCAGGAGGTCTACCTATTAAATATGAGAACCCCTATTCAGTTACTTACTCAAAATATCTTTATCAAACTCCCCTTAAATGAGCACTTTTGAGTTTACTTGTTCGTATACCTAAAATACCCTTTTCATTAATACTTAAACTCATTTAAATAACGCGTTCAAATTGAGGCGTTGCTGAGTAATTTACCTAAAACACCATTGTTAATAGTACCAAATTCCCCTTAAAATAATGCTATGAATTTGAGTTTACTTATCAAATAACTTATCCACTAAACATCTGACAACAATACCAAATCGCCCTCAAAGTAACACTTCAGTTTGCAACCTTCTTGTGTCGCCAGTGTCTTGAAATATGCACAGATGCCATCTTGATATAATACTCTCAGTACTTACAGTATTAACGTGTTATTGGTTAGTATTTAGTGTTACGCAAGAAGCAGCATTTTCATGCCGAGCTTTGTACAAAATTCAGAGAGAATCGTTTAATTGCTTGAAACTAATGACGCGTTCTCCGTCTGTCATCAAATTAAGAAAATAAGCTGTGAAATATATCCCCTCTTAACAGTGCAAACGTTTAAAAGCTTCTGGCTGTGATATCTCCCCTGTATAAAAGAATGCCTTTCAATAGCCTAAGTTTTATAGTAAAAGTACCTACCTATGCTCACATACAATAATAAAAGACCTCGAAATTATAACAATTTAGTTCTCAAGGAACTCCGACATAATTCAGTAACTGAAACAGACTATGGATGAAGGCCACGAGAAGTACAGTACTTGAGAAGCTTAACTCCAAGTTCTTACTGTGACGGGAGCTAGTTTAAGAGTACCTGAGACTTATTGCAATAAACTAACAGGAGTCATTTGTGCTTTAGCTGGAGATATTATCTATTCTCTGAGGGATTCATGCCTAACAGATTTCATTCTACAAAACTATTCCTAACTATATTGACTATCACCGAGATATTCAATCAAAACAGTAAAACCTATTCCTTCTGACTAATGAACTTTTTGCTACTGATCATTTATGAACTTCAGGAAAATTACTGAAAATAATAAGAATAGCCTTCTATTAATCTCACGTGACCTTCGCTCCCAAGCAAGTAGGCACTGAACAATGACCTGTTGGATATTGGTAATCAAAACTAAGTAATCTAAAAAACTGTCCTTAACCATACATGACTTCAAAATAAAAAATAAGTCAAAGAGTAGCTATGACTACATAATAGCTGATATTAGGCTAATATTGTGTTTAATATTATGTAGCCAGAGACATCATTAACTATTTGATAGCTGATAATAAACTAATGAGAATTATAGGTGAAAACTATGTATCCTGAAATGTGCTAAGCTACTTGAAAGCTGATACAAACCCTGCTTAGAAATTCAACCGAAAATTTTGCTTCCTGAAGTGTAGCTGTATTAAACGAATAAGATATATCAGTTGAGAGAGAGAGAGAGAGAGAGAGAGAGAGAGAGAGAGAGAGAGAGAGAGAGAGAGAGAGAGAGAGAGAGAGAGAGAGAGAGAGAGAGAATCTATCGCCTAACAACCTGAGCTTCTTGAAAGCCGAGCATAAACTTATAAATCTTACTGAAGAAAAAAGTATTCTGTTGCCAGATAGCTAACATGAATAAGAAAATTAAATAACCTCTGTATCCGGACCCACAGAGCTATTTGTAACTGCCATTAAACCGAGACTCGATTCTTGTAAAAACAAAGCTGTGTCCTGTAACATGTGAACTACATGATAGCTGATGTTAAACATAAGAAATATACACAATTACAAATACATCCTAAACAATTACAAACTGGTAAAAAAAATGTTAAAACGCTTATTCCTGACACGCACTGAAGTACTTGATGAAATAAGCTTAGGAATCTTACGTAAAAAAACGGTGTCCTGAATCATAGTGAAGTACCACATACTTATTGTAAAACTGATGGTGAAATTATGTTAACAATAAATATCTAGAAACAATGACCTACTTAAAAGCAGGAGAAATTCAAGTAATATTAAAATGATAAGTATAAACAGCTCCTGAATAATAATGGGCTACCAGATGACTGATAACCTAAACAGTAGCATGTTCAGATTACAAATGATGTAGCTTGAATCAGTGAACCCCCTGATATAACAAGTACTCCAGTAGTTCTAATTAAAAATGATAAGCAGCACAGCTGAACTTGCCTCAATTTTGGGTCATCAGGCTCTGCTTTGAGCCTGATAAAATGCTTATGTAATACTAAAAATTTAACCGTATCCTACTTTTAACAGTGAAGAGAGATAAGATTGTAATATCTACAGTAGATACTAGAACACAACTCTAACATTAATGTTAAGGGGATCAGTTTCTCTACTTCAGTTCTATCATCAGCAAAAGATAACATTTGAGAATCACTACATTCTGGCCCCCTGTATAAATTTAATAAATAAATGGGTTTTGCTTCTTGAAGTTCACGCTCTTCTTTCATAGCAGATACGATGTGGAATTCTAATGTGAAACTTGCTTTTCTTGATCTGGTTCAATTTCTGTTGGCAAGCTACAATGTTGTACATGTAGACAATTTTCTGAAAATACGAGGAAGGAGTTAATGACGTCATATCAGGCTGAGTTCTTTCGGCTTACAAGGAATTAAGACAAAAGATGATTATAACAGGGTCCCCAAACTTCCAGTACCTATGCCCCTGGAACAAAGTCTAAGACCCTTACCAGATTTTTTTTAGCAAGGACATCTTGATGCAGTGAAATTTTACTTGATCACAGCTACAGTGAATATTAATCTAAAATTGGGATTCAATACAAATTTCACTTGAAAAAGTGAGAGGCTTCTTAGTGTAAGTTTCAGCTATCAAATTACAGTAAAAAATTCCATATCTTTATCTCATAACACATGAATCATTAAAATGGTGAAAAATCCACATTGATGTAAATGGATATTGACACTTACATCAACGTGGACTTTTTCACTATTATTATTATTATTATTATTATTATTATTATTATTATTATTATTGCTTGCACCAGGCTATAACAATAACACCTTTTCAACATTGTCATTATTATTATTATAAAAACTCATAATTACATGAGAAAACTGAGTAAGTCTTACGGAAGTCCAAATTTCACATCAATGCACCAAAGTTTTTATATAAAAGTTATGAATACTAAAAACATATGTTCCTCCATCTCATTTTACTATTGTTTCGAAATTACTTTACCAAAGCTAATGAACTTTTTAAAAAAATATTCCAAGAGCTATTGGCACTGACAGCCCATAAGCTTCAGTTTGACTTTTAACCTTACTATTTTTTATTGTTCCAAAACCTTAAATTGCATAATTTTGAGTTTCTATAAAAAATTCGACCTCCAAATCTGCAGTTTCGGCTCCATCAAAACAGTCCTTTCTATCCCACCTAAGCCATACATTCCCCCCAGAGAAGCACATTTCATGTTCATCAAAGTTACTCAACTTCTCTGGATAATTTTCTTCAAAATTTGTCGATCATTCTTTTTAAGAATTTGCGAGCAGTGGATTACCTGATGGAGTGTGAAATGTTAATTAAATCATTAAAAATTGAGGTATTTCGGGAAAAAGGGCCTGAATATTAACCATTATTGCTGTATTCCTAAAAGTCAGCAGAAAACTTGGTTAAAGTTGCCCTGAACATTGGCTGTACAGTTATACTGCAGTCCTGAAATTCAGCACAAATGCCCGGCAATTCAGAGACTGTCCATGAATAATATAGTCCTGATTCTTAATTTAATATAAAAAAAAATCAACCTACATTACAGGGAAGGAGTTGAAGAATACAGTACTGACTTAATTTTGTACACTGAGTAAAAAATGCTCTCAACTGCAAAAGTAATACAAATATCGTAATATAACTTACCCTTAATTCATTGCAAGTGGCTCACATATCAAAGTAGCCAGTACAAATTTGGTCCTGCCCTGAATTCGGTACGAAAGCCCTGCACATTAAACGTAATTCAGTGATATTATCAACCTATCTTTTAATTCACTAAAAATACAGCTAAATGGGCACTGAAATCGTAAAAGAACTAAAACAGGAAAAGTTTTAATTTGGTTAGAAGTCAAGGTGTGGTCAGCACTTTCAAAAGACTATTTATCCAGATTTGTAGATGGACATATTGTATGACACATTTTAACAATTCAGAACGTCTATTAAACAGTAAAATTTTTTTCCTAACATTTAAAATTCTGCGAGCTTCTTTAGTTAACTATTTTTGAGGGATTTTATTTTTTTGGGCGGGGCTTCGTGACACAGCCTTCCAAATATACAAAGTCCAGAGAGGAACTTTTGTGATTCTGTAAAAAAAAAAAAAAAAATGAAGTATAGACAATTTTTCTCCCAAGCCTCAATTTTGAGACTGAGGTCCAAAATTTTCCTCGTTCAGGAAATTTAGTCATAAGCCGAGTCAAGTTACCTGGATTGCACACTGGATATTCAGTGTAACCTATTTCGCCAAATGGAGAGTATGACAAAAGAATGATGTTTGAAACCATTCAAGTCCAGTAAATGCTGATCATTAACTTTATGCATAATATTTGAGCTAAGTCAGATTCTCACATAATGTAGTGACGGTCAGTGTAACTTAGAACGGTGGATCTTTTCATTCGCATTATTTTGACCAGTTATTGTACTAACAAACAACTTCGATGCACTTTCTGGTGCTAAACTCGGTATGTTTTTTTTTTACTAGAATCACTTTTTACTCATATTAATGATACCATTAGAACAAGCTCATTGAACATTTAATTACAAAAATTAATCAAGCCATGTATTAAGACTGCAGTGCACCAGATCAGGAAAATCCATAATAATATAAGCAAAAATTTTACGCTTCCGAGTATAAATACGTAAGATAATAAGAATAGTATACTACATATTGTATAGATACCACCGAACTAAATTACCTTCCTTCCAGAGACTCCATTCTCCTCTACAAAGCTCGACCAAACTTCCAAACTTCTTTCCTGCGCAAAATGCACTTCTCAATTATTATTGGTTAATTATTTCTGCTCAATTCTACTTTTTACCTTTTATTTTGCGCACGTCGTCATTTTTTTCCCAATTCATTTATTTCTTTCTACTGTATTTTTTTTTATTTTTTTTATTTTTACAGAATTCTTTACTGGCGCACTTTTTTACAGAATACAGCACATTATTAGGTTAAAAAAATCTTAGTACTTTCTAAAAGCACCATAACCGATTTTTGTATAGCATGGCCTAATATTTGTGCAACACAAACGGTTTGCTATTTTTAACTGGAGTTCGTAGATGACAATATTCCAACTTTATACAGTCGATCAAAGGTAATCAGTAGAGCATTTCTAATTTGATCAATGTCTTACCTTTAAAGGCCGTAGATACACGTGAAAAATTTGGCTTAGTCCACTCTAGTATGGATCATCCATGGCTCATCATTCTTCACTTTCTCATGTTGAGCCATTCTCGTAAACCTCCAGCTTAAAAGGAAAAACGTCAATCAAATACTGATAACTAGTAAACCATATCGAAAACCCTGTATTTTACAATCTGCATGTAAAGCTGTTCAGCAAATGTCCGTCCTGAACTTAAGTTGTTAGAAAAATTTTAAACGATTTCATCACTGCCTTGTAAGCTGCCTTAGCTTAAAACTTTTTGTAGATATCAGTAATTTTTTAAGACATGTTATAGAAAATAACTGCAAGGTGATTTATGTATCTTAAACCATCCTTCTCTAGGGGATTATGACCTATTAAGTTCATAGTTTATGTCATCAAATTCACTAGTTCTATATGCTAAGGCTAGCTGTACTACGTATATTACATCTACGGTTAATGGATTTTGACATCCGAATTCTATAGTTAGGGTGGCTTATACCAGTACGCAAGCCTAACAGCTATATGAACTTTTCATCTACAATAGTTAATTCAGTGACAGATTTAATCTAGCCATTTTCTACATTTGATTCATGTTATAAATCCCTCCCTTTCATAAGCTGTCTAAAATAAAATGTATTTTCAGCAGTTCATTGTGTTTTATCATCAGAAATGAGATGGTTATGTACAGGAACTCAGGGCGCTGAAGAGGGGAAAAATGGCATATTCCCTTTTCCCTACAATATAACAAAGACCTACAACTGGTAATATCCAAACACCTCGTAAATGATACGGCTCTCTACACCAGTAACTAATGAACTCTTATTCCATACTCTTGGCACAATCTAACACCTAAAATCAAATCATCCTGTCTTTCCTTTCAGCTCTTTCAGATATGCACTGAACATGATTATTTGTTCTGCAGAGTAAATACTACCTTTAATTTCCTCAATCTTTTAGTGCTCCCAATCATGGTTTACTATAGTTTCCCATTTCTCTTATTCTTGTATCCGTTATTCGTAGAACAAAGATCTTAAAAGTGTTACCCGTAATCTGAATGGTCTCCTGAAAAGCTATAACAGAATTCATACAACTGTCAAGACTCACCCATGATGGTCGAATTTTGATGGTACAACCCAATAGTTAGGTTTCTCCTTCCCGTTGAACGTACAACCCAATAGTTAGGTTTCTCCTCCTCCCCGTTTATTCATAGGAGTCACTCCTATTTGCCCTCGTTTGGTTCCTCTTGCCAGTTTTCGTGGATTCCTTTCCTAAACAACTGCTCCTCGCGCGTCATAGCACTCTTGATATGCCTGTGTTCTCTCATTTCCTTAGTTTGTGGAACAACTAAGTACTCTGGTGAACTGGGAATAAAAAAATTCCTCCAATATCTTTGTAGCAGCCTTGTTCCACCAACTCGCATTTCTCTGAGCTCACAGTGCAGGCATACTTGAAAATAAAGGATTCTTTGGGTGATTACCTACTCCTAAATCCTCTCTTTTCCGCCCTGAGAGCATGATTAAATTCACAGGCAACTGGTAACATTTCACTAATCTTCCATCTTTTGTATTTTTACGTGTATAGGTTTGCATTGCTAGTAAGAAGTCAGTTTAAGCTTTTAAAATCTGTTCTCCTGATTTATTAGTTTAATTTCTAAATGACTGTCTGTTTTAAAAAATGCATTTTAACTTGTAGCTGCTCTACTAAGGGATTCAGAGCCCATGAAACACGGTTTTTCGGCAACACTTTTTTATCAAAGCATCGGATAAAAGTGAAAAAGTGGCAAGTTTATATTTTATAACCCCACCTAATTTTTACAAGTATTATTTTGTACCTAAGTTCAATAGTTCTGGTACTTGTCAGTGTAAAAGTGTGTTTCCTATGGCAGAGCCATCAAAATCCCTGGTAAGGGTTTTGAACACAAAAGTGACATTAACCTATGACGTCATGAGGCTCCACATACAGTTAAGAGATGTTTACGTATGGGGAAAACGTCTCTACAATGTGGCTGTGCCCACTTGCCGATGATATATTCACAAATTGATATTAGTACCCAACCTAGGCTTCAGCAATATTAATGATGGCGAGCAGGATTTGTCATCGTCCCCTTGACTGCATGATTTTATTATTATTATTATTATTATTATTATTATTATTATTATTATTATTATTATTATTATTATTATTATTATTATTATTATTATTTTGTGGAGGTTTCATTGCAATTTCCACAGCAGTTGTCGGGACTAAGTTGTTATCTTGGAGTTCTTCCATTTTCTTGATATTCGTAGTGCGTCTGCTTTACAAATTATTCACTGTATGTAATTCGTCCACATAATGAACAAGTCTATAGCTCATTTGTTAGGTCTACATTTATTCAGGGCTGGAATACAAAAAGACAATCCGTTTTGCTTTACCTCAGGTTTCGACACTATAGCCTTCTATTTGCAGCAGAAAGAGATGAGTGTTGCCAGGTAACTATTACCCACTGTAGAAATAATTACCTATTCACTCTATAGTAAATCTTGCCATGGGTCATCTCGCTTGTATACAAAGTGGCAAGCTGTAGCACAAATGCAGTCTTGCAACCACAGACAATCCATATCCTACTGGTCATTGTCGAATTCACCTGTTAGAGACTTACTGCCTACCTGGTGGATGGGCGAAGCTTCATGGCATCATATTTTGTTTACAGCATGAATGGTTTCAGGATCCTTGTCTGTGATTTTCTCGGTTCCGGCATCGGCGCCTTCATTCTCCTATATAAATATCAAAACTATCAAACTTAGGTACTAAATAATACTTGCAAAAATTAGGTAGGGTTATAAAATATACACTTGCCAACTTTCACACTTATCCGATGCTTTGATAAAAGTTGCTGCCGATAAACCATGTTTCATTGGCTCTGAATCCCTTAGTAGTTTTCTTAAACTTTGTAATTTTTTGTGTGAGCAAGTAATCGGTGACATAATTTACCTGTGGTCTTCCCAACACTTTTGTTGCAGTTATAAATCATTGCATTATGTGTTGCTTGTCCAGGACTAGGCGCTTGCAACCTGCCACACATTTACTCATGGACACTGCAGCCTGGAAAATCTCCAGTCATGTAAAATGTGATGGAAAATGGCGTGATTATCTAGGGCTCTGATCTATTAGTCACTTTCATGGCTTACCAACTCCACATGATACTCAGGGTCATATTGCATTGCACTGGAGTGCATTGCACGAAAGCACATTAATTCTTAAATGGGCATCACCCTTCAGCAGGATTTGACTCACCAGACGGTGAGATCTGCACTAATGGTCGTTGTCATCCTTGAATGGGCTAATTAACACAGCAGGCAGCAATGCAATATTCACTAGTGAGTTGTTCGCAATCTGTGGTTTGTGTTCTTAGCAGGTTACATCTATATTTGCCCATCCCTGGCCTGGCTTGAACTGGCTGTCGATATTCAACCTGTGGATATAGGTCTAGGATCCCAGAGCACTGCTTTTTACATTTGGGGTCCAAATGTCTTCCGGCACGGTGGTTACCCGACGGGGCTACTGAGAAACAATGATGTTGTGGGTTTATGATGGGTACCATAGGACTACAAGCTTTCCTTCGCCACCCAGTTATGGTGAAAAGTTGCCTTACTGCAGTGGAGGGGCAATACCCATCATACCATTTCCAGTTATGCTTGTGGGATTTCTTCTACTTAAAGACTGGTGAAGCATGCTCAGTGAAAATGGCAGTAGACGTCTTGGGCACTGAGTGCCTGGCTTCCTCGGAATGAGACTCGGCTGTGGATTGGCCAATATGTTGTGGGTGTACCCACAAGTGCAGATAAGCCATTTACCTATTCTTGGGGTGCGCTAAACTCAAAGGATGTCACTGCAACTGCGATGAATACACAATTAGAGAAGGATGCTCAACTCTGTAAGATAGTCAAATAATTCATCAACGTGCACGAATGGATTCGCGAGATTCCCAGTTATACTGCCTACTGTCTAGCAGACCCAAAAGCAGGGGAAATGTGCTTGCACACAAGAGCAAAGAAAGAGAATCCTGTTAAGCTCGACTCCAATTGTTTCATTTGTCATCAGCAGCAATTTTGGCTACTGTCTTCTCACCATAATTTTTTTTTCAGTTTGCTGAATTTTATACATCCCATGAGTAGTGGTGAATTGTCTTTTGCCTTCGTTATGTACCATCAGAATGTCTCGAATTTGGTTTAGTTTTCTTCATTTCACTCAAAGTATTGCAGCAATGAACCTGCAAAGAAAAACAAAATTCCTGTTGAAAGCGAAACTTCCTTGAATATGAAATACATCCTAAACTTTCCCTTAATAAGTAGATCAAAATATAGTATGTAGTGTAACATGGAAACTGACACAGGCAAAAAGGGGTGAATCGTCTCAGTACAAACCATATTGTAAAATTAATATAAAATGGCAAATAACTAATAGAAGTTAATTACATGTTAGACAAGACAGCCTGAAATGTCATTGGTGTGAGGTTTGGCTCAGTGCTACAAGGTCAAGAACACTAATTAATGAACATTCCGTGAGAATGACTTTTTGAATTAAATGTTGTTAAACAATCCAGATGTCACTTACGACAGATTTAATTAATACTAGTTCTCAATACGTTTACTGCATCTTAGTGTTACGCAAAAACTTGTTACTTCGAATGTAAATTTGTTATAAAAAACTTTGAAACAAAAAAATCTCACGATGTGTACAGAATATTAACTTTATCTTTCCAGTTCCCCAAGAAAATTTGTTATAGCATTCATTCTTTTCAAATTATTAATTAGACCCATAAGTCAAATATTCGCCCTTCCTTTTTTTACTCAATCTGAGGAAAGCGGCGTTTTTGTAAAAGTATCGAAAAGTAAAAGGACAACCTATTTTCATCTCGCCCAAGAAAACTTAAAGGATTCATTCAACAGATCACTGCGCATTGTCTCGTGGAGTCTCTATGCCTTATCATGGATACAACCTCCATTTTACTAGAAAAGACGGGCCAACAAAAAAATTAATTTTATTCGTTGGTATAGAGGTATTTTCTGATACTCTGTACATAAGCCATATTCTTATCTGGCACTGAGTAGGTAAAAAAAGTGAAATACACTTCCTTACTATTCAGCAAAAATTAGCCGCGTGATGATATTGTGGCAAAATCTAAACTTCAAGCTGCTTCGTCGTGGATCAGACGTGATCAATCAATCAATCAGAACGCCCAGACAACTAAGAAGCAAAGAGATTCTTTATTTGTCCAGTGTTAGTTGACTTTAGCCCAACACTAGCAGGGCGTTAGACCTTGTATAGTAGGCTATTTGGAGGCTAAAAATCCCGGCAAATGATGCACAATGTCTATGAAGTGAACTGAGATACCTGAGTCCAAATGCCTGTCTTTTATGGAATAATCAGATGGAAAAAAAAAAAAAATTAGAGGTCATTCGTCGACTCCTGCCCTATCATAACGGGGAATAGTTTCCAACTTCGACGTTAGTTTACATATTTTAATGCTAAAGTGGTTCCTGGTTCCTCATCCATGTCGTTTTGGTACAAACTCAGTCGTTTAAGTTTATCTATGAAGCCGATTTGATAAAATCCAGTTCATTCTCAAACAAATGACTGAAACACTAAAATTGACCTCTCCAAACGTTTACGAGTTTCTTTAATCAGAATGGTGATAGTTGCGTTACATCTGCTGGAGCTCAAACACAAAAAAAAAAAATTGATCTCGCACAACTACCCCGAAGTTTATGTAAATAACTATCACGTTTTACAACTGTTATAGAATACTTGATCATTCCATGGTTTAATTAGAAATCTGAATTGCTAATTTCGCGATTTTAATTTACAACTGATAAAGTAATAATTATCACGCTTAGTCTAATGGTTCCTAAAAGTTGACTGGCAGCAATTTTTACGCCAGAGTAGAATGTCTCACTAACACTGACTACATCCAAACAATAATCTTGCAGAAACTGACTGCGTAGGATATTTCACTTTACTGGAGGACATTTCTTAACTTTCTTTCAAGGGACTGGGTTTACTGATTTTTTAAATGCTGTGTCAAGATTTAGCGTTAATAGTCATATATACTACGTGCCTTATCTGTTTTATTCATTAACTAATGACTTGGACAATCTGAAAGCCGTGGGTTGTATGGTATCGTCTTTAAGCATGTACTAAAACGACTTGACTCGAAACAGGAAAAAAATGGGTCTACATTAATTACTTATTACGAAAAAAGTTCTATACAAAAATATTAATTGTAGATGAACAAGTCTCAGGTAAAAAAGAAAGTGGACGGCACAATTCCTTAAGTTACAGAACTTCGGGGTGATGAAAATCACCAATTGTTAAAGCGCAGTAAACAACCGAGCCATTTTTAACATTTACCTCAGCACAGGTTCAACTTTATCTCTTCGTGACATGAGAAATACTGAAATACCTTCAGTTATGCCTAATTCCACCAGCAATCATCATCAGTTACCATTTTCTATATTAAACAAGATCTTGAATTTACCTCAGAATCTGTGCACATTGACAATTCTTAAAGAATGGTGGCCATTGTGGTATTTCCTTCATGAATTGATTTTGGAATTTTTTTTTACATTTTGGTTTAGTAGTGTTTTTTCAGATATTTAATGTAATTATACTGCAGCATTTAATATTAGAATAATACCTACTCAATCATTAACATTTGAAGCTACTTCCATAGTTGACCAATCGGTACAGGGTGGGGAACTTTTCCTCCCAGCTAAGCCTGACCGAGAAATGCACTAACATAAGACCAGACACGAGATTTGGCACCTGAGAATATTTGAAGTATTTTTCAAAACATTTATCATTTCAAACTCTGGCCATCAGTGACACATTATGCCCATGCAAGATCCATCACATTTATTCGAAAGTTTTCCAGTTAAGACTTAAATCATGCGAACAAGTGTGTGCTTAATCCAGGCCTGTATGAAAGTATTTCTCTTAAATTACTAAAAACTAATGCCGCTATGTTCTTGTGAAGTTATCTAACCATTTATCAGTAATTGATACCATGCTTGTAATGGTACTCCCAATTTAGAAGCTAATCGGTACGGCAGTAATCATTATCTAAGTATGTTTCCTTTTGGTATTGCATAGACCTACGGATATTTTAACTTCCATAAAAAAACTAGCCAGTAAGAAGGCCAAGGCAGCTAATATCACAGCATTTTCAGGCAACAACCGAAAAATTACCATATCTGAATATCCTGTATTACAGAAAATCACTTACTTTACCGCAC
Organism: Macrobrachium rosenbergii; assembly: GCA_039081455.1. Lineage (NCBI taxonomy): Eukaryota > Metazoa > Arthropoda > Malacostraca > Decapoda > Palaemonidae > Macrobrachium > Macrobrachium rosenbergii. Next base: position 17,827,548 of record JANJGK010000017.1, on the reverse strand, counting down.
AATCTTCGTACAACAAGTTCATTATAATATTAAGCTAAAACGAACAACGTTTACTGGCCCGTACCTTCCACTAACCTTCCATCACACACCCCGCCCCCTCTCTATCCCTTGTCGCTTTCCCTCCAGATTTACCAAAAAAGCAATTGACGATAAGTTGACGGAAAATATTAATTTCCTTGTCAACCGTCAACATCAGCAATGAAACTTCCTTTTTTGACCCTCCCCCCGCAACAAAGTTCCCTTATTGTTTTTCTTTTTCTTTTTACACGCCTTACTGCAATACTGATCATAAAATATATAAAAGCTTAAATGGCACTTACATTGTGTTGTCATTTTAGATTGCTACGAAATGAAAAATTCTTCATTCATAAAGTCAGTTGCCATAAGAACCTGAACTCACAGCAGTAAAGATGCAAGATTCTGTTGATTAAATTACATCATCCCAGACGGCGGACTATTTAACCTGTTTACTTTCTATCGCTTCAGCTTAAATGAGGTGTTATGATTAATTTCAGCAAATACCTTTCATTACCTGGGAAAAAGATCCTAAGTATTTTACTGGGCCCCGTAGTGTCAGGAATTCATAACTTTCAAATTACCAATTTGCTATCAAAACGAACAGAATTCTAGCTTAGTTCAATATTTCATTTATATTTAAGTTACAGATTATTTCCTGTAACAGAAATAAATCAAATCAAGTACGAAGTCACGAACAGACAGCAGTTTTAGAGCGGGTCATAAAATTGCAACATTCATAATACTGACAAGTAATATAGTTTGGCTACTTCAAATCAAACTTGCTCGTAACCTCAGATTTACGGGAATACTTTTATTTCCCAAAGTTTTCAGGTAGTGCCCCACCCTGAGTGCCTGAATGGAATGCAAGTTAAGGTAATGCTGCATAAAACGTTGCCATTTACATATATGGTGTCAACGCAAGCAGTGGGCATCCATTTCGATCTGTCCTAAGTCAGTATAAAGCCTTTTTTCTTGGCCAGTGTCTCCGTACAATAATATTTAGGTCACCTTATTTACTTACCTAATCCCAGCCAAAGACAATACACAAATCGAGGTACATTAACCTTATTGGTCATGAATACCTGTAATAATCACGGGACAGTGCCCTAGTTACCAGTTGTTTACGTGACTAAATTTCACTATTTAAACAACTGACACCAATTCTGCCAATACGAAATGAAGTACAGTATAAAAGAAAAAACACAAGTACCTTTGTTACCCAGAAGCACCTACGGATTGAATAGCATCAAATAAGCAGAATTTTACAAAATCTTCAATGGATTTTAGCAATGAACACAAGCAAGGCAGGTGACTGGCTCACCTGACCGTTAACAATGTCACTTCCGGTTAACTGTCAAAGTCACTACGTAACTAGGGGCGGTGAACTTTGTTGGCAGGTAGTCGTATGGTAATTAATGTCATTTTTTTGTAATATATGAACATATAAAACATATATGATTATATAATTTCTCAAAACAATGCCTAAAATTTTGACCACTATGCCTCTGTTGACGTCACCAATATTGCAACTATTTGTGGGTTGCTGCAGGTTGCACCGAGTGTTGTTAAAGGCACGGGGCCTTCATATTGCACTTTTCAATTAAGGAAGCTAGAGCACGTTTAGCCTAGATCACTGGCTCCTTGCACACTGCATGCAAAGAATTATCATCCCAGCATGAGACTGGAAAGACAATTGATTACTCAGAGTCCAGAGGTCCACATCAAGCCCCTCATCCCTTCTACGCCTATCCACCCTGGACCATACCTACCATTAGCTGCCTCAGATTTGGGGGGGAAAATGGTTAAGTCAGGTTTTGAATGGCACACAATGTGCATTCAGCCTTGAGGGACTTCATAATCTACAAGTATTTTTCGGAAATGCAAATGTTTGATTCAACGACCACAGCATATACTTATTTCCATTATATTTTTAAGATTTCTAATGGTTATTCGAACCTCCAACGTCTACAGACTCAAGAATACCTTCAAATACGTAAGAAAAACTATGTTGAAATAAATTGTTCTTACCCAAATCTGGCTCTTGCTTGCTAAACCTTTCCGTTTTCGTGTCTAGGACAACACACACACTGAGCCAGTGAGCCTTCCGAAGTCAGGGTAGGAATTGCTCTGGCCAATCAGTGGCGCCGCCATACATAACGTTTCTGTCGCCTCCTTTCATTGGCTGAAAGCTTTGGTTTTAGGCAAGACTTCTTCGCAAACGATTCCCCGTAAGCTGGTGGGACGAAAACCAATTTTCTGAAGATACGCCTTTGGGAGTCGCTGTCACTTGATTTTTAACATACATATGAATGGTGTATGAACATTATGTGGGTATGTCTGTGCACTGATACGTAGTCACTTAGCTTATGTAATGAACTACGATATGGGAATCCAAATAGAAGTAGAAGAGGAGGAGTAGGAATAAGAAGAAAAGTTGAAATTACCAGAAGTGGAACCAGATAAAGAAGTAAACTCATGTAAAAAAAAATTAATGATAATAAAAAATAATATGGGAAGGGAGGAAACTCCAACAGGACGCTACCAGATACATGAAAACACACACACACACACATATATATATATATATATATATATATATATATATATATATATATATATATATATATATATATATATATATATGCTTTTCATCATGACATTTTAATAATGAACACACGAAGACAGTCTTATACAAATTATACACAAACAATACACTAATACGAAAGCATTGTGGGTGTGTCGAAAGCCATTAAAACAACAAATGAGAGATATGTAATGAATATTCTCATCTTGTTCGTTAACGCCCATAAACCCTCCACTAGGGAGACAATATCCACTAAGTACCAACTCATCATGATGAATGTTCAATAATATAATCTCCCATATAGCAAGGAATTTGAATAGCGGACACCCATCCACTGGATATACAGACTGAAAGGCCGTCCTAGGCACAAGGAGAAGCCAACGCATCAATAATCGGCCTCACACACCTTGTTCTTGCGAAGAATTGTATCCGCAAAGCAAATAATGAGGTAAATCACTCATAGACCAAAACAACCAGATGTAACGAAAACAAAAACATGAATTTAGGACATGACATGTCCTAAAAATCAATACTCATAAGTGAGGAGGATAGTGCGCCATATTCACACTCTGAGTAGTGATACATGAAACTATTAACCCAGCTATACCATTTAGAGAGCAACATGAAAAAAAATTGTAATAGTTGTGGAAATCGGTTTTGCGAAGTAGGTATACGCCAGGGTCTTGTATGAAGAAGACGGAGAGAGAGAGAGAGAGAGAGAGAGAGAGAGAGAGAGAGAGAGAGAGAGAGAGAGAGAGAGAGAGAGAGAGAGAGAGGGAGAGGGGGGGAGGGGGAAGTGGGACCAGTACGCAGGATTAGATGGAGTATGTGTCGTCATAATACTAATTTTGTAGTGAGTTTTCCAGAAATTTAAAAAAATTGGTACCCCCCAAAAATCAGCGAACTCCCTAAAAATCAAGAGAAATCCAGATTTTATTCTGGGTGTGGCCGATCTTTGGACCAATTTGTGACCCTGTAGTCTACACTGAGTATGGTAATTATACACAGCCACGGATGTTTATATCAGTAATTCATTTGTGACTTCGAATAAGATAGTCACATTTGTATGTGGCAGCAACCAAGGCTAATGATGATGCTGATTATCTGCTCAAAAATATCTATAATTCCTCTTGAGTCATTTGCCATGACTTCATCTCCTTAGACTGACTCTGGCCTTGCACACAGACACTAACAAGTGGTTGCTGTGAGATCAAATCTGAAGTGTTTGCTCCCAGACGACCTTTGAAATTCTTCTGACGGATGCCCCCCCCCCCCCCACCCCCTCAACCCCTTCAACCATTTCTCTCAGCCATACGAACATTGGCCAGGTTTTGTCTAGCACTGGCACTGAATAAAAAATAATTGCACTAGCACTAAGAAAAATCAGTATAAAATCAATTATTCAACAGAATAATAATAATAATAATAATAATAATAATAATAATAATAATAATAATAATAATAATAATAATAATAATAAAAATAATAATAATAATAATAATAATAATAATAATAATGAATACAATAGCAAATAAAAATATTTGTTGAAATAAACTTTGTAGTGTAAAGAAAATAGTGTAAGTAAACAAAACAAATCCTATTGCATTTCAATTCCCAACATTCGAGTAAATCGTCAATGAGATAGACACACATACACATACACACACATATCTGAAAGGGTAAAGTTTATTTGTTAATCAATAACATGGCAAGGAGTAGACAAAACCCCCCGAAGGGGAAAAAGTGTCTGGAAAACAGAAATGCTTTCTCGTTTCAGTCGTCTGCGGCAGAATACAAATTAGAAACGGAATTAGTCCTTGAATGAAAACAAATGGTTCTCCTGAAAGCAAACGACCTTGAATTTTAGAGAGAGAGAGAGAGAGAGGAAAACCAGTTTTAGAAATATTCGTGTATCTCAGTGCACAGTTGAGATAAAAACAAACTATGTAATGCAATTATAAATTCAAATTAATGGCTAGTTATTGATATATAATTGTTTACTATTAAGTGAAATAGCAAAGGAATTTTTGCAGGTACTGAAATTTTATTATCAGAAACCAGAGGGAGATATTTATTTATTTATTTATGGAGAGAGAGAGAGAGAGAGAGAGAGAGAGAGAGAGAGAGAGAGAGAGAGAGAGAGAGAGAGAGAGAGAGAGAGAGAGAGAAGAAAACCAATACTAGAAATGAGATAAAGGTAAAATATAATATGTAATCAATTCAAATTGATAACTAGTTACTGAAAAATAACTGATAATTATCGAGAAAAAATAGCAACACAATTTTGGTAGGCACTGAGATTCGTTACTCAGAAAGCAAAGGGAGATATTTATCTAGATTAAAAGAGAGAGAGAGAGAGAGAGAGAGAGAGAGAGAGAGAGAGAGAGAGAGAGAGAGAGAGAGAGAGAGAGAGAGAGAGAGAGAGAGAGAGAGAGAATGCTATTCCATCCGATACCTTGTTAGTACTGGTAAAAAAAAAAACATAATCCAGAACTGTTTAAAAAATATCCAAATCCAACGCTTTCTTGGAGATTTTATTTTATGAAGTGAATTACTTTTGAATCATATGAAAAAGACGCATTCGCAAATCTATCTCCGCCATGAATAACAAAACATGACAGAAAGTGTATCTGTCAAAATCTTTCGTATTTAGCAATGGGGATAAGAACACGGATACAGGGTTA
>JANJGK010000017.1:17807262-17817262 GCA_039081455.1 Macrobrachium rosenbergii | reverse complement strand
ATATATATACATACACATACACATCACACATAACCAAATGCTACTTTCATTTTTGAAGGCTGGCATCCCCGTAAGGGTACAGCCTCCAATAACTCCGAGTCTGAAAAGAATCTGGTTACTAGCCACTACATACTTTCTCTTAACGCTATGTGAATCTGGTACTTATTTTCAGTACTTTGTATAAGGCTAGAATAAAGCCAAATTACTCTTCTTAAGGAAACGATATAATATTTTTCTTATAGAATTGTGATAAAATGCGAATTCTCTAGAAAGATTCAAGTCTTTCCGCTTTCTCACTATGCGTGAGAGGACAGGCAATTTCCACTGAAGTTTCATTCAGGATTGGGAAGGATCAGTGGCTTGAGTCAGTTGTGTATCCTCCTAAATCCCAGGTCTTATCGCATTCGAAAATCCGCTGAAAATTGTCACCAGATAATTTCTTTCTCGAAGACGCGCATTCACACACACACACAAACACATACACATACACACAAACTTCTTATTGTACCTTGTAGGATGAAATGTGCGTAAATGAAGATTGAACTGTTCCAAGCCAGTAGTAAACACGTAAGTCAGGTCAGACAGTTTACAAAGGGCCTAAAACGCGGTGTTATGAAGCAGAAGTTTGAGGATTGCTTCCTCACTGCTTACCAGTGTCCCAGAGCAGAAGAGCCTTCAGTGAAGGAATATGAGCCTCGTGACAGATTCCCATAGTCTAATTGTTTGATAACTCTACTTTTTGACAGTTAGAATGGAAAACTAATGTGCACACCTCTTTTTGCGTTATTGAAATTCACCAGAATACCCAGGGTACGGTGGCTGCTATCCCATACCCTGTACTACAATTGCATAATACGGGAGGAAAATAAACACAAGTCCAAGGTATTTGAGTCTGTGTAGACACGGTGTACAGCGGACGAGACATTGAATATATGATACATGATATGATTGATTAAAGAAATGTATATGTTCTCCTCTGAATGCAGGGGAACACTGGGGACTGGGAAGAAGTGTGTTTGTTGGCACTTTTATGAAAAAGAGTTGCTTGGATTTTTACGAAAACTTAGCAAAGGTAAACTTTATGACAAGCAACATGTGATTATATTTTGAAAAGAAGGGAAGAAGTATTTGGTCAAACTTGTTAGTTTCATTTCCTCCTTGGTAACAGAAACTAATTCCTAAAATCGTATATTTTAACGCAATATTTGCTTTGATTAAACAAGATGGTAAAGCAGAATATTTTTGCTTTAAATATAATAATAATAATAATAATAATAATAATAATAATAATAATAATAATAATAATAATAATAATAATAATAATAATAATAATAATAATAATAATAATACATCACTATCCTTGAATTGGACTAAGTATGGTTGTACATAAAGAAAAAATAAAATATTACTTTCTAAAAAAACCATTCAAATAAAACTTCCACAGTCAATTGACAGCTTCACGCTTAAAACTCCAAAATTTATCTAGAAAGCTGAAAGGGGAACAGATTCTCAGAAGTATTAAACCGAACAAGAACATTTACCATTTGGTTACCTGTGCAAAATCCCATTTATATTAGCAATGTTAAACTGTTTTCTTATATAGCACAGCAATTGCATAGGGATCTTGATCACCATTATCATGAGTGCATGTAAGGTAAAGGATAAATTCACAATTTATTCATTCCTATTTATATGAAAATTGAATAAATTACAAAAATTAATGGCCTAAATTCCTGGTCCACGTGGTTAGGTTTCATAATTAGCGATTCCGTCTGTTCTTATTTTCGTATTTATGTTTAATTACCACGTAAGTTAATCTGCTCCTTGAGTCTTTCATCTGAACTTGACAGGTATTGAGAACTCACGCTCCAAGCTGGGCTGAGTTTATGGTCACCTATCCCTCCCTCATTTTTTGCAAGATAAATTTTATTTGAAAAATTATGACGACCATCAGTTAAGAGCCTTTATTTCCTAAATTATCAATAGGACTCTGCACACTCAAGATAGATTAGCACAGTAAAAAATTCGCTCGCTCCTTTCTCTTACGAAACTAGAAGTTTCTTAATGTCTTCATTAGCGGAGGGATAGCTAGCAACGTCATCTCAAAATAACAAGTTGACAACAAGTTGAAAACTGGAAGGGAAGTAGCTTGACTGTTTATATATACATACATGTATACATATATACATACATATATATATATATATATATATATATATATATATATATATATATATATATATATATATATATATATATATATATATATATATGTGTGTGTGTGTGTGTGTGTGTGTGCCGTCTGTTCTGTAGGCCGAACAGCCTTACGGGGAAATAAATGCTGCTACATCTTGTAATACGCACAATTTCCAAAAATTCCTTCTCCATTCTAGTTGTGAAAGGAACACAGGTATACATATATACACACATACACACACATAGAAACGCACACAAAAACACACACACACACACACACACACACACACACACACACACATATATATATATATATATATATATATATATATATATATATATATATATATATATATATATATATATATATATATATATATATATATATATATATATATATATATATGTCCTTTGTTCTGTAACCCAAACAGCTTTACGGGGAAATAAATGCTACTATCTATATCTTTTAGTACACATTTTAAAATCTGTGTATCAAATACCATGTGTAAATAAAAATATTTTTCATTTTCCAAAAATTTCTTCTCCAGTCTAGTTGTGAAAGGAAACATTTACCCTTTTAAAACGCATTCCTGCATATGCTGCATGTCATGCAGTAGATAGCTTTCGGAAACCAAGTTTACGTGAAATATGTTGTTGCTTCGAGCAGAACCAAGTGAAAGCGTCACAGGTTCTTCTTAGCCTGCGACATGAGACTGCAGACTTTCCACAAGGATTTGCACTGAATGATGACCAACCAGATTTCAATTTGGCTTGAATATGTCACTCATAAGAATGGAAAATAATGGGATTTTAACGCGAAGATTTCCTTCTGTTGCCTATTTTATTTTTTCGCTAAATGAGATAAATGTCTGAAAGGGATACTGTCCTCTGGAGCTCAGGGGGTGTTTAAAGTTCTGGCAGAGACTGGCTTCTGCCTAAACACAAAATTTTTAGCCGAATAATATACCTGAAAAATGGCAGTTTCGCAATGAAAGGCTGAACATAAGCAGAAAGAGAAGACCTTCGATCAAATTAGAGTTGTTTTAAGAATAGACAAAGTTTTATTTCCAAGTTGGAATAGTATGGAGGAAACATTATATAACAAATCAGATTCTTCAGTGATCTTATGGATGTGATGGCCTTTTAACAGAGACCTCTTTCAAATGAACACCATATTCTTTGGAAGCTTGAAATTCAAATAAAATGGCCTTTGCAGGCTTGTTCCGTATTTATAGGGGTTTATCTTCTGAATAATAATAATAATAATAATAATAATAATAATAATAATAATAATAATAATAATAATAATAATAATAATAATAATAATAATAATGGGGAAAATAATTGTGAAATCAAAACAAGCAAAGGAAATAAAACTCAATTTAGGATTAAAAGAACAAAAGACACATAACGACAGAGCATTAAAGCAGCCCATTTACCGATTCCACGATTTCCAAGTGATACTGCGAGGAAGGCAAGGCAACATTATCTGGATCCTTATGTTGTTCGAATACCAATTCTAATAAAGCCCAGAGGCTGCAAATTGCAAAGGCAATTTTGCTGGACGTGGGAGGAAGAAATACTCTCTTCATGGGGGACAAAGAATTTAAATCGATGTTTTGTTCAGCCCGCAGTAATCTTCAGGAGCAGATTCTTTCTTACGTCAGGATGTGGCAACTGCAGATTTCTGAGAAGAAATCCCACTGCTTAAAAAATTTCGTCATATGCTTTCTAGAGACAGAAAGGGGTTTGTAGATGCCTGCATAAATACAATTGTATTTAAATTCACTTATGGATGTCTATAATAACCTTTGGCTTCTGAGTGAAGAATTATATATATATTATCTATATATATATATATATATATATATATATATATATATATATATATATATATATATATATATATATATATATATATATGTCCAGGGTAGCTAGTTACAGTTGAAGGCCCAGAAGGTTTTCAGACTCGATATTTTCCAGGAAACATATAACAAGGTACCTTATTCAAAACATTAAAATTCAAATGGTCTATATGCCTACAAATATTTAAATCTGTACGACCCTTATTAAGTAAATAATAAAGAAATCATATATCAGGAAAAAAGATGAAGGATTTGCCGAAGACAAATTCTACTTGTGAATCACTTGCTGCCTTATTTTCTGTTTTACACATTCATATCACTAACGATTCTGTAAGGTCCCTGTTATGATTATATTTTAGAGTGAAAGCTGGATTTTTAATGCAGCATCCTTGAAAATAATACTGCTATCAGATTATCAGAATATAACTGTAATAAATTAAATTTTCTGAACCTCCAGTTCAGCTTTCCAAAGTCTCTCTCTCTCTCTCTCTCTCTCTCTCTCTCTCTCTCTCTCTCTCTCTCTCTCATTCGTACCCTAGATCCAAGTCACGCGCATTCTCTGTTCGGAACCTGGTATATCTTCGGGTCTTATTCTGACCAATTTCCCAAAAGCACTGCGACCTTTCGTAAAGGTCAGTAATAATCCAGGATACATCTACACTATTTACTTATGAAACGCACATTATAATTTTTTGTTTAAATTTAAAGATTCCTTTGCAATGCATAACCTCCTTCTAGTTTTGCTCGTCGGCATTTTGCGACGGGTTTTGTTTTTTGTATTATTTCCTTTCTGTTAGTACGCATGCTATGAAGAGCTAGAGCCTACAATACTTTTTCCCTTCAACCCTTATGCTACCTGTTCCTTCTTTCTTCAGGCGAATGAAGACCTCTGGAAATTTCTAAGACATAGAAGTTTTGAATACCTGCATGTTCAATACTCTCTGTTGCTTTATTGTAAGAACTAAATTGATAGCACTTGTGGTAAAGCGACCTCATACCAGTGATTTAGCTACTACATTCAACAGTGAAATTAAATACCTAAACTTATCATAACAATATATGTATGCCCAACGTAAAAGTTGAATTTGTCCCATTAAATTTCGGAAGCTGTAACGTAGGCAACCTTAGCTGTGCAGCTGAAGGTCCTGTAGTTCCTTTGACCAACCTCTCTAACATTCAGAAGTTCTTGAAGCTTCTCAGCAGATCAAGCCCTGAACTAAGGTGCCATATTCAAGTCATCGTCAAGGGCCTCAGTTTCTAACTAACTTTCAAATCTGCACTGCATCTGAAGTAGAGAAACAGATAAAGCTTTCATTAGTACAGCTCAGTTTGGCTGCATTGATACCCGGCTCTTCTGTCAATTTACTAAAGTTGGTTGGACAGCCTTATAACCCAACACCTTCTTCAGTACTGCACAGTCCATAAGGGAGAAAGCCACAAAGAAAGGCGGGAGTTATACCGGTGACGTTTCGCTCTTCTTATTTATGTCCGATAGTAGCAGTAATAGCAGCAGACAATTGTACAGGGTGTCCATAAAGCCACTTTACAATTTAGAAAATATATTACAAAAGCCATTGATGAGATATCTTAGTCAGATTTGTTCTATGTACTCAGCAGTTATCAAAGTTTTCAATCGCATTGCATTTGTGTATATCAGGTACCCCGTTGGACTGAATTGATTTGAATATAGAATTTAGGCCAACGGCCAAGCACTGGGACCTATGAGGTCATTCAGCGCTGAAACGAAAATTGACAGTAAAATGTTTGAAATGTGTAACAGGAGGAAAACCTCGCAGTTGCACTACGAATCAATTGTTACGAGACAGTGGAAAGTAAGATGGCAGGAAGAGGTACAGTAAAAGGAAGGAAAAGGGTTGCAGCTAGGGGCCGAAGGTACGCTGCAAAGAACCTTAAGTAATGCATACAGTGCACCGCATGAGGTGCACTGACGGCACTAACCCGCGCCCATCCTACGGTGGGTAACCTATTGATGAAAGAGGTACTGTTAAATGAACCTCTAAAAATGGCTACTCCTCAAGAAAAGGCACACTGTGTGTCATGGTTTATTGAAACAAACTCGGATGCGCAGACTCAGCGAAACAACAGAACTAAGCATGGAAGAGATCCACCGTCACATCCATCAATTCGTTATGGAGACAGGGACAGTGTTGGATAAAGGGAGGAGTGGACGACCAAGAACATCTGTGGAAAGCACCGACCGCGTAAGACAAGCCTGTGACCGTTCTCCTACAAGGTCCATCTGCACCGCTGCCAGGCACTTACAGCTAGCGCGTTCACCAGTCCACAAAGTCCTACACAAAAACTTGCGATTGTAAGCTTACAAAGTGTAACTCATACAGGCACTCGAGCCAAATGATAAACCTTTCGCCTGTTTTTTTCTTTTTTAAATAATTCAACATTACTGTATCAAACATGAATAAATTATTGTCTTATTATTTAATTCGCCTTCTTTTGTCTAGTTTTATGTTTACAAATCACTCTCCCTTTACACCAGGCGTTTAGTAACCTGGTAACAATATGCATGTTTTCTTTGCCTACTTAACTGTTTCACCTGTCATCCTTATGCATCCCAGTCATGAATGTAGTTATATTCACCAGATCATTTTGTTTTCTTTCTCCCGATAATGTTTCTCGGCAATATACCATTCCATTTCGTCCTGTTTCTCAGAGTGTAATTCCCCAGACGCAATTCTTCTGTGGCCGTTTCCAGAAATTCGTTATTAACAAGAGGATCTCAAGGTTGAGATTCCTAGAAATATTCTTTTCCCAATTACCGGTCCCGTTCAGAATCTTCTTATATATTTTCAGGGATATTATTGGTAGCTTGTTTTGTTTGCCATATGTGCGTTCTATTTTGGTATTGTCTAGAAGCCTATTGGTATTTTACGCTGACCACTGTACACTAATAATATTATAGGCTTTATACTTCTGTTCCTTATCTTATTCAAATGTAAGTTGTTTTCATTTAATCTAATAATGTTATTCATGGGTTTTCATATTTATATCATTAGTAATTTACCATTTATTCAAACATATATCCGTTTATACTCCCACAATATGTTCATTTGTTGCTCTCTCTTTGGGATTATGACACCCTTTCAGCTGAAATCACATAAGGATTAAAACGCTTTACACTGAGAACTGTTATCTAATGTTATTTGAAAAACATTACCTCATGGGTACACACATGAAGGCCATTTCCTCTCTGATGTTATCAAATCACACTAATTAGGTCAACACATAAAAAGTATATCATTTTGTTCATCTCCACGGACATCAGTTGAAGTTTACATGCACTCAAACACACACACACATACATGTATGTATGTATGTATGTATGTATGTATGTATGTATGTATGTATGTATGTATGTATGTATGTATGTATGCACTACATATTTCAATATCTAATATTGTTGTGTGTGTGTGTGTGTGTGTTTTACTTAACGTGTTTGTTAAGGGACACGTTACACTCGTTTCATCAAAAGGAATTAATATTTGCGACGTTTAATTAAAATGAAGATGCGAGTTCTGTATTGTTTCACATTAACCTTGTTTATCGAAATACTGACACCAGTTTGTAACGCTGTGATAATTCACGTAGGCATTATGTTTTCCCTGGAAATTAATACAAGGAAAGCTCTACAAGAGTTAACAATGTAGGAGAAAAAAGCCAGAGTGGAAAAAAATCATATAAATGAAACAATTACGATAGCCATGGAAAACTGACTGACACATTTAATCAGTATTTTCTGCTGAATTGCGAAAAAGCAATTACCGCAATAGATTCCGACAGTGAAAAGCAATTAGGCTAATATTATGCAATAGTCCTTAGGACTACATTATCTAGTGAGAGCACCGGCACTGGAGGTAATACATTTTATTTGCTATTATATAACTTCAAATAAGATTAGTAAATACGTATCTGAGGCCGGAATTCTTCTTAGTAGCTTCCTTATTAAATATTATTTCTTTTACGGAAATGACAATGAGATATTAGATATAATTTTTTTCTTTCCGAATCTCAAGAAATAACCTTCAGAATTTTTAACATAGGTATAAGTTCTACATCCTGCAATTATTTTCATTCATTACTGTGGTATTCTTAGTTGGACAATTCTCTCATTTTTATTATTTACATGTATATATATATATATATATATATATATATATATATATATATATATATATATATGTGTGTGTGTGTGTGTGTGTGTGTGTGTGTGTGTGTGTATGCTTATATGTCACTAAATAGCGTGTGACAATATGTTCAGCCAAGGCCACAGGAAAAATAAAAGAAGGAATACCAAGCGCTTACGTGTTGTTTCGACGCATTTTCGAGAATATCTAACGTAGTAAACATAAAAGCTGAAAAAATGGAAACAAATATCCAAGATCCGGTGAGAACCAGTACAGCTGCAGGTACAGAATAGCTCAAGAGGTGATTAAAAAGAAACAGTCTTACAAATCTCTTTAACAACAAATGGGTCTAGTTTGTACATACCATGGTTTACATTCAGTAAGTCACCGTGATATTTAATCAAAGCAGATTCAATAACATTTCTACGAGTTATACTGTTACAATATAAAACAACTTTTGCCCCCTCCCAATGAATCATATGATTAAAATTATTAGTGTAAAAATAAAGCATTCGACATTTGTCCCGTTCTCTCACTATATCTGTGTTGTTTAATTCTTGTCTCCAGACCCTTCCCAGATTATCCTATATAAAAACACTTGCAATTCATGCAAGCAACCCCGTAAATCCAGTCCGGAGAAACTCTGGGAGAATTCCTTATTAGTACGTGGCCTTGGCTGAACATATATTTAAGAGAGTGTGTGTGCGTGTGTGTGAGTTCGGCTAACAGATACTGAGGACCCTAAGCAGAATTAATGTAAGTCAAATATTATTTTACAATCAAGATCCCATTACTGGTATGTTTGCTAACATATAACACAGATAATTCAGCCTATTCTTCACAAACCACATTCGGCTTTCAATGGCTTCATAATAATGTTTGGATATCATAGAAACTTGACATTAATCTTGATTCCTCAAATTCTATGTTTGGGAACAAATGAAAGACGCTTCTAATGTGAAGATACTCATTAAGATAATGAAGAAGTATTATATCAACAAAAATAAATGGATATATAAGCAGTTTTTAACCTGTTTTATTGCTGATATTTCTCCCACTGCCATACTGACATTCGTAAGGAGGATTTGGCCCAAATGAGTCATAAATTTATTAGGAGGAAATCGTTTCTCGTTCCTGCATTCCATTTATGCGCCCAAACTAGGCTCGTTGATATAGGGAAGCTTCCGGCATAACACTCTTCCAGGTTTGATATTCCAAAAGCAGAGGAAATAGATTGGTTTTCAACGCCGCTGGAAGCATTCTTTTGTAATAAAGGCAAATCACATTCGCAAGCTTCTCTGAGTATTGTTGGGGAAGGATTTCGGTGCTACTGAATATGCTGATATTCTTAACTCTAAGGAGTTAAGGCCTCCAGAACCTTCAATAGAATATTTAGTCTGTTATCTGACAATTGGAGTATCGATATATATATATATATATATATATATATATATATATATATATATATATATATATATATATATATATATATATATATATATATATATATATATACTCCTATAGAGGCACAGAAGAAAAGAGTAACTAATAGTTCGTAAAATTTATCTTATAACTTTTAATGATTTTCAGTTATTCAAGTAACATGTCCTGCCAGAGATTATCTAAAATAGTCTACACTTCTGTAAGTATTTTCCAACTATTAAGAACCCTTATTAGCTTTATAGTGACCCCTGATGACATACCCAACCTGTATATAATTAAATTGGCTGCCAGAATTCATAATTAATCTATTAAAGTCTTCCTATCACCGGAAGATAA
>JANJGK010000017.1:17802262-17804762 GCA_039081455.1 Macrobrachium rosenbergii | reverse complement strand
CACGCAGTATGATTTATTTCTAGTTAAATATGATTAACGTTAGTTAGAAATAGTGGTTTTATTGTAGTGGTGGAGAAACTAGGTCCAAATTCATTGCTGTGATTCAAAAGTCGGATATCGTCCCGGAGTGCTGATGCCCTTTGTAAGCTCTTCAACACAGTTCTAATGGCATTTCTTCACAACACTCCCTTCAGGAGCCTACAGAATTACCAAGGATAATGGTAGGTTTCTAGAGTAGTTTTTTAACAAAGGAGGCCATTAAGAACTGGTTAGGACAGAAAGTGCATTTCTATTCCTTACAGTTAAAATCCTATGTTGAGGAATTATCTAAGATATTCAGCAATCGCCTCATGCCTGAAGAACCACTTTTATTGGTCTATTTCAGTCTGAAGGAATGAATTTCAACATTGTTTTGACCAGTAACGTGTTATTACTCTTGCTCTCTCTTCCTCTCCCTTAACCCCAGCTGCGTCCCCCTGTATTGAGCTACAACCAGGTACAGGATTCAGTGTTTCAGTTCACGGGCTGCTGGAGAGCGAGAGCCAGCGCAAGGCTGGCTTAATCTACATAGCTAGAATGATTCAACCCACTGAAGTATTTCGGGTATTAAGATATCGCCATAAGGTAATTCCTTGCGTCGCACAGAGGATGAAATGATCGCTGGTTATTCAGTTGCGAGACAAATTTGCTACCACTTGCGTTACAAAGAGAGAGAGAGAGAGAGAGAGAGAGAGAGAGAGAGAGAGAGAGAGAGAGAGAGAGAGAGAGAAGGGGGGGGGGGGGGGGCGGGCAACATATTCCTATATGTACAGACTTTACACGCTTTGTACAAGATTGATGTAGCTGCTGATTTATGGTGATTAAAAAAAAGCTTAATCGCAAATTATGAATACGTATGAATCCAGCTACCCACCCTTGACAGTATAACTCCCCCGGCCACCTCAAAATTAGAAAAAAAAAACACTGACCGCATTATCGAACGCGTCAATCTGGATTAAACTAAATACGTAATTTCCCTCATGACGGTTTACGTGCAGCCGTTGATTGAAGCATTTTTAAATATTAAACACATGTTGTGGTTATAACCCGTTTGGGCCAAGTAAATAATTGTTCCATTACTGTAATTTTCAGTTCGGGTCTGCGTTACATTTAGCACTATTTTACACGAAATTTATTACTTTATGAGGCCATTATTTTGTGTCTCACTCTCTTGCTGAGTTCTGGTATATGTTTATTATTTTTGCACGAATCTGAGTATGGACTATAATTTCGTGTGTCTTTCAGTAAACAGAAGTGTTTCCCATCTGTCTGTATGTTTATTTATTTATTTTTTTTTTTACATTTTGCACATACGTTCCTCTTTGCGCATGAACCTCAGAAACCCTTGAAAACCACATAAAATCTGTCTTTAATTCTGTTAACTCGAAAATGTGAATATTTAATGAATTGCTGTTAAATCAGCTACCGCGTTCCGACTGATGAAAAACGTCTTGTCTACACGGATTCCAGCCGCCGTCCAGTGGAAATAATTTGTTTTACAAGGGCTCCGGATACAACATTATTGCATTTTAAATTAAGTATATTATCTTAGTTTAACCAGACCACTGAGCTGGTTAACAGCTCTCCTAGGGTTGGCCCGAAGGATTAGATTTATTTTACGTGGCTAAGAACCAACTGGTTACCTAGCAACGGGACCTACACCTTATTGTGGAATCCGAACCACATTATGACGAGAAATGAATTTCTATCGCCAGAAATAAATTCCTCCAATTCTTCATTGGCCGCTCGGAGAGTCGAACGCTGAGCCAACAGCGTGCTAACCGAAAGCTCTACCCACCCCGCCAAGGAAGAACTAACATTATTGCATAACCGACAGCAGGTTCGTAGAGGGAAACTCAAGGAAACAGGATTCCTTATGTTGTTTGACTGGCATGATACCAGTAATATATATATATATATATATATATATAATATATATATATATATATATATATATATATATATATATATATATATATATATATATATATATATATAATATATATATATTGCTCATAGTCATTCATCTTCCCTTTCGTGCTAACAGATACTGTCACGCAAATTAGTTTAGGCTTACAGCTTTGTTAAGGGAAAACTCTTTTCATCAATGTACTTCAGACCCAAGAAGCCTTTTTTATATTTTTTTCATTACCTTATTCAAGAAGTTTGTTCATTTGCACCCTTATCCCTACACTACTCTTTCTCCTATTGGAATTCTGATTTCAAGAAGTGATTGATTGATGGCCATATGTTGTTAAATATTAAAGTAATATAACTTCTGTATTCTAAGCTTTAGTTTAAAAAACATTAGTATCTTCTCAAAATTTCTTTTGATGAACAAAAAACAAAGTAACCCACGGAACTCCTTTGGGAAAGTTTAGTCACTATAAAAAGACAGATATTACCTAGGCATATCCTAACAAAAAGTGATGCTGGTATTAACTTTGGTAAAAAAAAAAAA
>JANJGK010000017.1:17772262-17799762 GCA_039081455.1 Macrobrachium rosenbergii | reverse complement strand
AACTTGGGCAATAACCGCTTAGTGAATAACGATTCTAAAATGAGCAGTTCATGAAAACAACTTGTTTGGCCCAAAACAAAGTCAGCGTATTCGATACTGGCTTTGCACATTTTAGCATGATTTCTGATGTTGAAAAATTCAGGATTGGACAGTCTGCAACCAGTCCGATGGCTAACACCTTATGTGAATCAGTCCTGACCCTCAGCAATCGTTTAGTCCATCCCACTTATGTCCCCAAATTACATTTGGGGCAAGTATATTTATACACGACTGAAGATCGCATTATTGGATAGAGTCTACCTTTAAATCTAAAAAACGACCTTATTGTAAAAGGGATTTTCGGGATGAGAATGACCTGTAACATGTTAAAATGTTTTTCTACTGTAGACTTAATATTTTTTTTCTAAATTTATCGTCTTGAATATATGGTATACTGGCATAAAGTTTCTTCCTTGGTACTGTACTGATAACAGGAGGATCCGACAGTTTCCTGTTTAGGAAATTTTTGCAGTCGGTAAATATTTATGTAAAAACGATACTTCTTATGGCAACATTCCCATGACGGGGTTAAAGTATAAGCCCTGCGGAGGAGAGTAAAAATCGAATTAGGTTTAAAATTATATAAGCAAGCAGTATAAAAATTTGACCGCAAGCCTGTAAAAGTCTTTTTTCTAAAAACAGAATTGTTAAAACTATCGTTATGTCGAAACACTAGGACATCCAGAAATGGTAGTTGATCGTTTTCTTCCCTCTCTGCGTGAATTTAATATTGGAGTGTACTTTTTTAATTTACGAGAGAAATCGTGAAAAGCAGATTTGAAAAGAGCAAAGGTATCATCGACATAACGTTTATACACAAGAGGATAAAAACCAAGGGGGCAGTTTTCCAACATGCCCTCCTCCAGGGAGCACACAAAAATGTTGGAAAACGTGGGACCAAGAGGTGATCCCATTGCCATCCCTTCAACCTGTTCATATAAATTACCATTAAAAATGAAGGCAGTGTCCAGCACTGCTAACTGTAAAAGTTTCTTATAACAGCATCGATCGTGGTTTAACTACAAGAGACCATCCGTCGGTGGTCCACACCGGAAGAGCAGTATTTCAGTAAAGGGAGTACAAATGACCTAAAACAGGTTGCATTGATTATATCACTGTTATAAATGTATGAGGCCTTGCGAACAATACCTTAACTCTCGTGCGGCATTCTTCGAGAGTGTCATTGGATGTTGCTCAAAAGTTACACCTGAATAATTAAAGGTTCAGACTCGTTCAGGAAAGTTCCATCTACCTGAAGGGAAGGATGGGGTGGGAAATCTGTACGAGATTGCCAATCAGTAGTGTTTTCGTTTTACTGCAGTTCAGCCTCATACCCCACCGACTACACCATTCCCTGATCCAGTCCATGTCCCGACTGAGGCTGAGGGCAGATTCATTTCTCATTAGTGGAAACTTTACTACAACCACAAGTGTTGCATCATCGGCATACTGAAAATTTCTTGTTCCAGGCCAGCAATCATGTCACTTGTATAATATACTGAAAATAACAGTGGACCAAGAACACTGCCCTGCGGAAATCCAGACACAATAGGTCTAGGTTCACAAAGATCCCGTAAACAGCAACTCTGCTGTCTACATGTAAGGGAATCTTGAAGTCATCCTAAAACATATCCACCCACTCCAAGATTCTGAAGTTTATAAATAAATGCCTTGTGATTTACTAAATCGAAAGCAGCACTAAAATCTATCTGAATTACTCTGCGCTCAAAACCCTTATCAAGGTTCCCATGCAAATGGCATGTCAAGCATCGCTGCTTCCTATATGCATATTGACTATCAGCTAACAATCCTTTAGATTCAACATATTTATATAGTGGCTTAAATAACTTTTTCAGCAACTTTGGATAGCATAAACATAAAAAAAAAACACACACACACAAAGGATTACTTGCTTTCGCGTCCAGAAGCGCGTGAAAAAACACTCAGAGATTTTCCTGCCTAACAAAAGAATAGATTTCAAGGGACGACACAGGCAACGTGGTGACGAGTCGGTTACTTTAAAATTACTGTGTTTAGCTTACTTCCATTCCATGACGCCATCAGGGAACACGAGAGAGAATCAGTGCCATCTATCTGCATTTTAACAAATCATCGTCAGTTCGAATTCATGCACAACAATCACGTTTCCCTTATCTTGCTTGGACTGTCTTTGGTCGATAAATGAAAAATAGTGAAAAGATAAATGATTTCAGAAACCATGTGGTCTACATGTTAGTAAATCACGGATTCAAATTCCACCATTTGAATACTACACTGTTTAGCATAACAGTGTCTTTGGTGACGCATATTGAACAAACGAAAGGTGAAAACTATTTATAACACACTAGGATATATATATATATATATATATATATATATATATATATATATATATATATATATATATATATATATATATATATATATATATATATATATATATATATATATATATATATATATATATATATATGTATGTATACTGTATATACACACACATACATATATGTATGTATGTATGCATGTGTTTCATATGGGTGTTTATGTAGAGGCTTGTTAATTATAAAACATCGTATCATTATTCAGAATGAAAAAGTAGTATTTCGAAAAAAACATTCAGTAAATTTAGTGGCCTAATGAACTATTTTTATTTGCCATTTTACAAACAAATTAATTAAATCTTTTCTGTCCCTTTCCCTGCTTGTCTGTCTCAATGCCCGTCTGTTTTTGCTGTGCTTCCTTCTTGCCTTGCTGCAGTATAGCGAGAGCGACCAGTGTATGGAGTGAGCACTCAGGGCGATGATGCCTTATCTGCCTGTCACAACGTTGCCGCACTAAAGTGTTTTCTTTTTCAAACATCGGTGCTTCCCTGAAGATTCCTTCTCTTGAATAGCAACAAGAGCATTTTGACAGTTCTTCTTTCTTACGCATATGGGCTACTATTGTGATTTTTTACTTTAAATTATCCTATGAAAAAATTCTATTCGTTCGTTTTAAAATAAAATGTTAGAATTTGGATTTTCATGAAATGTGTCCTTTTCCATTCTGTTATTATGGACGAATCGCAATTATTTCAGCTACCGACTGATCATAAAAAGAAAAAAATTATGGATTCAAAAAGAATTATGGGATACAGTTACATGTTTTTTTTTTATCCAGGATTATGTAATTGATGCGATTTACAAGCTGTATTTACAATAATGTATTTATTTGCCTGCCTTACAAAAGGCTTTCTCTTTACGTTTCACTCAGTGTCTGTAATGATGAAAAAAAGATTATATAGCTTTTCTGTATCGGCTACAAATATTTAAAGTAAATATGTATTTACTCCGTCCGTTATCATCCGACTAAGAAGGAATTCCGCATACTTTTCAATCATTTGCAAGATGTCCTTAAACCAGTCTGTATAAAAAGTACCAGAAAACGTTTGCTTTATGGATTTTCATGTTTTCACAAACACAAAAATATGATGAGAGCATTTCCCTTTGGATTAGATGAAAAACGAAATCTTTTTTCCCTCCATTAGAGCTTTAGACGAAGGATTTGCATCTGCCATCCTTATTAGCATCTGCTGCCGGGCAACGAAGACTGTGCAGGGGCGAGATAACAGGCGGAGGGTAAGTTTTTGGGGGTTGTTTTGTAGGGAAGGAGGGATAGACTGTAATCTACCGTTTAATCCTATATGGGGGTGAGAGTTATTAACAAATTTTCCCTGGAACTACGACCTTGAGAAAAATCGTAGAGCCAAAGAAAATTTGAGGACGTTAAACACTGAATGCCATTCACTAATATGTATATATATATATATATATATATATATATATATATATATATATATATATATATATATATATATATATATATATATATATATATATATATATACATACATACACACACACATATATATATGTGTGTGTGCGTGTGTGTGTGTGTGTGTATACAATGAAAACAGCCTTGAATTTGTCAAAAGAATACCGCTGCTCCTTAGCTCATTTTAAATCGTCAGTTGCAAGGCTACTCAAATAAACATCCATGATTATGGTACACAGTCTTCATACGCAAGTTGGTTACCAAACGACATCTGAATGCCCACAAACCTACATAAATAAATTTTGTCTACCTGGTCGGTGCCTATTGGCTGCTGGGAAATGTGTTTTGTTTACACAGCGAGTTGAGGCAAACAACCCTTGAAAACATCGGAGGGGCCAGGCCATAGCTATGTACTACAAATGAAAATCCTATGGCTCTGGGAACATATATGTTTGAATGGGCGTATGTTTATTGTCCATTCAGGAATATTTTCCAATTTTTAAGGGGGGGGGGTGGCGAGGATGTGGTAGGGGATAATCTTCAGTACCAGAAATAATTTTTTGAGTGATCGTTATTGTTGACATATGCAAATAATCCTTTCACTTCTGATCAGTAGTTAAATAATTCCATTATGTACCAAACAATCTTACAGGAATCAATATCATATTTTAAAAAAAGGTGCCAGTTTTAATGCACTTTATATTTTTGTGGTGGTGGCAAATGGAAAGTTACAGATCATATGATTAAATGCTAAATCTACCATGCGCCTAAAGGCAAATATGATGAATATTTTTCATTACTGTAGATGGGAAAACAAACGTTAATTATATTATAAAATTATTATTATTATTATTATTATTATTATTATTATTATTATTATTATTATTATTATTATTATTATTATTAATGTAGCATCCTGCTAGCTAGTGATCTTAATGTATGTTTCCCGCATGTACTTCCCATTCTGATATTGACATGTAAATACCTTAAAAAAAAAATAGATCGTTTTAAAGAAATCGCTGGAAACGCCTACCACCTGGTTCTGACCATATATTTTTTATGATCTTGCGAGTTGGTTAGCTACTATCAGATGAATCAGAGATGTGTCGGAACTTTTGCCTTTTCTTTTATTTATCGTTATTTTTATTGGCAGGCATTTATATATATATATATATATATATATATATATATATATATATATATATATATATATATATATATATATATATATTTATATATACACACACCTACACACACACACACACACACACACACACACACATATATATATATATATATATATATATATATATATATATATATATATATATATATATATATATATATATATATATATATATATATGTTTCAGCTCTTTCAGTTTACTTTCTGTGGGAACTCAATCACTTGAAAATGCAATGATGCTCTCCAAAGCAGTCAGTATTTAACATGGAAGAAAATACACCCATCTCTCTCTCCCTGAGGGAGAACATCATTCTTCAAGGGCCTTAGAATGTCAGAACCTATATTATGTTGAAACATCTTTGACCCACAAAGTTCAAAGCAATGCAATATTTACTTTTCTGCCGTCCGACCGACAGCTCTCAATCCTTGATAACCCACTGCAATGGAAATCTACCACTTTGCCTGTGGATGAATGCTCCGAAAGTTGATGGAACGAGATTTTAAGTCAATAATCTCCGGAACATCGAAAATAAAAATTTTATAAAAATTTAATGCTGCCAGTGATAACGAGAGGACCTACTACCCGAAGAGAACCTATAAAATAAATTTTTTACTTTTTCATATTTTTTCTTTATATTTAGTTTAAATGGGTAAGTATCAGTGTGGTTAACCTCTCATGAATTTTAACCTTACAGTTATCCTTCCTAATCATTCTACAAGACCAACATCCCCCCCCTCTCTCTCTCTCTCTCTCTCTCTCTCTCTCTCTCTCTCTCTCTCACTTTTTACGAGTGGCTCTTTTTTCCTGTGTCCGTCTATTTCTCTTTAGTTTTTTCCCCTTCTTTCGTATTTATATGCAAATATTAAAAAAAAGAAATATATGAAAATGCCAGAAGCTTACAAAGACAAAGCAATTCACAAGGAGGATTGTACTATAAGGAAATGCAGCGTGTAAGCATAGCTTATATTGTTACCATTTTCGTTAATGATAATGTTACCGCATCATCACAACATCGAATTCCACACCAGAAATAATGTAGACAGAAAGAGATAAAGTGACATTCTCTATATTTTCTTTTACCATCCCGAAAAATGAATGGGAGAAAAGTCAAAGGAAAACAAACCAATGCGAAGTAACCTTCTACAGAAGGCAAAGAAAATTACGGCAGTTTTGACGAGATGTAAATTAAGGGACAATTAGCTTGCCAAAGGGAGTCTATCTCCTCATGTCTCTGTTAAAATTATTCGAGAAAGCAGAGGTTCAATTAAAGTGAAGTGGAATACTTCTTCTGTGCTTTCTCCTTGAAGGCTGCTGTCCCACTGCAAAGTAATTAGAACCTTTTTTTTATTGGTAAAAATATGTGTACGGCCTCGTTGTGTTCATATTCACACATTATGAACGAGCACTAGAGGTCGCAAGTCTCTTGTTAGCGAATATCTAGAACAACTGCATTCTCTTTTGTACGTGTAAAGTTTCCAGTTAAATGAAATTTTTCATTTTTTTACGCGATAATAGCTATTGCTTAAAGATTATTTACAACTCACAAACAAGGGATTAAAGACTAAAGCGAAAAAGACAATGTAAATTCGTTATCTTTGAATGTAAAACATTATTTGAAGCTCCTCAAAATTTATAGATTACCAAGGAGATAATAATTTCGATAAATGTCCCGTCCTTCAGAATTCATGAATACCAAATCCGAGATTAAACTACTGTGGAGTCAAGAGTAGAAAGCTCTCTTAATCTTTGTTCATTATTAAATTTCTCTTTATTTCCAGAATTGGAAAACAAATAAAAATCTTACGACGTTTATAGACTTTGAACAAATATATCGACAGACGAATCAGATCAGCTTTTCTGATGAAAATAAAAGACCAACTATATGATGCATTTATAAGCTACCTTAATTGTGACGACTTTTTATCAACATAATCCCAAAGAAATTCCGGTTATTAGTTCCATGAACGGCAGTTACATAAAAAAAGGTAAAATGTTACGAATGACTTGTAATGTTAAGCATTTCTTCTACATTTTTCGCAAACATGATCTATGTAATAATGCATTTGTGAGCTTATTACCTGAATTTGTCACAAGAAAAGGTAAATGATAGTGAAAAATAATGTATAATTTCAATTATAATGAATCTTCAGCACCTGTTTAAATTCATTATTGCGAAGTCCAGAAGAGCATATTCATGTAAGTAAAAAACGAAGACTATGTATATATAACTGACAAAACACCAGCCTTTCATCTATTCATAGAATATATAAATACGTAAGGACATTTTTAAACTTGGTTCCACTCTTATGCATTATTTTTTAGATAGGAAATTTATGAGAGCCGACTGAACTACTGAGGAACTAAGAAAATATTTAAAAGAGTTTACTTTTTTAAATTAGAGTATGTGATCTGATTTGGAAATTTTCAGGGGTATGATGCTTCATTTATAAAAGATAAATTGTCAGTGAAGGAAGAAGTCAAAGGCCAAAGAGCAGAGACGATGTAGGAAATGTAAGAGTTCGCTGTTGTGAATAGAATTCTCTTTCATTTTCCATTTATATATATATATATATATATATATATATATATATATATATATATATATATATATATATATATGTATATATATATGTATATATATATATATATATATATATATATATATATATATATATATATATATACAGTATATATATATATATATATATATATATATATATATATATATATATATATATATATATATATATATATATATGTGTGTGTGTGTGTGTGTGTATGTTTGTATGTATGTATGTATGCATGTATTACATAAACAAAGCACTCACTGGAACGTCCTTGTATGCGTCAGTTCTACGACAATATCAATAATAACTTTCGGATACAAGCGAAGGCTTCTGGGAATATCACTGAAGGTAAACCTTCTATGAAATATTCAGCAGAGCTCAGCAACACAAAGGAATACTGCTATTATTTTATTCATCCACAGGTAAAGAGCGACGACAGTACTGAACGCTGAGCGACAGCAGAAAGGAACATAAATCTTTCAGCGTGTGATTATACTTTGAAGAATGTCTGTTATCAGTCACGCTTATATCAGTAGTATCCTCTACGTATTTTTAATTTTATATGTAAATCTAACATTTCCCGTTTATCACGTTGAACATAACAGACGTTAATATTCGGCTGAAAGTGAAGACGGAAGTTTAATTTTCTTATGAACCAACAGGGGTACGCATACACATTACACCCATACACACACATATATTTCAGAAAATATGGCTGCTACAATTTTAAAGGACACATATATGCATTTCATAGCTTCAATGCTTTAAGATGTGATGAAAGAATTTATGGAGTCAGATGGAAGTAGGTCGAGAGACTCGAGGTAAAATCTTTGTGTTCAGCAAATAGTTTGATTCCTCAGCAATATTGCCGGTCAGGTGATCTTCCGAAGTGTTATGTATATTCGTGAGTACGTGCGTTAATTTGATCTAGATTGTGCCAAAATCCGCCCTAAAAGTGAGTTTGATCGTTCATTAACGTGATAGAACTGCAGTTGTCTAGACGTAGCTTTGGAGAGGATCCAGGCTTTAAATCGGCAGATAAGGTAGTTTGAAATCTCTGTTTTTATGGGAGAAAATTGAACTTGTGATTTTTACTATGATTTTCTAATCATTATGAACTTTTGAACTGGTGTGGGAGATTTAATATGAATATTCATACCTCTTTTATATTATTATTTTGTCATGTTACGTTTGCCATATCTTGGCTATGCATTTTACACTTTCCATTATTGTGTTTTGCATTTCATATATTTTTGGGAGTTTTCTATCATGTTTGATTCTTCCGACAGATGTCTGTGGACAGATGTCAGTGGACAGTGTGGACTGGTTCGAATAACATGTGGTAGACTGTTTTTTGACATGACTAATTATTGATTTGGGGAGTATGTGTGAGTTTGGATATTTTCAGGCTATTAGCCATAGTGAGACTTCTTTAATCAGAAGTGTTTTGCAGTTCAGAGTTTAGTTATCTAACTCGATATTTCATTTATTATGCATTTTAATCTTTGCTTTGTTTTATTCATTTCTTGTTGGGTTATTTGAATAATAAACCTATTTTTGTAGAAACTATTGCGTTTCTTTAAATGGTCCATTTAATTGATTTGGTGAGAATGAGTGCGATTCGGGTGGGTGAACTTCGGATAACGATGAGAGAGAGAGAGAGAGGCGATACACAGAGAGAGAGAGAGAGAGGTGATACACGGTGAGAGAGAGAGAGAGAGAAAGAGGAGAAAAATAGATGTAAGTGTTGCCGTGAGCGAACGTTCATACGCCTCCGTTTCATGAATAAAGATCGTTGGAGCACGTTACGTACACCTTCAAAAAGGTGTTAATTCTGTCCTCGTTACAGAATTAAATGGTGGCAGCCGTGTCAGAATGAAATGGTGGCAGCCGTGTCTGAATGAAATGGCGGCAGCGGGTGTCTTTTGATTTTAAATGGTGGCAGCATGATTTTGATGTCTTTAATGATGGCGAAAGAGGGAGATTGCTAATAGACTAATTGGTAACGTTGATGCCCAAGGCATAGGCGACTTCACCTAAGAGCTAAGGCGACGGGTCAGTGTTGAATGACTGAGTAGGTCGTGATTACGTGTGAAATACGGGGAACCTTTCCTTTTTTTTCCGTTTCTATTCGAGTACTGGGAGTGGGGAGTTGTGAAATAGATCTGGATGATCTCTAGAGCAATTTAGGGGTTAACAAAATACCCAAATAAGTGTGAATAGTGGCGATTGTGAGTTAATTACGCAAAGTGATGATTCAACTAGAAACGCGCTGGGTGTCTTTTTTTGCTAAGCCGTCGAGTAGGTGACGTCACAGGTTAGCAAGTTGAGAGATAGGTACTTCGTTTTCTGTTTCAAAATTGGTAAGTACCCCATTCTCGTAAGTTGCGCAGAACGCCGTTTTCTGTTCTTCTTTTAGAGGGGGTAACTTGTGCCTTTCTCTAGGGTTCTTTTTGGTTTCTCTTTTTATGTTGTTACGCTCAGGGCGTGTGATTACTCACAAAATGCCGGACGATGCAGCAAGCACATCCCAATCAATTGTGGTGCATAAAGTGACGAACATTTGTGGGGGAATTACAAATTTTAAAGGGTTAGTTGATGGAAAGCCAACCCAAAATATAGAAACTTTCATTGAGTCAGTGAACAATTATCTGAATTCCAAGAAAATTACGAATGGCGCTGAAGCTTTAACAGAGGCTAAATCATTTCTGGATTTAGATAAAGGAGATATTGGGAAACGAGCACGCAGTTTCGGGTTCAGAAGGTGTAAAACTTGGAATGAACTGCAGAAATTTCTACGAGCTACTTATGGCGGAGTTCAACGTGAATGCGCAGTTCGGAATTTGCGAGAGTTTCTCAAAATAAAGAAAGGCAATGATTCACTAGTCACATACAGTGCGAATTTATTCGATGCAGTAGTTGAGTTAAAAAAATCTATAACAGGTTCTCCATGGGTAACTGGAAATAATATCTCCTTAGATAATTTTGAAAGATTGTTACACTTTGCTTGCCTTTTAACGTCAGTCCCAGATGTAATTGTAGATAGTTTTGATAAGAGAATTGATCAGGATACAGACGAATCCTTTTTGTTTGCACAGATTAACAAAAATCTAGCAAAATGCCCGACACTGGACAGTAGTTTTGTACAGGGAGGTGCAAAGATGTCAGCTGCGGTTTCCAAACCACAGAATAATGATAGTCGCTCGCATTCGGGAAATGATGCAACAGCGAAGACATGTGCACGAGTAGAATCGAAGAAAATTCCAGAGAGATCAGTCACAACGATACGTTGTTTTAATTGTGATAAAATAGGCCATAGTAAATCAAATTGCAGAGTGAGATATTGTTCAGTTTGCAAATCTTCAGATCATGGATGGAGATTTTGCCCAGCCACAAAGAGTAGAGATTATTCAGGGAAGTCCCGGGGAGGTTTTTCTAGATATGACAGGAGAATTCCACATGATGCAAGTTCTAGATACACAAAGGAACAGCAGAATTTTCACAAGATAAGTTCGAAAACAGACACAGGATAATGACTAATCAGGTCGTAGAGTCACTAGAACCTAGGCCGATTGTACGTGGATTCTCTAATGGCAATGAAATTTCTATTTTCATTGATTCTGGTAGCTCAGTTAACTTAGTAAATGCTGACCTTTTTCACTCGAGGTTTCCAGAGTGCAAATTAGTCCCTTCTAGTGAGACAGTGTGTGATGTACAAGCGAGGAAACTGAATATTTTAGGTTCGTCATTTCTTACGCTTTGTATCGGCGGAAAGACAATAGTAGAACCATTTTTGGTCATAGAAGGATTAGCCTTAGGTGAAATGGTTTTGCTAGGACACCCTTCTTGTATGCGACATAACATCAACATTCTTACGGGAGTTCAGGGGATTACAATAGGTGAGTCGGGTTGTTTTGTTCCATATATACACAGGAAAAAAACTTGTGAGAAACTTAAGACACAGTCTGAGACATGTGTAACACATTCATTAGAGAGTGAAGATATTCCGCAAAGATCTTTCAAAGGATTTTTGTTGGAAGATATTGAATTGCAACCGCGAGTTCCTACATTAGTTAAAGTGTCGCTGAAAGAGAAAAAGTTTCCTTCTCAAGTGTGCGTTGTTGAGGGAACCGAGAAACTCAAAGACGTTGTGAGTACGGTGTCAGTGAATGAAATTTCAGTCGCAGGCGTGACTTCAGTAGAATTAGTTAGCTATCAAGACTCAGTGAAAAAATATCACAAGGGTACTTATGTAATTGATTTTGAAGAGTTTAATGAAGAGCATAAATTAGTGAGTTTTTGTGGAGACGGGAATATGTTTCCTAACGAGGAGCAACAGTTCCGAAGTCAGGTTCTACATGAACACTTGGCTAAAGTTGATTATCCTGAATATTCAGATAAAGTAGAGAAAGTGTTGAAAGAATATCTAGATATCATTGCTTTGAAGGGAGATAAATTAGGAGTTACAGATGTTTTAGAACATTCAATCCGCCTAGAAAAAGGTACAAATCCCATATATATTCCAGCATATCGAATTCCTTTTAAGATCAGAGAAGAAGTAGAAAAAGAAGTTCAGAAGTGGGAGTCGGAAGGCATTATCAGACCATCCAATTCTCCGTTTAATTTTCCTTTGCTTGCAGTTCCTAAGAAAGACGGTAGTATCAGAGTTTGTGTAGATTTTCGTAAATTGAATGAAAAAACATGCCCAGATAGATATCCGGTAGCTTGTTTGCCTGATTTGTTTGTTGAGATCGGTGGCAAGAATATATATTCATCTATAGATCTGATGCAAGGGTTTTTACAAGTTCCCCTTTGTGAGAGTAGCCGTAAATATACAGCATTTTCGGTACCAAAGGGACATTACGAGTTTAATAGGATGCCTTTTGGATTACAAGGGTCCCCAATAACATTTACTAGACTGGTTAACACAGTACTTCATGGCTTGTTAGGAAAGTCGGTGTTTGTGTACATGGATGACATTCTCATATGCACAGATACAATTGAAGAACATCTAAAGGTGTTAAAAGAAGTCCTTAAGCGATTACGGTTCGCTGGGTTAAAGGTCAAATTGGCCAAATGTGAGTTTCTGAAGAGAAAAATTGTCTATTTAGGACATGTTATCTCTAAAGAGGGAGTTAGAGTGAATGATGAGAAAGTTAAAGCCATTGTGAATTTTCCAGTGCCCAAAACCAGGAAACAGATTCGTTCGTTCCTAGGTATGTCGGGTTTCTTTCGCCGTTTTGTGCGGAATTTTTCTACAATAGCGTCTCCAGTGACAGATTTGTTACGAGAAGACGTTAAGTTTGTTTGGGGTGATAGTCAACAATTAGCTTTTGAGAAGCTTAAGAACGCTTTGGTGAACCCACCAATTTTGAAGTTTCCAGATTTTAGTCAACCGTTCACCTTAGTGACTGACGCGAGTCAGGAAGGTATAGGTGCGTGTTTGATGCAGAAATTTGAGGGGAAATTACACCCAATTGCTTTTTATAGCAGAAAGTTCAAAACACGTGGTAGTAACGAAAGGCTGATGTCAGTTGTGGACAAGGAGGCTTTCGCAGTCGTCTCTAGCCTTGTTCATTTTAAGATGTTGTTGTTGGGAAATAAAGTTGAGATTTTTACAGATCATCAACCGTTGTTAGAGCTTTTTAATAAGCCAAATTTGTCGCCCAAGAGAGCACGTTGGTTCCTAACATTGAGAGATTTTGATGCAAACCTCAAATACATTGAAGGTAAGCATAATGTAGTTGCAGATGCATTGAGCAGATATTTTCCGGTCGAGGATGAGGAAATACACACCGAATCCTGTGTGGGTGAAGAGAGTAAATATTTGGTGTCTAATGTCTCTGATATTAGTAGTTCTGAGAGATCGCATGTAGAGGACATACACGTTCCTACAGTGCATACTTCGGGGAGAAATAGTGAGTCGGCAGTCTCGGGAGAGATTGTTATTCGTGATAGTGAGAGTAACGCAGTGTGTTATATTACGGGTGAAAATGTCACTTGGGACATAGGCTTGCTGGAACAAAAGCAAGATGAAGATAAATTGTTGTCAGATGCTAAGGCATTTCTTAAGGGAGTTTCACCGAAGAAAGGGTATAAGTTGCCTTTTTCTGGTCTAGAGTTGGAGAATAATTTATTGGTGAGAAAAGTTAAGTATAACTTGCGAAGTACTCGAAGCATGGGTGAGATTACACAAATCATCGTGCCAGAGAGTCTAGTACCACAAGTTCTAGACATTGTACATTGTAAATTTGGTTCTCCTCATTTGGGTGTAGACAAGACGTATGAAAACGTCAGGTCAAAGTTCTTTTGGAAAAATATGTTTTCCGCAGTAGAAGCCTTTGTGAAGAAGTGCGCTATTTGCAATGCGAATAAGCCAGCGACGACAGTGTCGTGTCGTTTGGGTTCATATCCCATACCACATAGGCCGTTTCAGAGAGTGCATATGGATATTCTAGGTAACTTCTCAGAGTCCGCTTATGGTTATAGACATTTATTAGTAGTTGTTGATGAGTTGACTCGCTTTGTCGAGATTTTCCCACTGAAATACAAATCAGCTGAGGAAGTTGCTATAGCGTTTTTTAAGGGGATAATTTGTCGATATGGTGTTCCAGAATGTCTGATCACAGACAATGGTAGGGAGTTTATTAATAAGACTTTAGACGGTCTTGCTAATTTGTTGGGGATAAAGAAAGTATCTATAATCCCGTATAGACCTGAAGCAAATGGGTTGTGTGAGAGGGCGAATCGGAAAGTAATCGAAGCTTTACGCATGACGGTGGGAGGTTCCGATACACATTGGGACAGATCTTTGGATGAAGTGCGATATAGTATCAATACTATGATGAATGACACAATTAAGATATCTCCAGCAGAAGCTTTGTATGGATACAAGTTGAAAGGACCTTTTGATTTGTTACCAGAGTGTGTTCAGGGTGATGTTACGGTCACTTCATTGATAAATACAGCGAGAGAAAGATTTGCACGTATCAGTAAAGAACTTGAACTTAGTTCGCGTGCAATGGTAGAGAAAAGTAACGCGAAATCGAGGGGAGTAGCTTTTTCGATGGGTGATAGAGTGTTTGTTAAAGTGAATGTTCGGAATGATCTGAATTATAAGTTAAGTCCGAAGTTCCACGGACCTTTTGAGATTGTAGAGATCAAAAGAGGGAATAGATTTGTAGTTAAAGATGTAAATACTGGAGTGACGAAATTGACCCATATTTCGAAGTTAAAGAAAGTTGGGATGTAATGGAACGTTTGTATATAGTTAGAGGGATAGATGGGTTAATATTTGTATATATATGATATTTTTTTTATTTTTTTCTTGTCTCTTGTTCATTTTGGATGTTGAAGTTCTTAATCATTTGTTTTCGAATAATTTTAGGAATTGAGACATGGGCTAATTTCATACGAGATTTGACCCGTGTGTTAGTGTGTTATTGTGTTATGATGTGTTTCATCATCTGACGCAATGTGTGTGTTGTTTAGGATATTTTTTTTTGGGAGATACTTAGTATATCGGACCGAACAAGTCTGATCTTTTTTTTCGAGTTGGGAGATCGTGTTTGAGTGTCTGGATTTTTTTTCCCGTTTCTTTTTTTTAAATTAAGGGAGCTGTATTGTGAGTAATTATAGTTGTTGAGATCATGGGAGCGATTGCCATTACGTCAATTGTTATTTTGTTGAGAGTTAGTCAGATGTTGCGAAATATTTGCTAACCAGAGTAGAACTTTCATGTCTTTTACGAGATACGATACCTTTTAGTGTTTGGATAGAATTTTTTTTATGAGTGAGTTCCGTAGAGTTGTTGTGCTTAATAGTGAGTTGACTGTGATTATTCTGAGATACAAACTTGGAATTAGTTCACATTGTGAGTGTTTACTTTTGCATTAGTAGTTTTGTTTGGTTCAGTAACATGAAACTTTTTCTTAGTTTTGTTATTAGACCTTTTTCGAGTGTTTTTTGGGAGACTCAGTAGTGACATGGGATAGATTAGAGACCATGTTCATTTTGGGAGATCAATATCAAGGTTCGGGAGTTGATTATAAGACGAGCTGTGCTTTGGTTAGAGAGAAGTGTGTGTGTGACAGTAGTATTTTCCAGTTGTGAGTTGTGTCTGTGGGTGGTTGTGA
The DNA here is from genome assembly GCA_039081455.1 of Macrobrachium rosenbergii. Lineage (NCBI taxonomy): Eukaryota > Metazoa > Arthropoda > Malacostraca > Decapoda > Palaemonidae > Macrobrachium > Macrobrachium rosenbergii. The sequence continues at coordinate 17,784,022 of JANJGK010000017.1, read as the reverse complement.
ATTATCGTTAGTTCATAGACAGACTCCGACAGAATGTGACTTTAGACAGTTCCTGCGAGATTACCACATTGAGTCCACCAGTACTCTTCATGCCGTGTTTTTGCAAGGAGTATGCAGTTACAATGATGTGCCAGAGCAACAAGTCGACGACATTCGTTCATCGAGGGTCCGAGCAGTTCGATTCATCCTGCAGAATCATGTCTACGGAATTTCTCGTACTTAGCCGTGCTGTATTCAACAGTTCCGAGAAGATAATTATGCGTCATACGCATAACGAACATTTGGTAGTGGAGGTACCTACAACCAAGGTGCCAATGACGGTTCCACCGTTGGAAGACATTGACGATTCCGTGATGTTCGAGTATCAGGAATATATTATGCCGACAATTTTAATTGTCTTAATAGCTGTTTTACTGATAATTCTTGTTGTGGGGGTAGTAAAGCTTATTCGTGTTTGTAAGATTACATGTAAAGGCTCTAAGAACTCAACCCCAGTGACTTTGGAAGTGCGTCATGAGAGCAGTCCTTAAAGCTGCAGTGCAGTAGACATTGCTAATTGAGCATAGTCCTATTCTGTTATGTTTTATACATATGCTTTTGTTTTAGTTTGCCGTTAAGGAGAGCGAGACGCTCTTATGTGGTGGCCGAGCTCTATTTCAGAAAATATGGCTGCTACAATTTTAAAGGACACATATATGCATTTCATAGCTTCAATGCTTTAAGATGTGATGAAAGAATTTATGGAGTCAGATGGAAGTAGGTCGAGAGACTCGAGGTAAAATCTTTGTGTTCAGCAAATAGTTTGATTCCTCAGCAATATTGCCGGTCAGGTGATCTTCCGAAGTGTTATGTATATTCGTGAGTACGTGCGTTAATTTGATCTAGATTGTGCCAAAATCCGCCCTAAAAGTGAGTTTGATCGTTCATTAACGTGATAGAACTGCAGTTGTCTAGACGTAGCTTTGGAGAGGATCCAGGCTTTAAATCGGCAGATAAGGTAGTTTGAAATCTCTGTTTTTATGGGAGAAAATTGAACTTGTGATTTTTACTATGATTTTCTAATCATTATGAACTTTTGAACTGGTGTGGGAGATTTAATATGAATATTCATACCTCTTTTATATTATTATTTTGTCATGTTACGTTTGCCATATCTTGGCTATGCATTTTACACTTTCCATTATTGTGTTTTGCATTTCATATATTTTTGGGAGTTTTCTATCATGTTTGATTCTTCCGACAGATGTCTGTGGACAGATGTCGGTGGACAGTGTGGACTGGTTCGAATAACATGTGGTAGACTGTTTTTTGACATGACTAATTATTGATTTGGGGAGTATGTGTGAGTTTGGATATTTTCAGGCTATTAGCCATAGTGAGACTTCTTTAATCAGAAGTGTTTTGCAGTTCAGAGTTTAGTTATCTAACTCGATATTTCATTTATTATGCATTTTAATCTTTGCTTTGTTTTATTCATTTCTTGTTGGGTTATTTGAATAATAAACCTATTTTTGTAGAAACTATTGCGTTTCTTTAAATGGTCCATTTAATTGATTTGGTGAGAATGAGTGCGATTCGGGTGGGTGAACTTCGGATAACGATGAGAGAGAGAGAGAGAGGCGATACACAGAGAGAGAGAGAGAGAGAGGTGATACACGGTGAGAGAGAGAGAGAGAGAAAGAGGAGAAAAATAGATGTAAGTGTTGCCGTGAGCGAACGTTCATACGCCTCCGTTTCATGAATAAAGATCGTTGGAGCACGTTACGTACACCTTCAAAAAGGTGTTAATTCTGTCCTCGTTACACATACACACACACACACACACACACACACACATATATATATATATATATATATATATATATATATATATATATATATATATATATATATATATATATATATATATATATATATATATATATATATATATATGTGTGTGTGTGTGTGTGTGTGTGTGTGTGTACATAGTCGTCATACTGCTGTTGTTAAATAATAACCCACATTAAAAGTAATAGTAGTGAACTAATTACTACAAATTGCCGTAATGTCGGCAAGTGCACCGGTTTGACCCATAATTCATGAATATGAGCACCATAGGAAATGTATTAGGGAATAATCCAGTTGCGGAGGGCATGGAATAATCAGTTTATTCAGGCACATATAGGCCAGGGAAAAGGTCATAAATTTGCCTAACAATATTGAACCTTCGAACAGAAGATTCAAAAGGAGTCAAGAACCAGAATATAGATGTTATTTATTTGGTTTTTCTTTTTTTTTATCATTCAGCGCACAGTTGTCTTTAGTCTTTACAATATTAAATATTTTGAATTCACAGTCTCATTATCCCCTTGTACTCAAATAGCTGGGAATCAACATGGACACCAATTTCTTTATGAACTGAATGGATTATATAGACGGAAATAATAGAAACGACTGAAGATTCGTGCAACTTTTTAGACGACAGGGAAGTTAATAAAGCGAAAACTGAAAAAAATAAAATTTTACAACCGGACACAAAATCATGATAATATAGTCACCCTCGTGCTCGAATTTTATCTTGAAATTTAATGCTTCTTGGCTTTAATGTTCAGTTATGGAAAAAGATCAGTCTCTTGCGCATTTTTTCTATGAGAGTGACATAGTCCCATTCACCACATACCCGAAACAGATACTTCTTGGAAAGATGGCGCCTTAACGTTCATTCATCCAAATATATTCCATTAGGCCTAATAGCTCGTAAAGTAGTAAGGCCCACTGGAAGTGTTCGTATTTATACGAATTATAATTCCTGAGAAGAATTATAATTTCCATAATTCTCTCTCTCTCTCTCTCTCTCTCTCCTGAAGAGTCTCGTGTCAAATGTTAGAGGATAATACTCACAAATGAAAGTATTGCACTTGAATAAAAGTGATATTACTAAGAATAATTCTCTTATATTTCCTCGGATCAAATCCGATTTTAAACCTAATTTTGATATGACCGAGATCTTTCTTCATTATGAATTACTCAGTTGTTTATGTGTGTGATTTTGTGGTACTTGGGTCACCTCAGGCTTCATAAGTGATACGTTTATATAGTTTGATGAACACAAGACCAATATACTGTAACCAAAGGTTGCGCCTTATCTATCTACATATTCTTCCTCCTTCTTACTAAAAGGGATTCAGAGCCGATGAAACACGGTTTTTCGGCAACACCTTTTTATCAAAGCATCGGATAAAGGTGAAAGTTGGCAAGTGTATATTTTATAACCCTACCTAATTATTGCAAGTGTTATTTACTACCTAAGTTCAATAGTTCTGGTACTTACCAGAGTAAAAGTGGGTTTCCTATGCCAGAGCCATCAAAATCGCAGGTAAGGGTTTTGAACACAATAATGACGTTAACCTATGACGTCATAAGGCTCCACCCACAGTGAAGAGAAGTTTACATATGGGGAAAACGTCTCTTCACTGTGGCTCTGCCCACTTGGCGATGGCATATTCACTAATTGATATTAGCACCCAAGACCAAGAGAAAGGGAAGGTTTGCTCACTTTCCCCCAAATATCCCATGTAGGTGGAGCTTTGTCTACTTCCTTATTGCATCAGCAGGTGAATTGCCGCAATGAGCATGTACCTCGAAGATATGTCATCGCCTACATAGTTACTCCAGGCAGGAGGCAACGACATCCAATTGGGTAGACCTTGTCTCTCTTGGCCTTTTTAATACCCATACAAGGCTTCAGCGATATCAATGATGGCGAGCAGGATTTGTCATCGTCCCCTTGATAGCATTATCATTCTCAATAATTTTATTATTATTATTATTATTATTATTATTATTATTATTATTATTATTATTATTATTATTATTATTATTATTTTGTGGAGGTTTCATTGCAACTTCCACAGCAGTTGTTAGGACTAAGTTGTTAGCTTGGATTTCTTCCATTTTCTTGATATTCGTATTGTTTCTACTTTACAAATAATTCAGTGCAAGTAGTTCATCCACATAATGAACCAGTCTATAGCTCATTTGTTAGATCTACATCTATTCAGGGCGGGAATACAAAAAGACAATCCATTTTGTTTATCTCAGGTTTTGACACTATAGCCTTCTGTTTGCAGCATGTCAGGAGCGGTCACTAGAAGTAGAATTTAAATGAAAAGCAATGATGCCTCATTTCCCTCAATTGTTAGAGTTGTAAAGTCAACGCCATTGTTTTATTTCAGTTAATGTAACCCATTGTTATTTTTCTTGGTTTTTTATTTATATCATATAACACCCTAAACAGCGCTTGTATACTCGCTGCAAATAAAAGGTACTGGTAGGAGTCAAGATTTTGAGGGCAAGCTCAAGCTATTATTTACCTGCTTCAATATCAATCAAATGTAACACGATTTATATTGATATGCATGGAAAGGAAAATATATTGAAATCAGTTTGAATGAGGAACATATTGTTATAATCACTGTGTTTTAATAGATATGTTTTAGAGGTACAAATAAAACATCTAACACTATACATAATTAATTTACAAAATGTCTTCGTCGTCGTCACTCTCGAGGAGGAGGTCATCATCCACGTTTTCATCGTCGCTAGCGAGATCAATAATGACTGGTCCCACGCTCTCATGGATAATGTCCGATTTCAAGTACTCTTCCTCAAAATGACGTGTTGTCTAACAGCTCCTGCCCGCACTTTTGGGGCGGCCAAGTAACCATTACCCATCATAGAAATAATTACCTATTCACACTAGAGTAAATCTTGCCACAGGTCTTCTCGCTTCAATACAAAGTGGTAAGCCGTAGCACAAATGCAGTCTTGCAACCACGGGGACAATTCCATATCCTGCTGGCCATTATCGAATTTGTCGAAGCCTAAATTCCTTAAGCATTTAAGCATATCCATTCACCGCCTACCTGGTGGATGGGCGGAGCCTTATGACGTCATATGTTTACGTCACGAATTGTTTTAGAATCCTTGTCTGTGATTTTCTCGGTCCCGGCATCGGTGACTTCATTTTACTCTATAAATATCAAAACTATCGAACTTAGGCTCTAAATAATACTTGCAAAAATTAGGTAGGGTTATAAAATATACACTTGCCAACTTTCAGCTTTATCCGATGCTTTGATAAAAAGTTGTTGCTGAAAAACCGTGCTTCATCGGTTCTGAATCCCTCAGTAGCTTTGCGTTCCCTTTCCTTCATTGTATTTTTATTCTCGTACTATACTTACTTTTTTTAACACATTCATTTATTTATTTACATTGTAACCGGCAGTTTTATAGAATACAGAAAGCCCAACTGTTTCCGGCAATAGCGTAAGGTAGAAAGAACCTTCTTTTGTGTTCTTTGAAATACTGGATATCATTGTTCCCAGTTATTTGAAAGACTCGACTTACTCAATCTCATCTCCGCCCAATGTTATTCCATCTCTATGAGATGAAGTAGAGAATTTCTTAGATTTAAATGCTCCTGGTTCCCAAAGTCAGAATAAATGGAAAGTGAAAATTGACTTTGAATAGAGAGAGAGAGAGAGAGAGAGAGAGAGAGAGAGAGAGAGAGAGAGAGAGAGAGAGAGAGAGAGAGAGAGCACAAAATCAGAGAAAGAAAGGGCTTATGGAATTAGGAGAAACAGAAAGGAAAGGGAGAAAAGATACAAAGGAATAGTTGGAGTGATATCCAGAAGAGCTCTGCTTCGATTATTTGTAAATTACAGCGGGACTCCATCGTTTAAGTACAACATCTGTCTGGAAGATATACCCAAGCCCTAATCGGACATTATTTCTAGAAATGTACCTGACAGGAGGGCTACCTTTGTGCATGCAAACGCGACTCCCATCGGTCTGACGTTATTAGGTTTTGCAGAGACACCCACCCAAGACGGGATTCGAGAATCCATCTGGCATTGCGGCAGTTAGACTGGACCTTTCCCTTTGAAAAGGTTCATCAAAACTGAATCATAAAATTGAATGTTAAATATTGATCCATTTTATAAGATATTGCATGATAAATGCCCGTTTCTCTAATGAAGAACTGATAAAATAAGGAATATAAGTGTATTGTAATTGATGCAACTTTTATAAAAAAAAAAAAAATTAAATCACTAATACTGAAACTTCACTTCCGACATACGAAGTTTGATTTTATTCCCTTATTATTTCAACAAAGAGAAACATTCCTACTTCAGCACTGAAACCTGCATCTTGGTCGTGAAACCTTTTTTCTGGAATTGGATTATATCGGACACCCGGAGTGTTTATTTTCAAAACCTAATATCCTTGGGAGCTTTGCAATATTGGACCCAAAGAGCGCTTCGGAAAATGGAAATTAGTGCTGAAGTTTTTCCTGATTCCGAACAAGTAGTGATATTGTGTTTTTCTTCTCTCTATCAAGATATTGCAGGAAGGAATCAGAAAGGTAAATCTTCAGAATTGTAGGTCCTGCTTTCAGTATTGGTTGTCCTCACTTCGCTCTTCCTGTATTACAGTCTCTCGTCTTTTCGAACAAGTAGCTCTAGTAGACAGTTCAAAACTTTAACGAAGAGCATTCATGTCTACCTGTCTATCTGTCCCATTGACGATCTTTTAACAAGAATTGCTTTTAACCTTTGTAACCTTTGACGTAATTAGAGCTTAAAATGATCTTATGTAGCACAAGTAAAATGTAACATGTTTTAAGACTGTCAGTTCATCCATTCATAAGCTAAAAAAAAACAATTAGGCTTCAAAGAGCCAGGCAGAATTAGAAAGAAAAACATACATAATTTTCTAGGAGGAGAATAAGGTCAATTACACGATTCTCGCCTTATCAATAACGTTCATAAGATTCAATTTCCTTTTAGCGTAATCAGTAAATTTTAGAACAGGAATGAATATTCCCAATGCACATTCAGTTTTTCATCAGTTCCTTATGAAATGCCATTATATATAAACTGAACGATATTTTTTTAAATTTTAATACACTATTTCTTGCTTGATGAAACATCAGTGGCAAATAACAATAGAATACTAAAAATTATATGAACATATATTGCAACATCTGTATTATATCATTTTTAACTTCAGAAAAACAGCTACAGGTTTTCAAGGCTGATGATAACTAAAAAAATATATTTTTCTATTCATATATTATGATGTACTATACATCCTCCCCTTTCTAATATCGTCTAGACTAGAGGAAAAGATGCTCTGTTGTGATACTGAGGGTAAGTCCGGCTACTCCGAAGGGTATCACACATCAGTTGGTTTAGATTGCTTCTAGAAAATACTGTGCTAATAAATAAATAAATAAAGAACTAAATAAATAAATAAATACGCACACATATATGTATATATATATATTGATATACATAAATACACACACACACACACACCACACACACACACATATACGAGGGGGGACCCAAAAGTAACCGGAATTGTGTCATAGAATTTTATTCAGTTATTGTTACATGTTTACAGTCTTATCACCTTCAAAGTATTCTCCATTTGAAGCAATGCACTTATCCAGACGTGTTTTCCACTGTTGAAAGCAATTCTGGAACTCTTGTGAAGTTATGGCTTTTAATGACTCCGTCGTTTCCTTCTGAACCTCTTCAACGTCTGCAAAACGTTTTCCTTTGAGGGCTTTCTTCATTCGGGGGAACAAAAAGAAGTCACAGGGAGCAAGATCGGGTGAATAGGGAGGGTGATTCACCCGATCTTGCTCCCTGTGACTTCTTTTTGTTCCCCCGAATGAAGAAAGCCCTCAAAGGAAAACGTTTTGCAGACGTTGAAGAGGTTCAGAAGGAAACGACGGAGTCATTAAAAGCCATAACTTCACAAGAGTTCCAGAATTGCTTTCAACAGTGGAAAACACGTCTGGATAAGTGCATTGCTTCAAATGGAGAATACTTTGAAGGTGATAAGACTGTAAACATGTAACAATAACTGAATAAAATTCTATGACACAATTCCGGTTACTTTTGGGTCCCCCCTCGTATATATATATATATATATATATATATATATATATATATATATATATATATATATATATATATATATATTATACATATATATATATAAATATATATATATATCTGTATATATATATATATATATATATATATATATATATATATATATATATATATATATATATATATATATATAGATATACCGTATATATACAGTATATATATTTCCTTCGTTTCAGTCGTTAAACATTTATATTATATATAGATTCAATCCACGGCTGGATTATTTGCTCTTATCTAACCTTGTTATTCTATTTGTACCGAATTCTTCACATGACTATATCCAGTGTCAACTTGAGGATGGCATGCATGCGAGTATTTATGCAGTCCTACTCAGCAACGCCAAATAGCATTTGCAGGTTCAGACTTCCCGCGATACACACAGATGTCAGAAATGGGCACTGCTTGTGTCATTCAACGACCTTCACATCTAAGCTGAGAGTTGAAAAGAATATTACTAGAGATCAGGGTAAAAAGTATTGAATATTTGAGGCCGAATGCCTATGGCATTCAACTGAAGATTTTCAATCGATATCTCATGGGAAAGTTACCTTATACAGAATTATTACCTCAAATTAAATTAACTAATTTCTTCATTCCGTCTTTCAGCGAACTTTTCTAATGTTGTTTCTTAATAATTTTTCTTATTAATGTTTCTCATTTAAGCCACTCCTTGTCAAATTACGGGTTTCTTACTTTCCCTTCAGCATACATCCCCGGCAACATAGTCTTTAACATCTTCAATGCCATTTTCAATGTTTTCTTACCCACCAATTGAGAATCGAATTCTTGAAATCCTGAACTAAAATCGCTCTTCCGATCTTGACAAGAAGAAACATTTCTCTGAGAAGCGCTTTTGTCGATTCAGATTATCCGAGATTTAGAATCTGTCAGTTTCCGTCTTCTACATCGATTCTCTTTGAAAGCCCAAATATTGAAATTAATGTTCATCAAAACTGATGCACTATCAAAGAAAGAGAATATTGGGTCAATCAATTGTACATTCAGGATGGTTAGAACTTGTACAAACACAATCTTTGTGTCTTATGCTTATGGTAGATAACATATATTTCTGTGATAAATTTATTTTGCGTAATTGCGCTGCATAATGTTCATTATTCCAGCAATATTGTAGAAAGGTTTAACAATAACTGATCGCAAAAATAAAGTTTATATGAACATAGATTACAGTGAAATAAAAAAAATATTTTTTTGATATGAGAAAATTTCAATTATTATGCTCTAAAACAAACTAAACACTGATACACCATCCTATATTGAAATTTGTAACTAACGTACACTAAGAATAATTTTATGGTATTACTCATTAACAATGAACAAATCAGTCATAGAATGGAAACATTTACAAGCTTTTATTTTATTCAATCCAGTGAAGGTAGATGATTTTGTGGATGCAGTTTAATCTTGGATATTAATATACCAACTAAATATTATTTCCAAATGTTTACTGTCCTAATTCCTGAATTTATTAGGTGTCCCCCTACGAACTTTTTATGGCGTCGTCCCCACGTCATCTACCTGAAGGAACAAGGGATTTACTTTACCATGAATTTCATTTAGATGTCTAACTACCAAACATAGATAAGAAGCACCATAAACAAAAGCAATTTAAGTGCATTATGTATCAATTAGCGCTTTACTGATGACTACATGAGCCTTGAGAAATATGAGTCAAATGTAAAGATAAATATTCCTAATATTTGAAGCCTGAAAATGGAAACACCCAGTCGCAGGGAAATTACAAAGGAAATTAATTTTTCCAGAATAAATTGAGAAAAGTTGATTGAAATTCAAATGGTTCTGGTTTGAAATATGCATCTAATATTAACATGTTTCAAATTAAATCGCCTCCAAAAAATTACCAGTTAAAAACAAGATCCGTGTAATAACTGGTGCATATTTGTTCGATGCATACAAATTGATTTCCCCGCTGAACTCGAAATTACACCAGAAGGCAATATAAATTCATGAGCAAGTTGCACTGAACGAATGGCGAAATTTCGGAGTGGTAATTGAAGGTGATGATTTTCGCTACGTTCTCCAGATGAAAACAATTCACTTTCTGACCTTCTTACAGCCAGCTAGACAACCAAACTCATAATCTCAGTCTAAGTTGAAATTCTTTTTGGTATGAAGATGCTGTGGGTCGAGATTGATGAAGTTTAACTGAAAGTTTTTCGGCCACAGAAAGACCCGTTCTTTGGCAGTACCGAATTTCATATGTTTACCTACGTACTATTAAGATTCTTAAGGCTACAGGTTAATTAATGCAGTTGAAATCTTTCATATAAAGGACTAAATATAACTATGTACTGCTTGATAAATTGGTTTCTAAGACGAATATAAAATCCGCATCAAAAGTTTAGAATTAATCAGTATCACTGATTTTTCTTAATGTAAGATTCCAGTCACTTTAAGGAAGGGTAAAATGATTACAGGCAATCCCAGCTTTGATATTACAGGAAATCACTGAATAATCAGAAAAAAATTACAAAATAACATTACAGAGCATGCAAGAAAGCTCAAAGTTCATGAGTAGGACCATAATGTCCAAGAATATACAAAAGCAAATCATATGACTAGTTATAAATTACGACCCCTAAATCAGTGGTAAAAAAATCTGGCTCTGCAAAATTTTGCTAAAAGCAATTGGTAAGGATTAATGAAACAAATATAAAACAGATAAATGAATAACTAAATAAATATAAGAATAAACATGTGTGGGAAAAACTGACAAACCTACTTTTCTGCTCCTAATTTTCTAAATGATTTCCTTAACCAACACACGTGACACTACATACGAACATTCAGCAAAAATTATACTTGTCTCATCAGTATTTAGTTTTTAGAAACTTTAATGGTTCCATTACGAAGAATGAGAGAATCTACTTTTAAATTTAGGTCCAATATTACATTTAGCAATTGAAAATCAAACTTGAAGATATGATACTGACTTTTACTCACAGTCAGTAACGCCCTTTCAATTTAACTCATTCAAAGCTGAGAAAAAAGACGGTGATTAACCGGGGCCACCTGGCCTTGCCTGGCTTGCAGGCGAATGAGGCTCTAAAAATTACTACCTGTCATGAAAGCCTGAATGTAAAATGGAGGATGAATTTATAAGATGTGCCTCTTGCTGGGCGTCGTGGCCTCAAATGGAAACCTTCCTTGACCTTTCATATAGATTGGATACCGTTGTATTTTGGTAATCGGAATTTTTTTTAAATTTTCGTCTTAATCCAGTTTAATACATAAAAGGGAATATTTTTTTAAAATGCTCGTCTTAATCCAGTTTAATGCATAAAAGCGAATCTTTTCTTTTTGAAATAGGCGAGGCGAACGTTGGATGCCGTTGTATTTTGGTAATCGGATTTTTTATTTTTTTATTTTCGTCTTAATCCAGTTTAATACATAAAAGGGAATTTTTTTTAAAATGCTCGTCTTAATCCAGTTTAATACATAAAAGGGAATTTTTTCTTTTAGAAATAGGCGAGGCGAACGTTGGATGCCGTTGTATTTTGGTAATCTTATTTTTTTTTCTTTTATTTTCGTCTTAATCCAGTTTAATACATAAAAGGGAATTTTTTCTTAAAATCTTCTATCCCTCTACATACTGTTCTGGTATGTTAACAGTACCCAGGAGATTTACATGCCATACACACACACACACACACACACACACATATATATATATATTGTATATGTGTGTGTATGTATGTATGCATTCATG
>JANJGK010000017.1:17734762-17767262 GCA_039081455.1 Macrobrachium rosenbergii | reverse complement strand
TTCTTTATTTATAAATGCCTTGAAAAGCGTTAAGTTTTTTCTAGAATTTTTCCTAAAGCTTAAAGCACATTTCCTCTCTTCACGAAAATGCGTTTTAAAATTAAAAAATCGAAATGTCAGAGCGTTCGTTTTCTTCCTGATAAAATCTAAATGCTTTTTGGAAAGTGCAAATCTAACTCGGCGTGAAGGAAGGATTACAATTATCGTTTACTATGTAAAATCGTGTGATGGGTAATTATATCGAGAGGATCTGACTCTCCTAAACTGAAGAATATTTCACATGACAAGGCACTTACAATCAACAAAGCACTCCAAACAGCCTCAAAGCCTCGATGTCTTCAGGATAGAGTGCCATCTCCAGCAAGAATATCACACGGAAGAATTGTATTCGAGGAATGACAGGAATTCCAGTTATAAATAAATAATACCATTTTGATTCTAAAATTACAAATATTCATTCAATATTTACTGTATTAATAAAAGAACTTGACAGATTCTCTCTCTCTCTCTCTCTCTCTCTCTCTCTCTCTCTCTCTCTCTCTCTCTCTCTCTCTCTCTCTCTCTCTTCATTTAGTGACAAATGAAGAAATGATCTTTAACAGATGTTTTCTACTGAGCTTGCCTTCCGATACTAATAAAGCTTTTAATAAATTTCCCTACGTTTTCAAATTTAGTGTGACGCGTACCAATAATATAAAAAAATATATTGCGCCTTAATGAGCCCCTAACGATTATACGAGATGTTTTATGTAAAGCTAATGAGTATTTGTTGAATTTCATCGTAATAATAATAAGTTTTATGCTTTTTATTTCAGAAATAATACTAGCATAAAAAGTCGGAATGGTTATCATTCACTCTTTGAGTGAAAGAGCTTGATAATAATAAGAATGTAGAAATGCAGCTTGAAATAAATTCATAGGTTGAAGATTTAATGCGCACCAAGTCTAGCGGAGCTGTCATTATACAAATGAATGTTTTGTAATCTCAATCTGAACCTCGTGTTAAATATAAAACTTTATATCTAGTTACCTTCATCATATTTTGGTCAAACATAAAAATCCTCTAATTTTCATAAAATATATGCCACGGGTGCTTTATTACTTTTGTTTTAACAACAATAAAACAAATTCTCCTTTAGAAAGTAATTCATTTAAATTTGCTCCGTTAAAATTATATATATATATATATATATATATATATATATATATATATATATATATATATATATATATATATATATATATATATACATATACATATGTATATATATATCTATAAATATGTATATACATATACATATATACCTATGTATATGTATATATATATATATATCTATAAATATGTATACACATATACATATATATGTAACGAGGACAGAATTAACACCTTTTTGAAGGTGTACGTAACGTGCTCCAACGATCTTTATTCATGAAACGGAGGCGTATGAACGTTCGCTCACGGCAACACTTACATCTATTTTTCTCCTCTTTCTCTCTCTCTCTCTCTCTCTCTCTCTCTCTCTCTCTCTCTCTCTCTCACCGTGTATCACCTCTCTCTCTCTCTCTCTGTGTATTGCCTCTCTCTCTCTCTCTCATCGTTTTCCGAAGTTCACCCACCCGAATCGCACTCATTCTCACCAAATCGATTAAATGGACCATTTAAAGAAACGCAATAGTTTCTACAAAAAAAGGTTTATTATTCAAATAACCCAACAAGAAATGAACAAAACAAAGCAAAGATTAAAATGCATAATAAATGAATTATCGAGTTAGATAACTAAACTCTGAACTGTAAAACACTTCTGATTAAAGAAGTCTCACTATGGCTAATAGCCTGAAAATATCCAAACTCACACATACTCCCCAAATCAATAACTAGTCATGTCAAAAGCAGTCTACCACATGTTATTCGAAACAGTCCACACTGTCCACCGACATCTGTCCACAGACATCTGTCGGAAGAATCAAACATGATAGAAAACTCCCAAAAATATATGAAATGCAAAACACAATAATGGAAAGTGTAAAATGCATAGCCAAGATATGGCAAACGTAACATGACAAAATAATAATATGAAAGAGGTATGAACATTCATATTAAATCTCCCACACCAGTTCAAAAGTTCATAATGATTAGAAAATCATAGTAAAAATCACAAGTTCAATTTTCTCCCATAAAAACAGAGATTTCAAACTCTACCTTATCTGCCGATTCAAAGCCTGGATCCTCTCCAAAGCTACGTCTAGACAACTGCAGTTCTATCACGTTAATGAACGATCAAACTCACTTTTAGGGCAGATTTTGGCGTAATCTAGATCAAATTAACGCACGTACTCACGAATATACATAACACTTCGGAAGATCACCTGACTGTCAATATTGCTGAGGAATCAAACTATTTGTTGAACACAAAGATTTTACCTCGAGTCTCTCGACCTACTTCCATCTGACTCCATAAATTCTTTCATCACATCTTAAAGCATTGAAGCTATGAAATGCATATATGTGTCCTTTAAAATTGTAGCAGCCATATTTTCTGAAATAGAGCTCGGCCACCACATAAGAGCGTCTCGCTCTCCTTAACGGCAAACTAAAACAAAAGCATATGTATAAAACATAACAGAATAGAGCTATGCTCAATCAGCAATGTCTACTGCACTGCAGCTTTAAGGACTGCTCTCATGACGCACTTCCAAAGTCACTGGGGTTGAGTTCTTAGAGCCTTTACATGTAATCTTACAAACACGAATAAGCTTTACTACCCCCACAACAAGAATTATCAGTAAAATAGCTATTAAGACAATTAAAATTGTCGGCATAATATATTCCTGATACTCGAACATCACGGAATCGTCAATGTCTTCCAACGGTGGAACCGTCATTGGCACCTTGGTTGTAGGTACCTCCACTACCAAATGCTCGTTATGCGTATGACGCATAATTATCTTCTCGGAACTGTTGAATACAGCACGGCTAAGTACGAGAAATTCCGTAGACAGGATTCTGCAGGATGAATCGAACAGTTTGGATCCTCGGAGAACGAATGATGTCGACTTGTTGCTCTGGCACATCATTGTAACTGCACATTCCTTGCAAAAGATGGCAGTAAGGGTGCTGGTGGACTCGATGTGGTAATCTCGCAGGAACTGTCTGAAGTCACATTCTGTCGGAGTCTGTCCATGAACTAATGATAATTCACAACCACCCACAGACACAACTCGCAACTGGAAAATACCACTGTCACACACATACTTCTCTCTAACTAAAGTACAACCTGTCTTATAATCAATTCCCGATCCTTGATACTGATCTCCCAAAATGAACATGGTCTCTACTCCGTCCCACATTACTACTGAGTCTCCAAAAGCGCTTGGAAAAGGTCTAATAACAAAGCTAAGAAAAGGTTTCATGGTACTGACAGGAACGTATATTAACAATCCCCGATCAGACAGTCTCACACTCAAAACGTTATAATACAAATACAAATCTTTCCCCGAAAACAACACTTTCGCCCCATGAAGGTAAGCAGAATTCCTTAAAACATTTTCTAATGACCCTAAAGGTAACACATCCCCGTACACATGACCATCGGCTGCAGCAACAATTGCCTTTATTTGGGTTTGCACTTCTATCCTTACAGAATCAGCTTCTTTCTCAATATTAAGAAGAGTATGTTGGATCGTAAAAAACGCTATTGTCGCATCCAAATCTTCTCTCAAACCTTCGACTGTAATTGACAACTCGTTCAAAGATTGTCTAACTGTTTCAAACCCATTTTTCAATTTCTCATTACTTTCTTGCAAATGATTTAACTGTTTCCCCTGAGCTGATAGTTCTTTTTCAACCTCTGCCACTTTGACTAAACTGGTAATTGACATAGCTCCAATCGCAGCAATCATTCCCACGCCTATAACCAAAGGTGCTGCCCTTTTACGTCTGCTTTTCTCTACAGAGAGTGAATTACCTGGAGTAATGTCAGGAATCCACTCCAACGTTTTGTCTATCCCTTTATCAACTCTATCTAGCGTTATTCTCACTTCTTTCATTAATCTCGTTAAAGAGACTGGCAGAGTTCTTTTACTCTCTATTTCGCCTAACGTCCTTTTCATTTGGTGCAACCTATCCTTGGAATCGTTCAATTCCTTCCTGGCTGAACCTAAATTGTCAAATTCCACACTTATGGTCACTCGGTCCGAAGCCAACCAGACTTGATGATCTTCCTCCACCACCACGCCTGGTGCTAAACGAACCTCTTGTGACCCCCATACTACAACGCTCACCAGGACTATCAGTAAGAGCTTCAGCATCTAAAACGAACAAGAGACAAAAAAAAATAAATATCATATATATATACAAACATCAACCCACTTATCCCTCTAACTATATACAAACGTTCCATTACATCCCAACTTTCTTTAACTTCGAAATATGGGTCAATTTCGTCACTCCAGTGTTTACATCTTTAACTACAAATCTATTCCCTCTTTTGATCTCTACAATATCAAAAGGTCCGTGGAACTTCGGACTTAACTTATAATTCAGATCATTCCGAACATTCACTTTAACAAACACTCTATCACCCATCGAAAAAGCTACTCCCCTCGATTTCGCGTTACTTTTCTCTACCATTGCACGCGAACTAAGTTCAAGTTCTTTACTGATACGTGCAAATCTTTCTCTCGCTGTATTTATCAATGAAGTGACCGTAACATCACCCTGAACTCGCTCTGGTAACAAATCAAAAGGTCCTTTCAACTTGTATCCATACAAAGCTTCTGCTGGAGATATCTTAATTGTGTCATTCATCATAGTATTGATACTATGTCGCACTTCATCCAAAGATCTGTCCCAATGTGTATCGGAACCTCCCACCGTCATGCGCAAAGCTTCGATTACTTTCCGATTCGCCCTCTCACACAACCCATTTGCTTCAGGTCTATACGGGATTATAGATACTTTCTTTATCCCCAACAAATTAGCAAGACCGTCTAAAGTCTTATTAATAAACTCCCTACCATTGTCTGTGATCAGACATTCTGGAACACCATATCGACAAATTATCCCCTTAAAAAATGCTATAGCAACTTCCTCAGCTGATTTGTATTTCAGTGGGAAAATCTCGACAAAGCGAGTCAACTCATCAACAACCACTAATAAATGTCTATAACCATAAGCGGACTCTGAGAAGTTACCCAGAATATCCATATGCACTCTCTGAAACGGCCTATGTGGTATGGGATATGAACCCAAACGACACGACACTGTCGTCGCTGGCTTATTCGCATTGCAAATAGCACACTTCTTCACAAAGGCTTCTACTGCGGAAAACATATTTTTCCAAAAGAACTTTGACCTGACGTTTTCATACGTCTTGTCTACACCCAAATGAGGAGAACCAAATTTACAATGTACAATGTCAAGAACTTGTGGTACTAGACTCTCTGGCACGATGATTTGTGTAATCTCACCCATGCTTCGAGTACTTCGCAAGTTATACTTAACTTTTCTCACCAATAAATTATTCTCCAACTCTAGACCAGAAAAAGGCAACTTATACCCTTTCTTCGGTGAAACTCCCAAAGAAATGCCTTAGCATCTGACAACAATTTATCTTCATCTTGCTTTTGTTCCAGCAAGCCTATGTCCCAAGTGACATTTTCACCCGTAATATAACACACTGCGTTACTCTCACTATCACGAATAACAATCTCTCCCGAGACTGCCGACTCACTATTTCTCCCCGAAGTATGCCCTGTAGGAACGTGTATGTCCTCTACATGCGATCTCTCAGAACTACTAATATCAGAGACATTAGACACCAAATATTTACTCTCTTCTCCCACACAGGATTCGGTGTGTATTTCCTCATCCTCGACCGGAAAGTATCTGCTCAATGCATCTGCAACTACATTATGCTTACCTTCAATGTATTTGAGGTTTGCATCAAAATCTCTCAATGTTAGGAACCAACGTGCTCTCTTGGGCGACAAATTTGGCTTATTAAAAAGCTCTAACAACGGTTGATGATCTGTAAAAATCTCAACTTTATTTCCCAACAACAACATCTTAAAATGAACAAGGCTAGAGACGACTGCGAAAGCCTCCTTGTCCACAACTGACATCAGCCTTTCGTTACTACCACGCGTTTTGAACTTTCTGCTATAAAAAGCAATTGGGTGTAATTTCCCTTCAAATTTCTGCATCAAACACGCACCTATACCTTCCTGACTCGCGTCAGTCACTAAGGTGAACGGTTGACTAAAATCTGGAAACTTCAAAATTGGTGGGTTCACCAAAGCGTTCTTAAGCTTCTCAAAAGCTAATTGTTGACTATCACCCCAAACAAACTTAACGTCTTCTCGTAACAAATCTGTCAATGGAGACGCTATTGTAGAAAAATTCCGCACAAAACGGCGAAAGAAACCCGACATACCTAGGAACGAACGAATCTGTTTCCTGGTTTTGGGAACTGGAAAATTCACAATGGCTTTAACTTTCTCATCATTCACTCTAACTCCCTCTTTAGAGATAACATGTCCTAAATAGACAATTTTTCTCTTCAGAAACTCACATTTGGCCAATTTGACCTTTAACCCAGCGAACCGTAATCGCTTGAGGACTTCTTTTAACACCTTTAGATGTTCTTCAATTGTATCTGTGCATATGAGAATATCATCCATGTACACAAACACCGACTTTCCTAACAAGCCATGAAGTACTGTGTTAACCAGTCTAGTAAATGTTATTGGGGACCCTTGTAATCCAAAAGGCATCCTATTAAACTCGTAATGTCCCTTTGGTACCGAAAATGCTGTATATTTACGGCTACTCTCACAAAGGGGAACTTGTAAAAACCCTTGCATCAGATCTATAGATGAATATATATTCTTGCCACCGATCTCAACAAACAAATCAGGCAAACAAGCTACCGGATATTTATCTGGGCATGTTTTTTCATTCAATTTACGAAAATCTACACAAACTCTGATACTACCGTCTTTCTTAGGAACTGCAAGCAAAGGAAAATTAAACGGAGAATTGGACGGTCTAATAATGCCTTCCGACTCCCACCTCTGAACTTCTTTTTCTACTTCTTCTCTGATCTTAAAAGGAATTCGATATGCTGGAATATATATGGGATTTGTACCCTTTTCTAGGCGGATTGAATGTTCTAAAACATCTGTAACTCCTAATTTATCTCCCTTCAAAGCAATAATATCTAGATATTCTTTCAACACTTTCTCTACTTTATCTGAATATTCAGGATAATCAACTTTAGCCAAGTGTTCATGTAGAACCTGACTTCGGAACTGTTGCTCCTCGTTAGGAAACATATTCCCGTCTCCACAAAAACTCACTAATTTATGCTCTTCATTAAACTCTTCAAAATCAATTACATAAGTACCCTTGTGATATTTTTTCACTGAGTCTTGATAGCTAACTAATTCTACTGAAGTCACGCCTGCGACTGAAATTTCATTCACGGACACCGTACTCACAACGTCTTTGAATTTCTCGGTTCCCTCAACAACGCACACTTGAGAAGGAAAATTCTTCTCTTTCAGCGACACTTTAACTAATGTAGGAACTCGCGGTTGCAAGTCAACATCTTCCAACAAAAATCCTTTGAAAGATCTTTGCGGAATATCTTCACTCTCTAATGAATGTGTTACACATGTCTCAGACTGTGTCTTAGGTTTCTCACAAGTTTCTTTATTGTGTATATATGGAACAAAACAACCTGACTCACCTATTGTAATCCCCTGAACTCCCGTAAGAATGTTGATGTTATGTCGCATACAAGAAGGGTGTCCTAGCAAAACCATTTCACCTAAGGCTAATCCTTCTATGACCAAAAATGATTCTACTATTGTCTTTCCGCCGATACAAAGCGTAAGAAATGACGAACCTAAAATATTCAGTTTCCTCGCTTGTACATCACACACTGTCTCACTAGAAGGGACTAATTTGCACTCTGGAAACCTCGAGTGAAAAAGGTCAGCATTTACTAAGTTAACTGAGCTACCAGAATCAATGAAAATATGAATTTCATTGCCATTAGAGAATCCACGTACAATCGGCCTAGGTTCTAGTGACTCTACGACCTGATTAGTCATTATCCTGTGTCTGTTTTCGAACTTATCTTGTGAAAATTCTGCTGTTCCTTTGTGTATCTAGAACTTGCATCATGTGGAATTCTCCTGTCATATCTAGAAAAACCTCCCCGGGACTTCCCTGAATAATCTCTACTCTTTGTGGCTGGGCAAAATCTCCATCCATGATCTGAAGATTTGCAAACTGAACAATATCTCACTCTGCAATTTGATTTACTATGGCCTATTTTATCACAATTAAAACAACGTATCGTTGTGACTGATCTCTCTGGAATTTTCTTCGATTCTACTCGTGCACATGTCTTCGCTGTTGCATCATTTCCCGAATGCGAGCGACTATCATTATTCTGTGGTTTGGAAACCGCAGCTGATATTTTTGCACCTCCCTGTACAAAACTACTGTCCAGTGTCGGGCATTTTGCTAGATTTTTGTTAATCTGTGCAAACAAAAAGGATTCGTCTGTATCCTGATCAATTCTCTTATCAAAACTATCTACAATTACATCTGGGACCGACGTTAAAAGGCAAGCAAAGTGTAACAATCTTTCAAAATTATCTAAGGAGATATTATTTCCAGTTACCCATGGAGAACCTGTTATAGATTTCTTTAACTCAACTACTGCATCGAATAAATTCGCACTGTATGTGACTAGTGAATCATTGCCCTTCTTTATTTTGAGAAACTCTCGCAAATTCCGAACTGCGCATTCACGTTGAACTCCGCCATAAGTAGCTCGTAGAAATTTCTGCAGTTCATTCCAAGTTTTACACCTTCTGAACCCGAAACTGCGTGCTCGTTTCCCAATATCTCCTTTATCTAAATCCAGAAATGATTTAGCCTCTGTTAAAGCTTCAGCGCCATTCGTAATTTTCTTGGAATTCAGATAATTGTTCACTGACTCAATGAAAGTTTCTATATTTTGGGTTGGCTTTCCATCAACTAACCCTTTAAAATTTGTAATTCCCGCACAAATGTTCGTCACTTTATGCACCACAATTGATTGGGATGTGCTTGCTGCATCGTCCGGCATTTTGTGAGTAATCACACGCCCTGAGCGTAACAACATAAAAAGAGAAACCAAAAAGAACACTAGAGAAAGGCACAAGTTACCCCCTCTAAAAGAAGAACAGAAAACGGCGTTCTGCGCAACTTACGAGAATGGGGTACTTACCAATTTTGAAACAGAAAACGAAGTACCTATCTCTCAACTTGCTAACCTGTGACGTCACCTACTCGACGGCTTAGCAAAAAAAAGACACCCAGCGCGTTTCTAGTTGAATCATCACTTTGCGTAATTAACTCACAATCGCCACTATTCACACTTATTTGGGTATTTTGTTAACCCCAAAATTGCTCTAGAGATCATCCAGATCTATTTCACAACTCCCCACTCCCAGTACTCGAATAGAAACGGAAAAAAAAAGGAAAGGTTCCCCGTATTTCACACGTAATCACGACCTACTCAGTCATTCAACACTGACCCGTCGCCTTAGCTCTTAGGTGAAGTCGCCTATGCCTTGGGCATCAACGTTACCAATTAGTCTATTAGCAATCTCCCTCTTTCGCCATCATTAAAGACATCAAAATCATGCTGCCACCATTTAAAATCAAAAGACACCCGCTGCCGCCATTTCATTCAGACACGGCTGCCACCATTAAATTCTGTAACGAGGACAGAATTAACACCTTTTTGAAGGTGTACGTAACGTGCTCCAACGATCTTTATTCATGAAACGGAGGCGTATGAACGTTCGCTCACGGCAACACTTACATCTATTTTTCTCCTCTTTCTCTCTCTCTCTCTCTCTCTTTCTCTCTCTCTCTCTCTCTCTCTCTCTCTCTCACCGTGTATCACCTCTCTCTCTCTCTCTCTCTGTGTATCGCCTCTCTCTCTCTCTCTCTCATCGTTTTCCGAAGTTCACCCACCCGAATCGCACTCATTCTCACCAAATCGATTAAATGGACCATTTAAAGAAACGCAATAGTTTCTACAAAAATAGGTTTATTATTCAAATAACCCAACAAGAAATGAACAAAACAAAGCAAAGATTAAAATGCATAATAAATGAATTATCGAGTTAGATAACTAAACTCTGAACTGTAAAACACTTCTGATTAAAGAAGTCTCACTATGGCTAATAGCCTGAAAATATCCAAACTCACACATACTCCCCAAATCAATAACTAGTCATGTCAAAAGCAGTCTACCACATGTTATTCGAAACAGTCCACACTGTCCACCGACATCTGTCCACAGACATCTGTCGGAAGAATCAAACATGATAGAAAACTCCCAAAAATATATGAAATGCAAAACACAATAATGGAAAGTGTAAAATGCATAGCCAAGATATGGCAAACGTAACATGACAAAATAATAATATGAAAGAGGTATGAACATTCATATTAAATCTCCCACACCAGTTCAAAAGTTCATAATGATTAGAAAATCATAGTAAAAATCACAAGTTCAATTTTCTCCCATAAAAACAGAGATTTCAAACTCTACCTTATCTGCCGATTCAAAGCCTGGATCCTCTCCAAAGCTACGTCTAGACAACTGCAGTTCTATCACGTTAATGAACGATCAAACTCACTTTTAGGGCAGATTTTGGCGTAATCTAGATCAAATTAACGCACGTACTCACGAATATACATAACACTTCGGAAGATCACCTGACTGTCAATATTGCTGAGGAATCAAACTATTTGTTGAACACAAAGATTTTACCTCGAGTCTCTCGACCTACTTCCATCTGACTCCATAAATTCTTTCATCACATCTTAAAGCATTGAAGCTATGAAATGCATATATGTGTCCTTTAAAATTGTAGCAGCCATATTTTCTGAAATATATACATATGTATATGTATATTTATATATGTATATACGTATATATATATACATAATATACATATATATATATATATATATATATATATATATATATATATATATATATATATATATATATATATATATATATATATATTATATATACTGTATATGTATGTATGTATAATTTTGTTTCTTCGCCTATTTAGTAAAAAAAGCCTCACCTACTTATGCTGATGTTCTATTGCTTCCATGGTATTCGCGACATACTTGCTTTCTTTTATGGTCATGGCAACTGCGTAATTCCCTCTTTTCAGTGATTTTGGTAACAAAAAAATTTAAATATTTATGCATTTTTTTTTTTTGTTAGGTGAAATTATAACAGTAAAATCAAATCTCGATCGCCCATTTCTTCAATTTCTCATCTCCCCTTACCACTCATGGCAGAACTCATTTCCTTTCCTCCCACGGATATTGTTTTGTGTCATCTGGGAAATTACTTTGTGATTTCAGGAATAAATCTTATTTTCGCTGCGCTGAAATATATGACGGTTCAAATTCGTGGACATTTTCTGAGAGGCAGACATGACTTTAAAGTAGGAAGAAGGAAAGTAGGCAATTCAAACGATAGCAATAATGACCTTGTGGTTTTCGGGATTTTCAAAGATCAGGAAAACTTCTAGGCCTCATTTATGAAATTCCGACTATCAAGCCAAGGACTGGGGCACTTGCGGCCATTCAGGGCTTAAAATTGCCTACGCGAACATATATTAATACTTCCTTTCTTTTAGCATATATATATATATATATATATATATATATATATATATATATATATATATATATATATATATATATATATATATGTGTGTGTGTGTGTGTGTGTGTGTGTGTATATATATAATATATATATATATATATATATATATATATATATATATTATATATATATAATCATGAAGCTACAAATGTCGTTTAATATCAAATTCACGCTACCTCGAGAGTATCTCCGATGGAGAATTATTCTCCATCGGAGATTCTCTCGAGGTAGCGTGAATTTGATATTAAACGACATTTGTAGCTTCATGATTGTATATAAATCACGGTGTGATAAAAAAATTTCATATATATATATATATATATATATATATATATATATATATATATATATATATATATATATATATATATATATATATATAAGAATGTAATATTTTATTCGCCTAGGCTGTCTTATCATCGTATTTATGTAACTTAAGCATTCTCCTAACTCTCGTTAGCATTGTCAGAGCGGTATCTTTCTTAAGCAAGTCATAATTTCATACGCCTAATGTCGCCGACTCACATCAGAAAGAAGTCCCTTTCGGAATTCTACCCCTTAATGGGAATCGCGAAGATATGCGAATAATTTCCAACAAAGGGAATGCAGAACAAGTGAATTCCGTCTGCCAAGTGTACATTTTTCAGTCTCTCCCTAGGAGACACATTGGATTCCGCCATTAGCTGATGTTTATTATCGAATTCTGATTACGCATGCAACAGGGAACGCGTTTTCATCAGATGCTGTAAAGAGTGCATCTTGGAAAAATATCATAGTTCACGTTTCTCGTTTGCTTTCTGTTAGTATTTGATGAATGTCACGGCTAAAATGAGATTTGAATGCAAATGGGGTTTGCTCATTGCATTTACAGCGTATTTTCTTTCTAGTTCTGGGTGGGAAGAGCGAGCACAGCCGTAGGTGCACATGTGTTCTGTGTTTATCATTATACCGATTCGTTTTCTAAAATGATTTACGCACCAGGTAGCATATCTGTTACCTAGGCTTTAGGAGCATAATGTCCATTACTTGTTCGTTCTTTACATATTTCGCTACGGAATAGATTCAGCAGACCGTGTTCTTATTTTCTAATAACATACTCGTTTAACCTGCATCACAACAGGTCCATATACTGTTAAAGAGCAATTAGTTTCGACTGTAAGACAAAAGTTTGCTAGACTTGAATCGCTGTAAGAGGGTAGTCATTATGGAGACTTCAAAGAGAAATAAGGTAAACACCACTAATAATAATAATAATAATAATAAAAATATGACAAATGGAAACAATACTATAAAACTCCGGAAAATGGGAGAATTACCCCTTAAACCCTACAGAAGGCATTTGGTCCTTCAAAATGTCCTCTTATCAGGGCTTCTGGGCATTCTATTATATTCTCCAACACTGCTCTGCTGGAGTTCTCGTAAGCATTCCAAGATATAAACCAGTCTGACAGCTGAAACCATTCCAGCCCAGCACAGAAAGCTGGATCGATGCTCTATGCTATGGCAATCAAAATGGTATCCGTCAGGAGACACTCTACTGGAGTTTAAGGATGTCAGACATTTCACAACTGATTTCTCCTCTGCTCAGGAGGACCGTGAATTACACGAAAGGGAATTACAGGACAGGATTTTCAGTGCATCTATCATCGATTCAAAGATCTGAAACTGAGGAAAAACCATTGACTGCAACACCAGAGATTAATTCAACTGCATGTGCATTACGTCAATTATGATCTAAGTTCCACAGAAATTCTCTCAATATGATTACTTTATATTTTCCAAAATGCTCTCTCTCTCTCTCTCTCTCTCTCTCTCTCTCTCTCTCTCTCTCTCTCTCTCTCTCTCTCTCTCTCTCTCTCTCTCTCTCTGTACTTAATCCCATACTAATTTTCTTCCACTATTAGATTGCGAATTATCATCCAAACGTCATGTTTGATGCTGCTTAATTTATCTTGCTTAAAAAGGGGTGCAAAATTATTTTATGAGTAAATATATTCAGAGAATGTTTATAGTAACCAAACAGTATGCAGTCTACATAATATACACACCATTTAAAAAAAAACATTTACCAGAAATAAAATTAGAAAACAATAGGGTCCGTATTATTCTTCATGTTAAAATAAGGACCATTAATTACAGACTTTAATATTACTTTCCTAACCCCGTTCCTTTACAGACCCTCAATTCCCTCGGTTAGGACACCAAAAAATTTTTTTTTTTTTAACCAAAAATTATGAAACATAGAGCCGCTATTACAAGAAGTCAGGATACACTGTACAGTCAATCAGATGTGGTTTGGACGAGGAACGGGAAACACTATATGCTTTGCGATTACCTTTTCGATACGTTTAAACAAACAAACTTCAGTATTATACTAAAGGACATAATCTGGGCATAAGGTAAACACATCTGACTCAATTCACTCCACAGCTCAAACCCATTCGTGATTCCTCTGGCGTGCAACGCAGCTGGAATGCTGTTTACGCTAGATAGTACGAGTACCTTTGACTAGCCTGGATGCTAAGTATATGTCAGGCAAGAAAATTCCGTGAATGAAGTTCTCTAAATAAAATTGGTACAGTTGCGTCCCGTGTAATGTGTTTAACAAATGTGTACAAGGTATTTCGTCTCCTTAAGCGCATGACTTTTCAGATGAATTAAATATTTCTTTGTATCCAGGTAAGCATATTAAACAGCTGTAAGACAGGTGCTGTTTATACAACCTTAATAAAAATGATCATAAATGCGTAAATAATTTGGAGTGAATTTTTAAATCATTATTGACTAAGATATTGCAGTAATGTTGTCATCTCGATTTCAACGACAATTGCTCAATTATATTACGAAAGCTCTCTCTGGTAATTATTGAATGCGAAGTTTTATATATATATATATATATATATATATATATATATATATATATATATATATATATATATATATATATATATAGAGAGAGAGAGAGAGAGAGAGAGAGAGAGAGAGAGAGAGAGAGAGAGAGAGAGAGAGAGAGAGAGAGAGAGAGAGAGAGAGAGAGAGCACTGATCTTACTTACTGAAAAAAAATTATGTAAATTTTACTTATATAGAGTAATGAAATTCATATCTGAACTTTGTAGTGTCACGTGATTTAAACTAAGGCTTTGGTAACTCCCTCATGATTACCAGTATTTCTTTCTCTTTGATGACTTCTCTGTGTCTAGCTATGTACAAAGATTCGCCAAACAAACTCACATTGATGCATTCACCCTTATTCTGTACCGTAAATCATACACCAAGTTCCGAATTTCATTCCAGCTAGAATTGCAAGAAGCAAGAGAATTTTTTTTCTTTTTTTTTAAGACAACACGCCCTAGTTTCTTTTGCCGTGCAGTTTGGGGACTGAGAGAGAGACTTCTTGCAAGCCTCAGTTACCCAGAGATTGCATGCAGGAACTTTCCCCAGAGAGTATATTTGTGTTAGTGGCTCCTCAAGGAACGGAATCACGTTTGAGAAACCTGCAGTAAAGGTAATTTCTCTTTACGGAACTGTATTTTACAAATATGTGGGAAAGTTACAAAGGGTATAGTTACCTATAATAAACACTGATTACATATCCAGACAAACCTTTGAAAGAAATGAAATAATTGTTATCCAAAGACCTACTTATCGTTCATGATCACATAAGTATTTAGCACCTATACCCGTCTATCAAGATTTGGCAGACTGGTAAAATCCAACGGCTTTCCTGGGAAAATATGGCTCATAAATGTAGTTGTAATTACTTCTAGGTAATGACCTGGAATACAGTAGTAAAATCAATATCACATATAGTGCATAATGAATTATGATTTTACTCTACTGACACAAGAATGCACTCAGATTAAAGCTGGAATCCGTATTATATAATGGTCAAGTTTTTTGCAAAATAAAAAAGAAAGAAAATTTAGGTCGGCATAACAAATTAGTCTGTGACAACGTAAGATCATCCAAACAAAATATCTTCACATTTTTTTATGGTAAACATAGCAACCTTGTAGCCGGATCCTTTCTGAATTCCCACACAATAAAAATTATTATACAATAAAAGATTAAAACCGTCTTGCAGAGGAATTTCATACCGCATTTGAAGAGTTATTTCTGTTAGCATAAAAATCTGTCAGTTGAAAAATAATATTTCTCTCCCACCTGCAGGTTAGCCTGGTTTCACAATTTATAACGCAAGCAGAACACTATACCATTTGTGTCTCTCCGCAAATTTATCTTGAACACTATCCAGTTACGTGAAACATTTGGGGCTCCGGAATAAAAGTGATCGTACATTTATATAGTTTTACTGGCGATTGTTTTTTAGTTACGACACAAAATTATGTTATGAATGCCGTACAATAGTACACCTCAAGTTTCTTTTGGAAAAATATGTGAAAATATCTCTGCTGAAGAATCTGGCTTCCTCACAAACATGTGTGGCCGAAAAGATTCTTGTTATTTCTATCATGAACAGATTTGGTTTGGTCTGTGGCGGGAAAATGTTGGAAGCAACAGCTTCTCTCTTTTAAATGGATTCCATCAGACTCATCTGCAAGGCTCTATCATCTAACGGAATAAAACCGAAAGTCTGTTGTATTTATCAAGGGTAAAGATTTGTTTTCAAATGAGTGGAACGTATATCGAAGATTATATTTACTTCGAGAAATATTTGTCTTCTGAATATAAATTTTATACTTTAACATAAGTTGTGCCTGGCATATATTAGCAGAATTGTGTACAGCGGTATACTTTTGTCTATCTTTATCTCCAAATTTTTCTTGCATATGATGTGATAAAAAATGAAATCGCACTAATTTTACTGACATTATAATATAAATTGTCTCAATAAGCGGTGCAAATTTTACATTTCAAAGTTAAAGGGTTTTGTTATGATGTCCAAGAAATTTTGATGGAGTTTGTGATACTATTCATGCAGTTTTCAGGTGGAATGCACAAACAGTTTAAAATCATTTAAGACCTAGTTACCTCAGCCATAAACCACAGGGAAAACTATAAAATCATTGATAAAAACACAAAAAACAAAAATAAAGAAATCGCCGTAGCTTGTTCTTAATTGCTATGCATCCCGAAGTGACAGCGTGTCAGGATTATTTTCCTTCAACGTATTTCCTACAAAAAAATGTCATATTAATGGTTTATGCAAAACAGTTCTGCCATATACCTTCTTTTTCCTCTTTCCCTTCTCATGTCGGCTTTTCTTCTTTTCATTCTACTTCTACTTGCCAGGAAAAGGTTTCCATGAGCAAAGTATTACATCGTTCAGGGCTGTTTTCTTATGCAAATACCATGCTCCCGAACCTCTCCTGTCTTAGGGAAAATTAAGCAACAAAATTATGCTATAATCAGAATGAAAAACAATTTCTTTTTAACACGATATTCCTGAAAGAAAATGTGTTCCCAACGCCTCTCTTGAACTGTAATGATAACAAATATTAAACTTGGAATAAATTTTTTTGAAAAAAAGCTATTAATTCGGGAAAAGTATTCTTATACACTTTCCTAGACACAGGCTCACAGACAGACACATACACCACACACACATAGCACTGAAAGCATATACCTCTATTTGTCCTACTGTTGCATGAATTACCCGTAGAGATAAATACAGTCCAAAATGAGATATATCATAAAGAGGTTTATTATCTTGACGTTCGCCTTCCTGCCGAAAAAAAGAGAACCGTGAAGCTTTTTATGGTTAATTATGTCATCTATCATCATTAAGCTCAAATATCCTCTGTTATTTGGTCTGAGGGGAATCAGAAAGGGGAGAGCTAATTCAGGAAGATCGCTTTATGTCGTAGCTTGAAATGTGCGTGAATCGAATTGTTTATCACATTTGTGTTCTGTTATTTATGTCTGAGAATTAACAATTTAAAGTAACCCGAAATGGCTTCAAGATCATTCCATTGATTGATGTATTACTAGGTATGCGGGCGTAAATATTTTACACCCTTTTACGTTTTCGTCCTAAATTATCCTGTTCAAACCATTCATATGGTAAACTGTTAACTAAATAGACATATTTCGAAATCCTGGAATTTAAATAAATCTGCCTTCATCCCTGATTTATACGCTTTATACCTCTCCCTCATACAGAACATCTTACAAAAATATATTTTAATTCCAGCCAAAATATTACATCCTTAA
Organism: Macrobrachium rosenbergii; assembly: GCA_039081455.1. Classification (NCBI taxonomy): domain Eukaryota; kingdom Metazoa; phylum Arthropoda; class Malacostraca; order Decapoda; family Palaemonidae; genus Macrobrachium; species Macrobrachium rosenbergii. The sequence goes on along the minus strand of JANJGK010000017.1, from coordinate 17,749,315 downwards.
TCCCGAACCTAAGCGTCTTGGAAATATCCAGTGGCATAGAAACATGACCAGCCATACCTTGACCTTGACTAATAATTATGGTAGGCATAACGTTTCTCTACCGTGATACGCAAATCTCCTTTATCTCTAGGCTCTGTGTGTCTTGTATGCCTCAGATACTTTTTATTTCCGCGTATTTCTGTGTGCGCTTTTAATTTCAGGGAACTATTCTCATCATGTATTGATTTCTTTGTGTTTTCGTATTGTGTACCGAGGTCAAATCAATATAAATGGGGAGAAGTAGACATTTTTATCTTGACCCACATCCATTTCTATGGCTTTAATATCTATCATGTATTTGAAACCAAACACAATAAAGCCAAAGAATGACTGAGTTTTATCACCAAGTTAAGTAAAATTATAAATATGATTTAACTGCATTTATCGACATAGAACGAGAAGAGACGAACAAATCATAGCACCGAGGCTTAAGATTATACTTATGAAATAAGATAACATTCCTAATTCTCTTCAGTTTTATGCTTTTTATAGCTGCGAAAAGAGATTTTAAGGGATTTATGTTCGAGCCTAACTTTATGCTGTTTTTGATGGTGCTTCGAGAGAAAATAAAAAAATAAGCAAAAGTAAAAGTTCCCTGTTGAAATTTCAAAAATTCTTTGATTAACTAAATTTGTCGTATATTTATTTTCCTTCTCTCTGACAAGCTCACCAACTTCTTTTCACAAATATAGTAATAAATAAATAAAGATCCAACCTTAAATAATGATTTTCTCTCTCCTTTAAAATCTAATCTTTGACAACTTCGTGCATGATAAACTGTCGAAGACCTTCATTTCATAATTTCAGTTTCTTATTGAACACTAAATAAACACGAATTTGTTAATACAATGTGTTCAGTTTTTTAAAGGACAGAGAAAGGAAAATCCATTGGAATGGCAAAACAGAGGATAACCTTTGTTTTATTTTTTTTTAATCAGTGTAAAAACTAAATTAACAATGTGCAGGTTCAGGAAATCTGTTGATCCTTGATGTCATTCTTTTGTATAACACTGCTCCGCATTTAAATGAAAATTCTCTCTCTCTCTCTCTCTCTCTCTCTCTCTCTCTCTCTCTCTCTCTCTCTCTCTCTCTCTCTCTCTCTAAAAAATACATTTCGTTCAAATAAACGGTAAAAAAAAAAAAATTGATGACAGCATATATTAACATTTGTATCAGTCAGAAGAACATATATGAATTATTCTTACGGAATAATTCAGTAAAATTCTAAACCCTACACTGAATCATTTCCTGGAACCCCCCCCCCCACCATGCATTTATTTGCTATAAAGTGAACAAATTTTCTCCTTCCCGAAAGACAAAAGAACTCTGAACTCCGTTTAAGGGTAACATCTTCAAACCTTAAGATGTCTGGCTATTATGAAGTCTGAACCCCGTCAAAGACCTAATGTAGCCTGTATTCATGTTCTCGTTCCAGCATGAGGTACTGGTATCATTTTACAGTAAGGACTGATTGCCATTATTTTATTATCACTGAAAAGAACCCATCAATATGCGGAACGAATAGTTATCTTGACTTGGTGGCAAACATATGTTACAGTTATATACCCATCTAAAAGTTGTCTTGACTTCCATTAGCATACAAGAAATCGAATGAAAAAAGTAAAAGTTAACGATGTAGAAGGTCAAATTAAATATCTACAACATTACCCTGCGCATAAAAAAAACGATGTTTAAAACACTGTTTTCCTCAACACGAAAATTCACCTAAACTTTAGTTACATTTTTAAACTAAATAATAATCCCAAGCATGTAAGGCCAAAGATGAATTATATAATTCCCCACCATGCACTAGTCACACGCTGAATTAACAGGCAAACACAACATGCAAGCAAAATGGTCCGTTTTGCCTAATTATTGCTCGTGGAAGAAGACGTGAAACGGCTGAACTTGCATCTATGCAAACCGTAAATTTCCAGCTAGAATAGGGAGATCACTCTGAAGTTAAAAAGAGATATATGCAGAACAGAGACAGAAATATTAAACCTGCAATTTGGTTTAATGCATGGACCCAAAATCATCGAATAAATTGGAATATAGCAATAATTGTCGGTTTAAAAGCCAGATGGGAAAATCAGGATTAATGAAGCAAAGCAATGCGGTGAACCTCTCAAATGGGACTCAGATACCACTGATAAAATCATTCTCCTCCAACCACCACCAGCAGCAACAAGGATTATGAAGACCCAATCAACAGGAATGACATAACGACCAACTTGCGGAACATTCCTTCAGCAATAGAAATACCACTGATCTGTGTCTCTTAATCCGTTGCCTGTTTGCTGAGGAAAAATCTAGATTATATTGCAACCTTTATTAGACAGAATCTTGTTATAACAGCGTAAATTTATAGTAATGCACACACACACACACATATATATTTATATATATATATATATATATATATATATATATATATATATATATATATATATATATACATATATATAATTATATATATATACAGTATATGTATATGTACGTATGTATATATATATATATATATATATATATATATATATATATATATATATATATATTATATATATATATGTATATATATATATATATATATATACATATATATATATATATATATATAATATATACATATACTGTATACTTATATACATATAATGTGTATGTGCATAACTATAAATTTACGCTGTTATAACAAAATTATATATATATATATATATATATATATATATATATATATATATATATATATATATATATATATATATATTCGTTGTATGGATTACTGTATTAAATATACATATATTTGTAAGTTTGTGGATTTTGAATGCAACATATATTGACACACTCATGTGATTTTAATATAGATAAATAGATACTCTTTATACTTATAGAAATATCCAAATAAAATTCACATGCTTCCGCTCTCTCATATACAGAAAAATGACATATATCACAATTTTCCTCTCTCAGGAATCGCAAAAATACTCGTGGGTTTTCCAGCCTGTTTACCCCATCCTTCATCATCTGGCTCAAATAACCTTCATTATTCGAACCGCAAGGAATCGGAGACAAGAAAGGCCATGGGATCCATTGCATTTCATCCTTGTTTGGAGTCCCTCAAGGACAAACCTGCCATCACGACCCTCATCTATGTCTATGAGTGATTTATATCGGGAATAAAAGGCAAGCATAAATTCGGCAGCGGTGAGGTCAATGAAAATTTGCATTTTAATTTAAGTGATATTGTTCTTTTTCTTATACATATATTTTCCATGCGGTATTAAAGTTATAAAGAATTTTGTTGAAGTTAATGCTGCATTACCTATTTTAAGAACTTAAGTAATGTTAAGGAACAATTTTCATGGAATTAAGAGTGATTACGGTTTGCCATTATGTAAATACTTTAGCAATATAACAATATAATCTTAGATTTACTCCGCATTTTAAAGCGCACAAATCATCAAAGTTTAATGACATATTTTGGATAATTATTACACTCAAGGAAAATGAGCAGTCCAACACTTATTAACCACGTGTGTATGCCCAAAATAAAATCTTCATCCTGCAAAGCACCATTTTAACAAAATAGAGAAACAATACGACAAATGAGATTTTATTGCAGCAGCGTAACCAAGTGTATATTCCTAAAATAAAATTTGTACCCTTCGCACTACCGTTTTAACAAAATAGAAAAATATACGACAAATGGGATTTTACTGTATAATGCATAGCGTCAAGTGCCTTATCAGGTTACGGTGAATGGTCTATGAATGCGCTGATAAATTCAGAGCAGCTATTTCCATTGGATTTGTCAGTCAAATTTTCGGTTTTAATTCTTCCTTGCAATCAAAATAGAAGCTGGACTGACTGTAGCTCATAAGTGATTTAGGAACTAAACAAGTAGTCCTTCTGAATTGATTTGCCACTTCAGGATAAACTGGTTTGTCTTTATTATGGATAAAGTCCTCCTCATTTAACTAGTAAGGTCGTCTTAGCATCTTATTTCATTGTCTGTATTTTTCTAGTAAGACAGAGTGTTGAAAATAAAGCATTCTTACGCTTGCATGCACCACCACCAACTATTGGAGAATGCTCTCGTGTTTATTCAAAATAATGATAATGGTGACAGGAATAATCAGATTGAAATTGGTTTTATATTCTAAGGACAGTGTAGTTGGGAGCAATTAATGTCAGTTTATAGTGCGTTTAAGAAAATGGAATTCAACGGTTCATAGGTACTTGTTCTCTAGCAAGTAATTGTATTGCTCGTGTGCTTTTGCTCAGGTGGGTCTCTTGCTGCTTTTTGTCCCACAACAGAAACAAATTACACACCCCCGTATACTGTACATTCTTTTGAGCAAGTACTGTATGTACTAGGCTCATCTTGGCTATAAATTCTACGGTAATCTACCTCATTCAGTTATGTTTTTATAGCATATGAACGTAAATCATTTCTTTTTCTTATTTGGCTACTATTTTTTTATATTACAAATGGTGTTTATTAAAATGCACCGTTGAGAGTAAATTTTTCGACGAATCTATCGTTTTACAGTTTGAACTGAATCATCTTAATCAAACTATGGCGAATTAAACTCTATCAAAACATCTCTTCCGTTTGAAAATGTATATTTCAATGTCCAGTGGTTTAATAGACACTATATGTTGTTGAGGTATCAGTAATTGGAAATTACCACAAGAAAACGACCAGATAAGCTGCCAAACAAATCCATAGAGACAAAAAACAGATCTGTTTACTGGTTCTTCACTGATTACAGTTACATTGCTATGATAGGCATTTTTTTTAACATAAAACTGACGCTAATATTATATATACGAACCTGAAATTTGAAACGTAACAAATGCGAAAACTATGAATTCAATGTCGAAAAAGTCAATGAAAGCGTTCATCTCAACATATTACGACGACAAGGTACATCGTGAGAGGCTTGCAGCCTCACTCTAAATGACTTCAAGAGAAACTAGGAGATATATACTCGTATATATAGATGTGTGTGTGTGTTTATCACATCACCGTGATTTATGTACAAGCATTAAGCTACAAATCTCGTTTAATATCCAGTTCGCTCTACCTCAGAAATACTATGTGTGTATATGTGTAAACCGAAGGGGAATTGTAGTTGATAAGAAGTTCGTCGTCTCATGGGCTCGAACCACGGAACACGTGTCCTGTGGTTCGAGCCCATGAGACAGCAAAATTCTTATCAACTATAATTCCCCTTCGGTATACACATATCTACATATATTATTGCCGAGGTAGAGCGAACTGGATATTAAATGACATCTGTAGCTTAATGCTTATGTGTGTGTGTGTGCATGTATATATATATATATATATATATATATATATATATATATATATATATATATATATATATATATATATATATATATATATGTAATTCTAATAGCCACAATGCCCTCTTAACTTCTCGAATTCTTCGCGAAGTTAAGAGGGCATTGTGGTTATTAGAATTACATATGTGTCTGGTAAAAGTGACCAGTAGATTCTACATATATATATATATATATATATATATATATATATATATATATATATATATATATATAAATATATATATATATATATATATATATATATATACATATACATATATATATATACAAATATATATATATATATATATATATATATATATATATATATATATATATATATATATATATATATATAATGCCAATAATCTAAGGAAGAATGTCAGTACGTGTATCCTTCGGGGACAGAAGAGGAGACAACGCCTCTTCGTGAATATTGAATATGTACAAACGAAGGATACAAAATTCAGTAGTTAACCCAATCCCCCAAAAGATACGTGTTCCATTTTAAATAAGTAATCTAACAAGACGTTTGCTTTGATTGTTGGACGAAAATGAGGAAACCACTAAGCCTGCATTTCTGTTCACTTGGAAGTAGCCTGCAATGCTGCATGTGGTTAGTCTGACTGCACCAAATATATCGGTGAAAATACGTAAGTTCTTCTGAAGCGACGCCTTGAATATATTTAAATATGTTGTAATATTTTTTCAGCTCTTGTTCCCAGGAGAGTATCGTGAAGTACTGTGGTCGTGAATGTTATCTCTGATAATTTCCTAGATGCAGCAGTGGGAAGAAATATAGTTGCTTAGCAATTGTGGATGAATCAGGCGTGTACAATGTCTTTTTTCCTGCATTTATATATTTTGCAGTAATTTGAGACAAATGCGATATAGGTTGCCTTTTACTCATTTTTAGATCAAAACAATAAAGGCCAATGGATTCAAATAACAGTAGACGGTGGTATATTTCATTATAAAGTGATATGTATTAACTGAAATGGAACGAATTTAGGTGACCTTTTTAATTACTATAATACCGTGGCTTATTTGTCTCTTAATTCTCACGTATTCCTCCACATTCTTTCCTATTTAACTCGTGATTAGATAACCTTTCATTAAGTTGCAAATATCTAAAATCGAATGCTAATCGTACATGTGTAACATATTTCAAACAATGTGCTGGAAGAACAATATCTTCGTTGCACTAGTATACCATTTTAATATAAATAAAAAAAAGCTATTCTGCACACTGCAGTCATTCAGAACTTTCCGAGAGAAAACATTCTACTCCACTGATGTAATGAGGAAAGTTTGTGGGGTCATATCTGCATACTTGGACGCGAAATAAGAAAGCACAGACCGGAACACGAGCAGAACACACTATATATATATTTTGCGTTGTTTATAAAGTTAAGCAAAAGAACGATAAAGTCGGGGAGAAGTTGGTCTCGGGGAATCTGCGGTTGTGAGCTGTTTCATCTTCTGTTGTATTCGTTGACGCTAGATGACTTCACACCCATTTTTGTGCTAGTTCTTTCCCTCCAGCGATATTGTTGATTATTCCTCTGGTTTAATTCTTATTTAATATTTTTTACTCTACTTCAGTTGCCTGTTATAGCTTATTCGTTCTTCTCATAGACAATTACTGTGAAGGACTCATTTAATTCAGTACAGGAGTCAGAATGAACGATATACGACATTAAAAGAAAAGAGAATTTGTAATACCAAAAGTAGTGTTCTCTATACAATTCTTTAATGGAAACATGCCTACAATTTGTGACAACAGATAATTTAATGTTAAACAAATATTAACATGTATGCAATCACCAGGCAAATACATAAACAAAAGAAAAGAGACTCTAACACAAAAGATGTTATATCATTTCCTTTAGAGTTAAAAAGGTTCTCTCAGTCTCCCTTGAGAGAGACAAAATTTCCAGACTGGTAACATATTCATGGATGAAATCCATTCTTTGCATTAATATAACTTGTTAACACAAGCTCTGAATATTCATGACTGAACAGAAAAAAATAGTGAATGTTTATGCATGGCCATAGTTCATTTCGCGTGAAGTGAGTCAACACTGGAGGAAAATATTTGCAAATGGGGAATTAAAACGTCAGCAGCTGTTTTTGGTGACAGTTTTTTCTTTTTATCGAGGAACAAGAGGGGGAAAATTCGATTAATTTACATATAATTGATGTCGAATTGAAGTGGTGTTTTGATTCCAACAATGGATCGCCATTATGTAAAGAGAGGCTCTCATTATGATTCTTTTTTTTATATATAAAACAGGATTAATAGAAAACGGACTTTGGACATTTTTATGCGATAGGCTGTATATTTAATTGATGTGCATTTAAAATAATTCATGCTTATATATATGTATATATGTGTGTGTGTGGTGTACGTGTCTTTAGTAAAATTGCACATTACATACAGGTGAAGGTCCTTTACTTTTAAATGGAAAATATGTGCTTCATGACGTCTCAGTTTTTGGTCTTAAGTGATAACGGTCTCCCGTCTTACGTACGTGGGGGTCATAATAAGAAAATATATTTTGTTTTATGCTGCCCGCAGTAGAAGGAGCATCATTTGATGATTATTATATGTACTAGAGAAAGCACCATGCATAAATTACTACTTGCAGATAAAGATAACCGTTCAGAATGTGCTATTTTGAGACATCTGGACATTTTTTATGATGTTTATTAGTATTGGTATTTAATAGACATTTATAAATGTCTTCAATCGAGGTTTTTTTTTATCCGCATTACTATCAGACACACATAGGAGGAAAGAGTTCTGAGTATAGTTGTATATATGACATTGGCGATGAAGATAGTATGTGTATCGACTGAAGAATAATGGAACCCTATTTCATCTTGCAATTGCAGTCGTTACTCAAGGAAGAGACAAGACCTGGCATAAAAATATGCGAATTGTGTTATTTGTTAATCGAAAGATTATAAAATCGAATTCATTCTATATCCTATCAATTGTAAGGAAATATCTAAAGAACTAATGATGATAAACATCAGTACTTTCAATATATGTTGATAATGAATGCAAAGAAAAGTCGTTTTTATTGGATATGTTCTGTATTGAGAAATTTGGACTTATTTATCCTTCCCCATTAAAATAAATCTCAGTCGTTACAGCAATCAAAGACATGATTTATCTGTCTAGAAGCATATGTAGGTAATCAACATCTGAAACTGTAATCATAAATTTTAACTATTTACAATAATGGTAATCATTACGAAATTATCAAGATAACTTTTAAGCTATTGAGGCTTATGAGGATGCACATAAGTCTCCCTTCTCAGTTATTTTCTTCAGTTTAGTGCAATAATCGTTTGCCAGATAATTTGGGTAAATATAAATAAACTATCCGATTGCCAAAAAACTAATTTAAAAGATAACTAGTTGCACATGCAAAGGGAAATGCTCTGGAGCAACATCTGCGCAGAATTAGGAAGTCCTGAAGTATGTATGAACACTGCTGAAGTTCTAGTTCTGTGGGTTTTATCTTTGCGAAGTTTCTTAAATAGTCTGGATCTGGAAACGAAAGTGAACGTAACATTTGTTTTATATGAAAAATGCTTTGTTTTGTTAGTGGAAAGCTCGCTTTCGAGAATTTACGAGGAATTTACCGTGACCCTGATAAGAATTAATTGACTTATTATTATTATTATTATTATTATTATTATTATTATTATTATTATTATTATTATTATTATTATTATTCAGAAGTTAAACCACTATACGTTAATTCTAAAGTAAATTTTTTACCCGTCATAACAGAATTTGTCAGTCATTGATTTTCTTTAACTCGTTAAAAACATGATCATTCCGAGCAATAGATGAACTCTCCCCCTACTGCCTTATAAAGGGACAATACCGGGGGAATAATGGCTCATGACCCCAAATAAAGCATAGAAGAAAACACGCATGATACTTAGCCGCGTTTGTCCTTAAAACTCAGGGGGAAAGGCTCTTACCAATGATAAGTTCCATTCACCGAGATTGGCTCCCAAAACAAAATACGGATGAGATGCGTTAACCAGGGATGGAAGAGTCATTCTTTTCTTGAAACATAAACTAACGTTCCCAAGGTTGTCAGCGTAATGTCTTTAAGTAAATTTACGAACGCAACTGAAATTACTTTGTCATATGCTACTGACTGAGTCTAAAGCTTCTATAATAGGAATAATCAGATTTTTGTCCACAAGGTTAGCTAGAAAAGTTTTAGTGGCTGATTTCAGATTCTCAGTCACTCAAAAATTTAGCAAGTGTTTTTTTATTATCATTATAGTTGAACCATACTCATTTATAACCTCAAGTAATCTGAGTTTATTTAACCTCATCTCGGTGCCATGTCCAGAGGGTAATGAACAGACGAACAGGAAAGCCTATGTGAAGTGAGAATCATTACAGGCGCATGATTCTACTATACATGGGCACTTTTCCACCTTGTGTACCGGTTTCCATAAGAATGAAGCACTCAACGAGCCCACGCGTGAAGTAAGAAATTACCAGGTAATATTAACAGCACTCTTATCTGTTCTCTACATCGCTTATATATATATATATATATATATATATATATATATATATATATATATATATATATATATATATATATATATATATATATATACACATCAAACAGAAATTAGTCATCAGCAATTCTTTGTTAAATATTGCTTAAAGTTATGGCAGGCAGAAATATTTATAAGGCGTATGTAGTTTTGTATTTTTCAAATTCTTCCCATTTCTTTATCTTGCTTTCTCTTTGCTGTTTGCATTAACGCACCCTGAGACATTCTTTCTCCCTTTAAACATCATAAAAAGTTTTCATTTATATATCAGCTGGGAATATCACGACATGGGAGGGCGTAGATAAATGTCTTTTCTTTCACCGGCTGACAGCCCTTCTGGACAGAATCAACAGACTATAAACCCAAGAGGGCTCCAAAGGAAAATTAGCCTGCTGAGACAGAAACGTCATAGGAAAATGTGATAAGGGAACAAATATGAGAGACTAGGAACGCCATCTGAAGCAGAAATGAATTTACACTTGTAAAATCAACAATACACTGCTTTTTCCTGAGTAACTTCAATTTAGTTTTAGTACTTGCTTTGATGTTTTCGTTTCTTGAAAAACTTGCTGTCATATCTTTACGTGACCTAATGTTTTTGCGAAAACACAGATGTTGTTGCTAAAACTCATTACTACAGTAGAGAGTTATTTTAATTCATGTCAATTTGAGGGCGACGTCTTGCGTTGACAATCTAACCCGAGTCATTTTAGAGTATCGTTTTATTACTGAATTCCAGCACTGAACAAGGTTCGCTTCTGAATTATTGCTCGTTTTACGTTTAGGTCTCGTGGAAGTTCTTTACGACCGCCATTACGTCATAAAACCGTTATTTATTTCAGGACAGGTCATTAACGAGAGCAATTGCCAACTGATTTTCGTGAGCCCAGCGCCGGGACTTATCACGGAGAGAGCAGGGGACCCTGGTCAACCAAATTAGCGGTTTTAACCTAGATGATGAAATGGGGGCTCCGACCGTGAAACGTGATCTGGCCTTGTTATCAGACACAAAGGGACCAATATTGTTTAATGGGTTACTGAAGTAATTACGAAACTTTTTAACAAAGGTTTTGAAAAATGTCCTACAATATTATAAGGTCTTTTATAGATGCATGAGAGGTCCTCATTGCTTGTGAAATTAAACATATGCAGTAACTGTCGAATACAGGAGTTTATTATTTTAGCACGGGCACAAAATTCTTTGTGCTTATCTCTTTACTTGCTGTTTATTAGTCCGGCTACATGCCAGCACAAGCTCTTGATCCTGGAACATCCATGGAGGCTACAGACAAAAAATACTGCGACATCAGTAACTTATATGTTCCTTGATAATATCAACACTCGTGTGAAATAATACACTGGCAGAATCATATTTCGTAAGAGTATCTTTTACAAGACAAAATAAATCTAGGAATAAGTATTTAACTTCCTTGGAAAAGGAAAGTGACTAAATGAAAGAATGTCGATAACACTTTTGATAAAGATGGCAGCATCCACAAACGTATTTAATTTGAAATCGTAAGGAATCTTAGCTAGTCTGCTGTGGCGTCAAAGTATTTCATTCATTATACATTACAAAAGAAGATATATTGCAGTACTGAAAGCTGTTATCTTAATCATTTTCAGTGACGGAGTATCTTTCATTAATAGTTTTAAAACCATCATTATCAGTTTAGCATTAGCATAGGCCTATTATCATTTACGCTTGTTACTTTGTGGAATGCATATTCTGTAACTCCCTGGTGTAAGAAAATACAACATTGGCACTTCCAATACCCTTGCTGGACGGCTTGCCATTAGTAGATGCCAAAAATGCTTGTCCTGCATCCAAGACTGTCGTGCATTCATAATTATTTTTTACCATGAAATCCAGGCAAGTCTCTCTCTCTCTCTCTCTCTCTCTCTCTCTCTCTCTCTCTCTCTCTCTCTCTCTCTCTCAACCTTAATTCAGCATTTAACTAAGCATTAAGTAAATTCCTTATCAATAGAGCTCCGTATTGGAAGCCTTTTATGTCTTTCTAAGTACACCATTTTCATCCCTCGTGGCACTTTACCTACTTTTCTTCATTTCAGAAGGAAAAACTGACACAAGCGTTTCTGGATATTTGAATCTAATGCTAATTACGATTTTAAGAGAGAGAGAGAGAGAGAGAGAGAGAGAGAGAGAGAGAGAGAGAGAGAGAGAGAGAGAGAGAGAGGTTCAACCAAAATGAGATATGGTACTTATCTTTTATGAGCGGATTTTAGTATTTATTCTCTCACATCATGTCTTTTATATGCAAGAGAAAACAATATTTACTAGTTTCTTTTAGACAATATCGTTTTGTACCTACAAAATAGACATGCATGAGAGATTCCAAAAGAGCTTTCTGTCGTTCTCCTGTCATGTAAGCGAAATGAAATAATATTTTCAAGAAAAATGATAGATGACACGGGTTATCATCCTTTTCTTATTTCTGATCTGTTTGAAGAAGCAGTAGGTGGAATTTAGTGATTCTGCATTGACAGCTGTGTACTCAAATCGCAGATACCTTTTCTTATAAAACAGTATGATGGAGGAGCAAGATGTATATAAGTTATTCTTAAATATTGCTTTTTCTCAAACCGCTTTGTTACTCCACGTTAGAATAAACTGCTTTATTTCGCGTCCTCTCATGGAATATGTCAGTCACTCGGTATAAAAAAAAAAAAAAACGATAATTGCTTGTTCGCCTATATCATTACCTTGGGAGTTAAGAAACCAGTTTATAAGGGTGGATATTATCGCAAAAAACTGTTTTCTAATATCTTATTCAGTTACCTTATACAACCACCAATATTTGTTTATATTTCTATGTTGCTTCATATAACTGATTTCCCTTCTTGGCTCATCCCTACGTTGTGGTACATTTTTTTTCTCTGCGGCCAACATCACACTCCATGTACTGTACATCCCGTATTTGGCGAGGAAGCATACAGTACTTCATAAAGGAGTATTTATATGGTAAGCGCCAAACTTCTTTACTGGACACGCGCCCCAAATAATTAGAAATTCCATCCAAACTTTTATGATGCTACGTTAGTTTTGTTCGATACAACCTGAGAGTTGCAAAATCTTCCGTGCGTCACTGGCATTCTACACACAAGTGTAAGAATAAACTTTAGTTGAGGTAGGGACAGGAAAATTAACTTAAGATGATATTATGCAACGCTTGTACATTATACAACACTATATTGCATTATATATTATACAACAATTCATATATTATATGTTTTTTACTCAGTAAGTTATGTGACGACAGAGATATTTAATATATATATATATATATATATATATATATATATATATATATATATATATATATATATATATATATATATATATATATATATATATATGTTTGGGCCGTGGTGCAGGTCTTTTGTGCACTCTAATTAAACTTTAGGTATGCTCAGTGATGTACACAGGTAACTGGCAGACAATGGTCAATGGAAAACGAAAACACTCGGGAAAACTCAATAATATTTATTAACAAGCAAAAAAAAAACACCAAGTCAATTTTGCAAGTACCTAGGACTCACACTAGTCCTTAATTTATCCCGTGGGATTACCTAACAGCTAAAGAGCTAAACCCTAGACAGAAATGATAATAAAAGAAGAGATGCATAAATAAAAAAAAACTGACAAAAATAATGTGTCTTTCAGAGGTTGGCCAGACCCAAACTTAATACCAATAAATACCTATATCTAATAATGGAGGAAAGAAGGAAAAGGTCGAAAAAGAGAGAAAACACTTAAATTCCTACCTACAAATTACAATCTAAACACACACCGACTAATACTAAATAATAATCAGGCTAATTAACCATAGAGACCATCAGGGTCTATAAGTAATCAGAAAGATATAGAATTATCGTAACAATATACGTATATATATATATAAACTTAAAGATAGTAAAATAGAATTACAATTACACAGTTCAAACCTCCTCACTCAGAGACGAAAAGCCGTGATCCAAAATAAACTTATCGCTGTCTTTGTCACCTGCGACTTTGTCGTGCTGCCACCTTGGTGGATATCCTAGTCCAAGGAGTTGGGTGCCGTCGCTTTTTCCCGGTACTCCCGGAGTTTTGAGCAGCTTTCTATGATTATTTCAAGGACGCCCTTATAAGCTGCAGTTGAAGGAGCAATCTGGCTCGTGAGGTGGCAAGTAGGGAGAAAAGCACCAGGTAGGAGTCTGTTTTTTGTGTTGGCCGGGCAAGATCGCCACCAGCTTCCCCCTCATCTGTGGATACCTGTGTGTTCGTCCCCTCTCCTGTTAGCTGAGTCCAATTGTGTTGAGAACACTGCCTCCCTTAAGGCGATAAGTTTATTTTGGATCACGGCTTTTCGTCTCTGAGTGAGGAGGTTTGAACTGTGTAATTGTAATTCTATTTTACTATCTTTAAGTTTATATATATATATACGTATATTGTTACGATAATTCTATATCTTTCTGATTACTTATAGACCCTGATGGTCTCTATGGTTAATTAGCCTGATTATTATTTAGTATTAGTCGGTGTGTGTTTAG
>JANJGK010000017.1:17682262-17729762 GCA_039081455.1 Macrobrachium rosenbergii | reverse complement strand
AATGGACACTCGCGATAGGAAAGCCTACCCATTCCCTTGGCATCAGTTATGTTTGAGAATTTACATGGCGATTAATCTTACTTAAGACAGTCTCCCAAACACCATCAAAATCCTGGCATGGGTAAAGGATTCGGGATGTATGAAATTTATAGCGTCGTTCTCTTGGAAATACTTGAAATGAGTGTTATAGGTTAAGTTATATGCGGCTTGTTTGTTTACATGTATATTAGCTGCAACATAGCGCAAAATGTTATGTATAGTTTAAAAAAAAAAGGGTTTCAAAGAATCTTGAGCTCGTGGAAGGGAACAATCCTCAGATTCTGGGAGAGATATGAATGTCAGTTCTCGCCAGAAGACATTTCCTTTTTGAATTTCATGCCCAGAACGATGATTTATAAATTTTGAATGATTTGATAACTGCAGAATGTTAAACGGCTTTAACCAAGCAAGCTTTCTCTAGTCAGTTTTCTTATCAAGAGTCAAGCTGGTGTTTAGTAGTTACGAGGTGGTCATTATGTACATACATGCATCAAAGCGATGCTACCCTCACCAAAAGCCTTCAACATCTTTTGTTTAGTGTGATGATGAAATATTTACATAATTATTAATCATTCTTCGATCCTTTCTTTATCTACATCTGTTCCATTTGAGGCAAAATGAGCCTGATGATCAACCAGAAGCACAGCTAAGAATAACATCGCCACGCCTTCGGCAAATAACAGTCCTTATGATCAATGTGATTAGCACATAATAAAGTTTGAAGTGAAGAACATTTTGGAGTTTCTCGTCTCTTAAGATATGGTTAGAATACTTTCCCTAAAGTCCTAAACTAAGCATTTATTCATATACAATTCGTATGAGTGTTTTTCTTTTCTTTAAAATGTTGTATGATGTCCTTTTACAAAACTTATAAGCCGATGTCGATCTTTCCAGCATGAAGTGAAGTTGGAAAAGGTCTTTTTGAAAGATAACTTTCGAAACTTGAATCTAGACCTCTCTCTCTCTCTCTCTCTCTCTCTCTCTCTCTCTCTCTCTCTCTCTCTCTCTCTCTGGAGACCAATTCATTTCCAGGGAACATTAGGCAAATACGCTGTCCTTTCACATTATATTTAAGCATTCCATAAACTCTCCGACCAAGGACGGGGAACCAGAGTTGTTCAAAACGATTTTAATGATACGACTTCGTGGAGTGCAAGTCTTATGTACAATCTTCGTAACGTTGTTTTTTGGAAACATATTTTCTATGCGCCTTTATAGAGCTGAAGGGCATGGTATATTTACTGAGCATGGATCCGTTATACTTTATGCTCCCCATCCTGCATTTTTTTATGCGTTTCTATGGTTTGTTCTTTACAGTATCCATCGGCGACTACTTTAGCTTTAAATAAGATAAATCTATATGTAGGTGATGAAACTTTTGCTGTACTTAATTTTCCTCTGTTCATGGAAAAAACAAGCAAAAAATGACCTTACCAGAGACAGGAAAAAATGGTTGTTGTTTTGGTCAGTGCTTGTTACGAAAAAGAGCAATAATAACGGTCTAATTACTTAAGTAGAACTTATTCGTATATCTCAGTGGAATTCGCTCTCTATTGTGTATATGCAAAGCATTTTTGCATGCAGATGCTAACACGTAAATACTAGCGATGCACATACAATTATAAAAAGGGGAAATTACATGTAAAAAAAATGTAGAATGGTATGCCACACGCAATGTTCTTGACACCCGAAAACTTGAGGACAATGCTGCACTTAACACCATCCATGATCATGGTGTGACCTCATGAAAGGACTGCATGAATACTCCCTCACTGTGCCACCCAACGCCACCCTTTCAGTGCTAATCTTCTAAGCGAGAGTGTTTGCAAAGAGTTTGTTCCGCCTTAGTAAATTTAAAACTGTTTGATATATATATATATATATATATATATATATATATATATATATATATATATATATATATATATAACTTTTACTAAGTGTGATCTCGACTATATCTACTGAAGCCGTTGCTAACCAGGAGAAGTTCTATCCAATAATAAATGTAATTTCTGTATATAAGAAAGAGCTTAAATATAATGGTAAACTGTTTGAAGAAAAGGACAATGTGAAATTCAGAAGCTTAATTCTTAGGAAAAATTAATTTAAATTTTTTAAGTCTACAAAGCGGAAATGTTCCGTGAGCATCCTATAACCCGCCTTATTTCAAATCCTTTCTCTGAGGGTGTTCATTAGTTTGCACAATAATAATGGAAAGTAATGTTTGGCAACTATGGCCGTGGTAATTCTGTGATCCCCGGTCCTTATCTGGGATGGAATCTCTGACAAACTTCTTGTTCTCTGAACACTTCATAAATCTTATTGAAAAGATCTTGTTTAAAATTTTTTGCCAACGTAAACATTTTGACATGGGAGATGTCTCATTCCGACTAACATTTATACATACCACGAAAACCTGATGATACCTAATTGGGCACGATCAGATTTTCATGGTAAGTAGAAATTATCAGGAGTTTAAAATGGATGTATACGTGTATATATATATATATATATATATATATATATATATATATATATATATATATATATATATATATATATATAATCATGAAGCTACAAATGTCGCTTAATATCAAATTCACGCTACCTCGGGAATATCTCCGACAGAGAATTGTCACCGAAGGGGAATTTATATAAGTGATAAATGAATTGGTATCGTTGGGACACGAACCCTTGACACGAAACCTATTCAGCGACTCCAGTAGACGCTACCCATTGAGCTATCAAGAGAGGTATAAGTCTTTGCCGAGTAGGCTGTACTGTTTTTACCCGTTGTGAGCGGGGAAATTGTACTTAGCCTCGGCAATGACCCACCTCCGCCATGACAGTTCATTGGTACGTTTATCATGGCGGAGGTGGGTCATTGCCGAGGCTAAGTACAATTTCCCCGCTCACGACGGGTAAAAACAGTACAGCCTACTCGGCAAAGACTTATACCTCTCTTGATAGCTCAATGGGTAGCGTCTACTGGAGTCGCTGAATAGGTTTCGTGTCAAGGGTTCGTGTCCCGACGATACCAATTCATTTATCACTTACAGTATATAAATTCCCCTTCAGCGACAATTCTCCGTCGGAGATATTCCCGAGGTAGCGTGAATTTGATATTAAGCAACATTTGTAGCTTCATGATTGTATATAAATCACGGTGTGATAAAAGATTTCATAATAAGAGCTGCGTGTTCCAAACGTACCAATGAAATGTCATGGCGGAGGTGGGACATTGCCGAGGCTAAGTACAATTTCCCCGCTCACGACGGGTAAAAACAGTACAGCCTACTCGGCAAAGACTTATACCTCTCTTGATAGCTCAATGGGCAGCGTCTACTGGAGCCGCTGAATAGGTTTCGTGCCAAGGGTTCGTGTCCCAACGATACCAATTCATTTATCACTCATATAAATTCCCCTTCGGCGACAATTCTCCGTCGGAGATATTCCAGAGGTAGCGTGAATTTGATATTAAGCAACATTTGTAGCTTCATGATTGTATATAAATCACGGTGTGATAAAAAATTTCATATACATATATATATATGTGTATATGTCTATGTATATGTATATATATGTATATACATATATGTGTACATATATGCACTGTAACATACGCATTCAGAAGAGGGAGAAGTTAGTTTCAACAATTATTAAAATTTTCAACATACATAAAGATAATTATGTTTACAAACAAAACAAACATAATCGCATATTTTTTTCTAAACTTACTGCTATCAGTATATATATATATATATATATATATATATATATATATATATATATATATATATATATATAAATATATATATATATATATATATATATATATATATATATATATATATATATATATATATATATATATATATATATATATATATATATAAATATATATATATATATATATATATATATATATATATATATATATATATATAAATATATATATATATATATATATATATATATATATATATATATATATATATATATATATATATATATATATATATATATATATATATATATATATATATATATATATATATATAAATATATATATATATATATATATATATATATATATATATATATATATATATACATATATAATATATATATATACTGTATATATGTTACTATAATGTGTTATAATATATAAAACCATTCTACAAAATATGTATGTCTCTGTGAAAATTTTGATTTTTCGCTTGCAGGCTCGTCATTTGTTGTGAGATATGATTATATGATCTTAAAATGTCTTTTTCTTACAGATAAATTGTGTATCATGTGATTCTGAAATATGTTTTGATATTTTTTTTTATTTGTTTAATATATTGTGCAGTATATTAAAATGAATACTGGGTGTTATGAAATCGAATTCGTAACATGCCGAGTAGAGAGAAAGGTTAGGATTCGTATCGCTTATCCATTACGGTTCTCTCAGGTCCTATACAAAATTTGACTGGGACTGAGGTGACCAGGTAGTCCAATGAGAAATCAAGGAGGAGGGACCAAAACAAACCACCGAAACACCTTAAAACTAGTTTATCAATGCTACGTTCTGTACGTATTTACAGGTGAGTTCAGGGTTTAGCAGAAATTATAATAAAAATGAACAATACAGCAGCAGCCCAAATAATCAAAACATTAATGTCAACTGTCGTATAACAAAAATAACCCGAGCCATACACTTGCTCAACACACTACAAAAAGTGAAATCAAAAGTGACATCAAAATATCCTGAGCCCTACACTTGCTCAACACACTACAAATAGTGACAAAATAACCTGAGCCATACACTTGCGCAACACACTACAAAAAGTGACATCAAACGTGGCATCAAAATATCCTGAGCCCTACACTTGCTCAACACACTACAAATAGTGACAAAATAACCTGAGCCATACACTTGCTCAACACACTGCAAAACAGTGACATCAAAATAATTCATCTATATAACTTTTCAAACTGCTCAACACCGTCATATAAAAATAACCATTATAACCACAGGCAGCATAAACAATAATTACATAATCATAAATAAACAATGCTGTAGCATTCACACCCATAGTTATAACACCAGTCTCAGCTGCCAAAAGGTGAATTATCCGACGGAATCCATGAAGACATCGCAAACCACTGATGGATCAACAAGAAGAACGTCGAAACAGCCACACTGCTGATGTGGGGGGAATCTCCACCGATGACCAAGGTTTTAGCCATCATCCATCCTTAAGCAGTAGATTGAAACAGGTAGCGAAACCTGCTACTATAAGCAAAAACTTCTTGTTGCTAAAGACCCAACTGGCGTTGTCATCCTCGACCTGCAGTGGCCACCAGGTAACCAAGACCTGCTGCCGTCGAGACCTTGACTTGCTGCTGTGCTAAACCCAACTGACTGTGATAAAAGTCAAAACACAAACGTCGCCTCGCTTCACCACAGATACAAATAGGAGGGCAGGTAACCAATGAAACAGACTAAACAAGGCTGTTCCATTTCAAACAGTCTTAAAACCTGACAGTACCCATCTGTTTTTGACCAAAGGGAAGTCGTATTCGAAGAGGCCACTTTGCTTATCTTGATGAGGTGGCAGTTATCGGCCAAATGCTTGTCACACATTTGTTCTGTGTGCCTATTCTGAAGTTATTATCTTTACCTATGCCTTATTATGTTTTCATAATCTGAGTAGAAAAGAATGAGGAAGTGAGAGAGATGATCTTGACACGCTGACAGCCGATCCAGTTTGGTCGCAAAATACTTCTCCCTATTTGCTCAGGTGCTTAACCCACGACAGGAAGTGTCAATTTTGAGATGAGGAGTTTGAAGCTCCAGTCCTGCATGTATACCGTACTTGTGTACCTGTATGTGTAATGTATGTATACTTTATGTATCATGTATACTGAGAGGTGGAAGGAGAAATCCGTTATTCAAAGACTGAAGGGACTAGTTGGTAACCCTTTAGGACCCACCATATATATACAAGGGAAATCTGAGGGAGTGAGGAGTTCAAATATCTGTCCTTGCAATAGTATCATCTCCAAACTCCTGTAACTGTTGGAATTCAGTATTTCCAATAACTTTATTCATCCTTATTCTCACAAAAAAATTTGATTCTTTTCTGATAACGATATACAGAACAGTTGGCTGTTCAAGATAGAACTACTATTCCTCCACTGTTCAATTGAATTACAAAAATTTGTCGGAATTTTCAGCGTAGAATAGATGATATTCAAAGGAAAATAGCTGGCTGTAATCAGCCAATCAGAAGCAACCATACGTCCAGTCATTCATTTGATGTTCTATGTAAATATTTGAATTCTAATGTAGCTAATTGTGTTCAGAAACATTTGAACAGGGCATATCAAGGTTATGGTATTCGATAACTGAATTTATCCTAATGCAAACCACTGTTAAGAAATTGAATATGAGAACTACACTTTTATTATAAAGTTTGACAGAATTAACACAATATTTTCAATCGTTGTAGCTACATTATTTATCGTTTCAATGGGAAATCAGAACTAGCTTCAAAAGGTTTAGGAGTTAGAGGAAAAATCGTTAACGAAACTATACATGCTTCGACAGTTCATCGTCTCTACCTTACAAACAACTCCTCCCTCTTCCCGCACCCTCCACCTCTATTTCCTACGTCAGTCTCAAGAGCCAAACGCAAGTGTATGATGATATTACGTTATGTAATGTCCCTCTGATACAATGTCTTATATAATCATAAAAAATCACGTATAAAACCATGAATCACGTTGTAGTTTGTTCGTAAACTTTTATCTTTGTCAGGTCATTTTGTTTCTTTTGAAATAATCAATTGAATATATACTAACGGGTAAGGAACGTCTCCACCAATAAGGCTTGCCTTTGAGACAGAGAATTCATTCATATTTTCAATAGTTTCTACTACATAAACAAAGGTGGCGTTGCCATTTAGCGTGTCTAGTGAACGCAGGGGGTAAAAGGAATCATTTCCCTGAATGTACCGTCCCTGTAAATCGCCTATTCGTAATGTCGGGTGTTCGAGACTCCCAGGAACGGAATCGTTTATCAGTTATCTTCCTCTTCGGAGATATTCCCGAGGTACAGCGAGTTGGATATCAAAGGACATTTGTGGCATAATGTTTGTGAATATATAAAGTCACGGTGTATATGATTAAAAATATATAAGTACGAGTGCTCATAACTGTATAAGTGTTCGGAGTTAAACCCCCAAATGAAAAGACAAATATAAGGAAGAAACATTTTCATTAATCCTCAGAACTCAGATGAACATTTCTGCTGTTACCTTCGTAAATCATCAAAGAAACGCTAAGAATTATATCAGCATATAAAGTTTAAAGAAATATGAAAAGAAAGACATTAAAAAAAATTTGTGTTAATCCTCCAAACTCGAAGGAACATTCCTGCTCTTATCACCTTCATGAAACATGAAGGTGTCACCACCTGGACAGACACACCACAAGAACACCTCCCTCTGGTGTCAGACCAGACACATTCGTACAATCGCCGTTCTTCCAAGTGGCTGGTCTCTACCCAAGACTCCCCTTTATTAGGATTTACCCGACAGTAAATCCTACCTGAGGACGCAGCTCCTGTCGGTAAGTAGGATTAATGACACCCAGACACTGAAAATCCCGAATGGGTAAATGATTGGGAAAGGAATGAAGTAAACGAGGCTTCGCTGCTAAGGATTTCCAAGAACTGGAATTGTTTCAAGCTGTAAGCGTTGATCTTTGGTTGTCATGACTGGTTTTGTGTCTTAAGCATAAGTGATTAAGGTCGTTTTTTGTTTGTAATTGGTTGGGAGTGTCTGGTACCTTCGTCCCTTTTTCGATTCAGAAGTTGTAACAATAAATAATATATAATCCCATATGCAAATAATTAACGATCAACAAAGAAATATATTCTATGAGCGAAAATGTATATAAAAAACAGGAAGTAATGGAGTACATTTGAAAATACGTTGAAATTCAAACATAAATACTAATCCGAGAATACGGACAGAGTGAACTGAATTTGTTTACATACATACATACATACATACATACACACATACATACATACATACATACATACATACATACATACATACATACATACATATATATATGTGCGTGTGTGTGTATTATTAATGCATAAGCATACTAAAATATTTCAAGCAATGTGCAAATTAATGGAAGTAAATTTACGTTGTCCTTCTGATTTGACTGAATTTGCAAATGAACGCGGATTCCAACTGCCGGTAGAATATTAGGCGGAATTCTTACAAGAGATCTCGCATAGGGGAGTCAATTGCCTCTCCATGGTCAGTCACGGCACGAATAAAGGTTTGACAACTCATATCCCGAGATGTTATTACCCTTACAGTTCTGTGACTGATGACTGTAAGTCTAAATACTTTCAAGTTGAATGATTTTTCACTACTGACAGACATTTCGTGAAAATCGAAATGATATATGCCACCACGCCTGTTATTTGAAAAGTATGGTATTCATTACCACTTTCTTTATTCATCTTATAGGTTGGTTTGCTTAAGAAACTGGGATAAGTAATTAGATATTGTCACAAAAAAAACGGAGGATATCCATTACACTTGAAAATATAGGTAAGTAAACAGATTTTGTCAATGTAAAAAAAAAATGAATGGAGGAGACCAACTCGAGTCCAAATACTAAACACTTGAAAATGAACGAAACAGTTTGGGGTAATTTGGTAAAAAGCATTATACGAAAATCATATAATCCCACTTAGAACCAGGATATTTTTTCCCTGCATAAATATAGCCTTGTAGTTAAAGATCATCGAGATATGAAGCTAAAAGCAACTGAAAAGCTCTGCTTAACAAGAAAATGAAAAGGTGAAGGACAAGTTGCACTGGCCTTCCTCGCGTTAGACGAACCTTTCCCCAGTAAGATTTTCTTTCTAGGAAAATTGCTAAGAGATAGTTAGCGGTTTTAAGAAACGTGGTTGAATCTTACTCAAAAGAAGTATTTTAGATAATTAACAAGGGTATATTTGTAAACTTCGTTTTTTTTCGAGGATTTCTTAGATATAACTAATGGACACTTGTATTGCTTATAATATTCAGTATGTTTCATTAATGTGATTTATAAATAAACTCTTATTAACGTTTCTGTTATAACTTGAACCCAAAGGCAGATATATATGAAAGGTGGTTAGGTTCCAATCTTGGACATAATGGGTACATTTTTAATTAGTTCCTTATAGGTCTATGTTATTTTAATGGTAAAGCGAATTCAATACTGTGAGGCATCTGTGATTCAATAACTACTTGTAAAATAAGGCAACGTATGACTGTGATAAAACTAACATACTCTTAACACATTATATATATATATATATATATATATATATATATATATATATATATATATATATATATATACATATACATATACAGTATATGTATATATATATATATATATATATATATATATATATATATATATATATATATATATATATATATATATATATATATATATATATAATAGCTTTTGAAAAGAAACTTGTTTCAGTAACCTTTTAATAATCATCCGATTATGATATATTTGTTGTGTTCCTACTGAGAGGATCAAAACTATCTCCCGTTGAATGCGACCGGTCATTAAATATTATGAATTAATTTGTTTATCATCATTGCGCTGTGAGGAGCTGCATTATTTTCTTAGCTACCTTTAATCTCTTTTCAAGAAGGAAATGTGGAGGGAAATATGTTGAGATAACTCATATAGATTCATTGATAAATAATAATAAATCCGAGTTCATTTGGTGTAAATATATAATATATATATATATATATATATATATATATATATATATATATATATATATATATATATATATATATATATATATATATATATATATATATATACACATACACACACACACACTAACACACACATATATACATGCAGTACATACCGCATTTGTATCTACACCATAGGAACTCAGATTCATTATTATTTATCAACAAATCTATATGAGCTATCCACTCCCAATTTCTTTCTTGATATTTCCATAAAAATAGCTAAAAAAAAAAATGGCTGCCCGCATAATATTTAGTCCTATATTAATGACAGGTTTCATTCAAAGGGAAATAGTTTTATTCTCTATGTCAGAACACAACGAATTATATATTATAATCGGGTGATTGTTAAAAGGTCATTTTAACAAGCATCTTTTCAAAAGTTATCATAACTGTGTAATGTCACAATACGTATATCACCAAAATCTATCATAACCGTTAAACACAAATTTAATTATTAATTATTCATGCTATTCATTTAATGATTCTCAACAGATTCCATAATTGGTTTTTGTGCATTGAGAAAGACCCAGAACTTTCGATTCTTAACTAAAAACACGGGAGTTCCGTTAATCCCTTAATCCTTAAGATGTTTTCCTGATATTTATTCCACGTCATTAGCTTTGCTAACTTAAACCCCAGGTCGATCTTTAGAGTTTATGCTCTTTTTTATCCAAATAACCCGTGAAATAATCAATTACTTTCGCGGCATTCCCTTTCTTATTTATTGTTTAAAGTAAGTATTCAGGTGTCACAGAGAATGCTGGATTTAAATGGGAAAAAGCAAAGGCTAATTAAAGGACCCAGCAAGCAAGCGCACACAGACACACAAGAACATACATACATACAACACAAATATCATTCAATATATCAAAGCCAGCCCAAACACCACGACTGCTATTACTACAACTATTATCCATTGTAATACATGTAATTATTATTATTATTATTATTATTATTATTATTATTATTATTATTATTATTATTATTATTATTATTATTATTATTATTATTATTATTATAAAGTTTGACTTATTTAAAATCTTTTAGAAAACAATGCAATTCTTCATATAAATACCAGGGGATTATCTCCAACAATGTATATGTAATTGCAAGTATTCATCTCAGAAGCTGCGAATTTCCCGGGCATTTTATTTTATGTTTCCTAAAAGAATGAAATCCATCCCTAGGCTTTGGGTAGCAGCCACTCACAATGACTTGATGGCCAGTTGGTTAATTTATTCTCTAAATAATTTTATTTTCATAACAGACGTAGACTAAATAACTATGCATATAATGTATATGTCAAGGAGAATCAAGCTTTCAATGATATTTCCACTTTACATTGCATGAATAAACAGATTAAATTCAAAATGATTCACAACATTTGATAACAGATTATGTAGGGGCAAACTGGGTCATTTGAACGACTATTCATGAAGACAATGGCCATTATTGCTTCCAGTAATAAACAAAAAGTTTTTTTGCTCTTGGATGTTGCATTGTATTTATTTATTTATTTTATTTATTTTTTTTTTTTTTGAGCTACCACTACCGATATATTCGAATTAGAGGGAGAAGAAAGATGTAACTCATCTCTGTCATGAGGCTGTCAACCGATGCAAGAGCTATTTGAGAGGGTCTTTTTGCCCAACTGGCGAACACATAAAGACTTTGATGAGGCCGCCAAAGCAGTTCGGAGCGATCCACTCCTCTTCTTGGGCTTCATCATCTTCCATTCCTTACCTTGACCCTGTATACCCTAACTACCAACCCCATCCCACCACCAACCCACCCCCACCACCAACCCACACCCACAAAACCCCGCACTTACTGCCTTTTCTGTAAACTTCAGCCACCAGCCCCAAAGCCCCTACCATCAAATCACCTCACAATGACCACCGTTTCTCGTCGGCACTCTACTGGCGATGTAGGATTGTAGGATTTTTGGTTTTACCCTACTTGATCGTTTATTTCATGGGTGAAACAACTCAATTCTAAGGCTGTTTATGGGCCGCGGCGGCTAGAAATGAGTTTCGGTCGTCATTTAGAGCAGTTCAGAGCTTGTTTGCCAAGTCGATCTCCATTTTATGACTTCCCTCTGTTGGATGGACGTTGTTGTATTTCCAGAGTATTTTCACTGTATTTTCTATCTTGTTTTTCCTCTCTTTTTTAGGTTATTTAGATTTCAAATGTTAGAAAGTTCAAGACTACACTAAAAAAAAAAAAAATACTTACTCAAGGAACTCGTATCAATGAAGAGAGCATGTAAAAATCAAATAAAATACTATCATTGCCTTTTTAGATGCAAAAAACATAAGATTTATTCTTGAAGTTTAAGACATATAATGATCAAATCTTTACGTAGAAATCGAAATCAATCTATTATTAGTAGTAAATATTATAGTAAAAAATTACTTTAATAAAAAAAATATTCCAACGTTTGATGCTCTACAATACTTAATCTTGTTATATAATAAGCTCATAAAATACAAAAATTTGGGAATTGCTAACCTGTTATTAGTTCAGAATATTTTAAGAAAAGTCTCTTTATAAAAACATGCAAACAGCAGGTCCTCTCAAATAATCCATTGTTTCATATCGCAAAAAAGTATCAAATTATGCAAATCACTAAAGATTATTTCAGCGGCAGTAAAAAAAGTGGGGGGAGGGGGGTAGGCCCATGAATCATCCCCTTGAACCCAGAATCTATTCCGGCAGTACTGCGCCCACACATTTTAGGTGACAAGTCTATCTATTTATCCAACGCAGAGGAAATAATCATAATTCTGGCCGACGATATGAATCATGAATCCACTGCAAACGCTTCGGAAATTCAGATAATTTGCCGCATTTTCCCATTTCCTCAAAACTGGAGTCCGAATTTGTGGCTATTTCAAAATTAAGGGACATTCATCCAAATTCATCCAAACTGAAGCAGCGAATCACCGGGGAAAGACGCAGGGAAATAATTAACAGTTTATCGTTGAATTATCCTCCTTTTTCCCTTTTGCTCCAGGCGCCGTTCTGCTTGCGGTGGATCGTTGTCACACTTAGTAATCATCCCGTCATTGTTCGACCGCAGTAATTATGGCTTCATTTGCGTAAAGATATACGCATAAACCTTATCTACTTAGCTCCAGTGTGCCTCGAAATGTAGCTCAGTGTAATTCCTTTTGTTATTATGCATGTGTTAGTACTCGTATGATGGTTTTCGTTCACTTCAGTTAACTATATACTTTAATTTTTTTCTGAATAGAGGAAATTTTTTTTAAAACCTCGCTGACTGTCCACGTGAGGTTTTCATTTCTACTTTTGATCTTCCCTTCTGTGTCTGTCTGTTTCTTTTAGTCATACAACAGAGGACTTATAATCAATGTCCACCTTATTTTATGTTAGCATAGCATTTTACCAAACGTGATAAATACAGACACACACACACACACACACACACACATATATATATATATATATATATATATATATATATATATATATATATATATATATATATATATATATATATATATATATATATATAATCATAGCTACTGTATGTAATTCCATCCTTATACTATCTTCTAGGGAGAACCTTGCTGTTTACATTTGGTTGTCCATATATAGCCAGACCTTATGAACCCTCTCCAGATTACACAACATTTCCCCTGGAAAAGGTGATATGTCCATATTTTCATACATAAATAAAGATGGACCATTCGTGGTAGAAACTTGAAGACCGTCTAAATCCCTATTATGGTTTCTATTTTGACCAATGCAAGTAGTGCGTTAGGCAAAAGATCCAATAATAGTTGCACTAATCTTAAAGAAGAAGGAAAATAATTTTGATGCTGATTCACAATCTGAAGAACTGAGCAACTTAACGATTAGAGATTAGACCTTTCGTTAAAGAGGCGAGCGAGTGAAACGATTTAAAATTCACAATGAGTTCAAGGTTACGAAGAATTTTTTGCAACACTATTTAATGTATCAGCTAAAGAACAAAAACTCTGTCATTAATTCAAAGTGATAAAATCAGTATTTCAAGTATTCGAATTTTTAATATGAATTATTTCATTTATTTTGATGATTTTTCAAATTATTCTGAATAATCAAGGAAATATTTCTGATTTTTAAAATATACTCATTGTACGGCCTAGTACAGTAGAAGCTGAATACCATGCTATACAATTAGTAAGACAAGATAGAAGTTTGTAAACATTTCGTCTTAGCAAACTTACAATTTATAATAACGACATATTAATTCTGACTATCATCCTTATTCTAATAAAATGAGGTATGTTACGCTATTAAGTGAGGAAAATTAATGAAAATGAATGTTTACTTATGTTTTATAAAGAATAGTTCAGAAACCGTCTTCGTCTTTTTTTATGGGGGTGGGGAGTAGAGGGCTGGGAGGATGGTTGAATACATTTGTCTTCATGAGGTTGAATTTAATTAAACAAAACGTGTGGGCGTTCCGTAATTTTAATACTTTGTATTTTTGTTTTATCATATTAAATTGAAACAATATATCTTTCTTCAAAATTTATTAGTGAAGCGTAGAACATTTAGTACCATTTATTTCTTTTCTACTTCATATTGTTCTCCTCTCTGACGTGACATAATAAAGCAGACTATTTATTAAATATTTTCCTTTTTTAATTATTTTATTATTTGTTCTTGCTAATCAAGAATTTGCCTTATTTTCCCTTATTTACCTCTGCAAAAATTTCCCAGTAACTAAGACATTCTTCAACACCAACTTTATAAAAAATAACCCTGTGGAATATTTCGTAAGATTTTCATTTCATAAATCATTTTCGACACAGTAGAACTGCCATAAACACTTAGTACAGGCAAAATACTCTTTGTCCCCTCCAGCAAAAACTACATCTAGCCCCACAATTTCACTCTTATTTGTAAATATTCCCAGTCGACGATGTACGGTACATAGTAACATAGGTAAGATAAAATAACTGACTGTTCTTTAGCTACCTCGCACGTCTAATGGTTGTAATTACATCAGGCGAGGGCAGAGTTTGTAAGTACCCTAATAAAAGGGGATTATTCTGCTCAAATGCAGTTTTAACTGTTATTGGGCGAGCTGTGAATACAATTATTTTAAATAGCGTTCGCAAATGCAACCTAAGCTCGTATCAAGAATAATAATAATAATAATAATAATAATAATAATAATAATAATAATAATAATAATAATAATAAATGAGGTGTGCTTGGGTAAACGTAAGGTTTATGATCATTAATTATATTGTCAAGAGTTCCAGTGACGCAAGTAACAAGACATCCGAGATAACTCGTTAGCCAGAAATAACCACAGAAATAATAAAATCAATTAAGCAAGATTTGATTGCAAGGACTTATAATGGAATTTCCAAATTACTCAAAACAGGATAGCGAAGAACAAATTGTTTTTAAGCGTACGTTTAATTATATTTTGAGATATTTTCATTTAGAGAATAGATCGGAATATTAAAAACATAAAAGTTAACTGATACGATATGATTCCTTCCTTTTTACTCTGCACTGAGGTTTCCTGGGACGTGTGATAATGAGTTCAGCAAATTTTTATCTAACATAAAACCTTACAGCTCTTCAACGTTCAGAATGATATAACAGTTCAGTTATATGGTTCATGCAAATACGGATATTTGTTTATATGTGGCTACTTTATCCCCTGTTCTAAATTTGTAAATCGGTTATGATATGTAAGTGCTCCAAAAACTACGCTGTGTATAAATGTCTTTTCTGGTTGTCGAAATGTTTATTAAATTACACTATATATATACTAGTTGGTGCTTCTATTAACATATATTATTCCAGAAAGGAAGTAGGTCGTCACAAAGTAAGTATACCTTAGTTTTACCAGACCACTGAGCTGATTAACAGCTCTCCTAGGGCTGGCCCGAAGGATTAGACTTATTTTACGTGGCTAAGAACCAATTGGTTACTTAGCAACGGGACCTACAGCTTATTGTGGAATCCGAACCACAGTATAGCGAGAAATGAATTTCTATCACCAGAAATAAATTCCTCTAACTCTTCATCAGCCGACAGCGGGAATTGAACTCCGGTCCA
The DNA here is from genome assembly GCA_039081455.1 of Macrobrachium rosenbergii. NCBI lineage: Eukaryota > Metazoa > Arthropoda > Malacostraca > Decapoda > Palaemonidae > Macrobrachium > Macrobrachium rosenbergii. The sequence continues at coordinate 17,713,773 of JANJGK010000017.1, read as the reverse complement.
TCGAATGACAGTCTGAAGCTCAACCGACTCAGCCAAAGAAGGGCTAGTAGGTCGTCACAAAATCTTCTCTGCCTCTTTTAGGAAATTTACCCAAGTGATTACAAAATGTGTCCTTTATATCAGCCATATTACTTTCCGGATGCCTGCCCTGCCATAACGTTATGCGAGAGAGGAGCTCTAAACCAGGCTAAGAAAAGGAAACCCACCTTCCGAAATACTTCCGACACTGAGTTTAGATGGTATCTAAACAAATTAATTTGGGTAACAAGCCGACGTCTGAATAGTACTGTCCGTTTAGAGCTGACAGGAGACTTTAAGAGCGAAAGGTATACAATAGCTGCAGTCAATTCATTAAAAATATTGATAATAATGGAAAATTATGGATATATTAATCCGTACAAAATCATGATTTAAAACAAAAATTCAGGACGGAGGAAAATACGGCAAGAAAGAAAAAAATGGCGATATTTCTGTAGATTTAAAAACTTTCTCAATAAATTTCCGTGACATTTAAAAGAGGCGGAGGATACTGTGAAAAATAAGAGAAATTCTGAGGAAGTCGTCCAGTTCCAGGGACACTTTTATTAGATGTTCTCTTGGAAAAATCAGTCTGATGACAAGCTGATGATCCTCTTTCATTCCACCTTTCATGTAATTTACCCGAACCATCCTCCTTGCTCCTTCCCTTCCTATCTTCTATCCTATGTTCCATCCCTTCCTCATTTTCTATTCTTATATCGACTCATTCATTCCTTCCCGTTTCCTATCTTCGCTTCCTTAATGATAACTCTGTCGTCGCTCTCAGCTTCAAAGCAGGTAGGTCTCTGTTGAGCTCAGAAATTTGCCACATTTCGAGTCAAACGCTGGTGGCGCTGTAAATAAGGAAACGCTGTGGGATGATCTAAAGCCTCTGAGTTTGATTATAGGCTTAAAATCGCTAATTAGATAAAAAATAGTCTAGGTAGGAAAATATACGTCTCCTGTTCTATATTCTGTTTGTTTGAGTCCAGACATCAAAGGAAAATCGCCGAGGTATTTATGTCTCATTTTAGTTTCCAGAAGAGTAAAAAAGGAGGGGAAAAGAGATAAACCCACTGCCATAATATTTATAGCTTGCAAACGTAAAGACAGTAAACGTCTTTTTTGAGGGGGGCGAGGGCGAACTTCATTACAAGCCCATCGGTTCTTGCATAACGCTTTGATCTCCTGTTCGCTGTAAATCTCTTTGAGATTCCGTTTCTAAACAAGTCTGAGGGAAAACAATGCTTGAGTATCGCATGAAATGTTTAACATTAATTGCACTTAATAAGATCACTTAAACATCTCATCGTTCACTTGGTTCTGCTTAAAAAAATTCATGTGTTAGCTTGAGCATAAATAATTAAATTTAGTTGGCATCTCTTGAGCGTATCTTCATATTCTTAATTTATCATGATTTATCAGAGTATGATAACATTTCATTTACCAAGGAATAAATTCTCCTTAGGCTTCTGCAAGCAATGTTTGAATCTCTCTCTCTCTCTCTCTCTCTCTCTCTCTCTCTCTCTCTCTCTCTCTCTCTCTAACGTAGTCGAACAACATATACATTTCTAGTGAAAGAAAATCCAAGTCCCAACGTGCTGAATAACGTCATAAGGATTTCCCCTCTTCCGTCGAGAGGAGAATTTCCGGGTATCCCAGAGGCTGGGGAAGCAGAGGCTGCTGGAAGTCCCACGGCAAACTGGACAAGATGACTGAGAGGCGAGTGTCTCCTCTTAAGAGCCATCACGAAGACTTAGTGGCTATAAAGCCCCCGAGGACACTTTCTGAAGACTAGACGAGAGGTTACTGAAGGAGACATTTGTAATGGAAACGGAAACCATGAATTTAAATGTAGCTTATTTCCTCGCTTTTTTTCCCAGTGAGTAAATAACACAGAAATTACTGACAGCTACTGATAGTTTCTTCTAAATATATCGAACGTTTTATTAAATGTTGAAGACAATTCTTAAGAAATCTCCTTTTTCCCTCCCTCTTTTTCGTACACACACACACGTGCCCACACACACTCACACACACACACACGTGTGTATAATAAAATTAAGTATCTATGATGTTAAAATGCAGAATTACATTTCTCATTATGCCAGTAACAAGTAAACTGGTAATTCAGCATAAAGTTAAAAGACGACTTTAAATCAGAAGACATTCAGGGAAAGACAACTTGTAGCAAGACGATCGAAATGCTTTTTGCGTGAATATTTTCATTTAGACCTTCTTGAAAATCCAAGCGGTGTTTTGTCATGTTCATGTTTATTTGCCTATGAAACGCTGCACAAATTCCTAGTTCTGTCTGATTTGTTTTTATTATAATATAACTACAGAAATAAGTAGATAAACAAATAATTGAATAAATAAACTGTATTCTAACCAGTAGAAAAGCTGAAATCAATTTGAGGTTGGAACACGTCTCAGAGAAAACAAATCGTACCATAATGAGATTTCCCGCACGAATCCGACGCGTTAATCAGAGGTAAAGGAATGCGTACTTAGGAGCAAATGGAAAAAAACAAGGAAAGCTCAGCGGCATATTCCTAAATGTATTCGCATAAGATCGTAGAGGCTTCTTTGCCTAACTGCGTCAACATAAATTTAATTTTGCGTCTGTACCTGGAAAGAGATGAGAGTTCTAGTGATCAGCGTATTTACCTCGTGATTTCGAGAAAACAGGTTCAAAAAGAACAACCCCACTCGAGAGTAATTGTTTTCATTTTTACTTTTTGGGGGGAGGGGGTTAAATAAAGTGTAATATACCCTCAGAGGTTTTTCCTAGGATAAATATTAACTTTAATAGTCTTTCCTCGAATTGTGTGTAATATTGCTTTTTGGAATACGCGTACCATATTTTGAGACCAGGATCTTGATATGAATTTTGAATTTTAAATGTCAACTCTGTTATAGAGATTACCAAGGAATTAATCCAAATATTATGCCAGTCTGTGAGTAGATGAGTCATTAGTTCGCTAATTTACCGAATGCGGACAACTTGGGATGATCAGTGCGATTAGAATTTAATCTATTTGAGAGCTTCAGCAACGTTTAATAAGTTATGACAGCATAGTATTAGGATATAAATTTCAGGATTTTTTACTCATGCTAACAGAAGCTTTCTAATTCTGATATTGCAATAAAAACAATGATGCAAAGTATATTCTTTGCTATCTATTCTTTGAACAGAATGGTAGTTCATCCAAAATCATACTGGGGAATCAAAAAAAAAGTAAAAGTCAGTTTTAATTTTGACGTTAGCAATACAGCATATTTTCTTCTCATAGTAAATAGTAAAGATTTAACTTGATGTATGATTTGTTTTATAAAATCAATTCCAGCTTAGCCTACTGTTGAACATTTTTTTCCTTCGCAATCCTTTGAACCTCATATCATCATTTTGCGTTGCTTATATTTATTTATTTCTATATTAAATTGTAATATTCAATCACCTCTCCAAATACTTAGCGCAGAATAATGATTTTCAGCGACTGGTTTTACTGTTTCCGTTGTGTTTCTATCACGCTATTTCATAAAGGACACCATATAGTATTAAGCAATTCAATTAACTTCAATGTATATCAGCGGTAATTATCGTCAAATAAATCAAATTTATTTTCCCCAAAATCATATAAAATGTTTGGGCAACCAAAAAATTCTAATTCCTTTCTCCATTTATGTAAATATTACGCACAAACAATTCCACTTTCAATTGACCTTCGGTATTAATTGGTTCCAGTTATGGCATTGGCTAACAATATGGCATATGTTAAAATACAGCCGGAGATTTCTACACGAGGCTCAAAAATTCTTCCAATTCGTAAAATCTTCGGACCTTCAAGTAATAAGTAAGTTTTTAAAATCTAAATAAAGAAAATATGCAACGTCTCTAGCACTGGAATTATCTGTGAAAAATACTCTCTTTAAAGTTAGTTTTATGTGACATATTATTGAGTATAAATCCTACAAGGTTCGAGAACGAAGCGAATGTAGAAGAGAAACGAAGAAATTCAATGGATGCCATGACTGTCACTAAAACCTGAGGTGGAATGACTGCAAAGGTAATGCGCATCAAGTCTTTCAAAAGGAATGGAAAGCAACAGAAATGGGTTTCATCAGAAAAGAGGAACATCAAAATGAAAGGAGAGAGACAGCGAACAAGAATGCCCAATGAAGGAGAAAATAGACTGAAGGACAATGCACTCCAGCGGAATACAAAATGCGCGGTGCGAGATGACTAAATATTCCAGAGGTAAAACGGAAAAAATAGGAGACTTTGGTTCATCTGTCATGTGAATTCCTCGCTCTGCTGGGGAAGGTATTGTCAGTTCAACTCGACCAAAATGCACGAGTTCGTACCCTGGAGCAAATTAAAATTCCCGGTTTTTCGTGTCTCATGTCAGTTTTCTAAACTTTGGGATATGACAAAACAGAAAGTCGTGTTACGTACACATACATACAGACGCACACATACACACACGTATACACAGTATGTATATGTACATATTTATATTTAATATATATATATATATATATAATATATATATATATATATATATATATATATATATATATATATATATATATATATATATATATATATATTATATTTTATATATATATATATTATATATATATATATATATATATATATATATATATATATATATATATATATATATATATATATATATATATATATATATATATATATATATAAGGTGGCTATGTTGTATATATGCGCATCATAGACATCTACGCAAATATTTAAAATCTTATTTACCCATGTTATCCCCATAAACTTTCCAATAGTATTAACCCACACGAATTAGACGCTATGCTGCCTTGTGTAGAACCGCTTCCCCGGCGCAGGATATTCGTTTATTAGCGTAATTATGACTGCCACTTTCGCTTAACCCAGTGGCGGCCTTCACTTGTACAATCTAGTGAGTATTCAGAGAAATCTCATTAGCGTCATCCCTTACTTAAGTCGGAGGAAGTTTCCTCATTTGTTGAGGGAAGGACGGAAGACGAAGAATGGCAATGATGGTGATTGGGAAAGTGGACTCACCTCATCAATAATACGCGATGAAGTTGGCATTATCATTAAATGCAGAAGAAGGAGATTGTGTTCATTGCCTTTGGAAGTTATCTCATAAGTTCCCATAAAATGGAAAGCGAGAAGGGTCTGGCAGATTACTAGACAAAAATGACAACAAATACTAGTACAATTATACATTCGATTCTGCAAATGTAAAAACTTACTTAAGAACTGTTTCTTATCCTTTGTAGACTGTACGACTCATAGGACATCAAACTGTCAACCAAAATAATTATCATCATTTAAACTTGTGTCACTAAAGTTAGGAGTTTCGTTTTATTTATAATAATCCAGGGTCTGTTGCTACCATTGCCTATTTCTCATTGGGTTGTAAAGAACAGACTGATTAAAACATAATTTTTCACTCTGACAAGGAAAAAATCTTAAAAAAAAAAAAAAAAAAACTATTCTGTAAGGGTGCGTCCACGTTACAGTAAAACCTGCTGCACACTTCACAAAATCGTTATTTGCAAGTGGACGATTCAGTGACAGTTCTGACCAGTGTCTCGTACGTTATCCAGCACTGGCAAAGAATTATTCTGACTTATTTTCAGTCAGTTTGTTATATGTATACCATAAGCTCTCGACGTGTACTGTATGTATGTCAAGTTTTACACATCCCAATTTTCTTTTGACTTCCTTTTACTCTTTCCCTCTCATACTCCATCCGGGGCATTTTTATTTCCACGCACTTGTTCAAGTCTCTCATTTTACATCCCTGTTTATTCTGCATCCTTTAATTTTTGTTCTTTGCCTTTCCTCCCCGTGGCGCTATCATATGCTGCACACACTGAAGGATAAAAACTTATTAGCTCCCTACGCTGCCTGAATTTTTACTCTCGACCATTTTACTTGCTCATGCGCATGCATAAGCGTGCGTGCACACACACTCACACGCAAAGACACAGACATGCACACACACACACACACACACACACACACACACACATATATATATATATATATATATATATATATATATATATATATATATATATATATAATATATATATTATAACATATAAACGCACACATTACATATATACAGTATATATATACAGTATTTTATATATATATATATATATATATATATATATATATATATATATATATATATATATATATATATATATATATATATATAATATGTAATATATATATATATATATATATATATATATATATATATATATATATATATATATACACATACATACATATATATATACTCGTATATATACACATTATATGTATACATACATATAGAGTATATATATATATATATATATATATATATATATATATATATATATATATATATATATATATATATGTACATTACCGGTCGTTCATGTAAAAACACGAGTATCCCTCCCCCCAGATCTATTCGTTATGTATTCATATAATTTATGAGGATTGTAATTTGTAATTTAAAGGCTGCATAATGTGCAAAGTACGTCAGCTCGAAGGGTATATCGTCGAGAACAGAAGTATAAGAAAATAAGTAACAGCGGAGAATAATGAAGGTTTCTAGGGTGTTATTTACTCCTAAATCTAATTGACCATATCCTTTGTAGTTATATACAATTATGATTTCATTCAAGAGAAGAGGACGAATCCTCATTATTGAATATGAAACAGGTATATAAAAAAAAACATGAACGTAAGTGGAAAAGACTGCCATTGACATATGTGGTTCTTTAGGGAAATTGGCCCAGGAAATTATAAAGTTGACCTTAATGACAACCTCAAAATTGATTTGTGAGTGAACGGGTGTGTGTGTGTGTGTGTGTGTGTGTGTGTGTGTGTGTGTGTGTGTGTGTGTGTGTGTGTACGTGTATGACATTTGCAAAGCGTATTCTGTACGATAAAAATCATCAGTGTTCATCCTAACCCATTCTCATAATCTTAATAATGTTGGTGAAATTAACAAAACAAAATTAAGGAAACATTATAGTTTTATTTTTACATTTGTATTATAGGAAAAAGATCATATGTGCATATCTGGACACATTGTTCTTTTTAGATGAAATAATAATGAATAATGATATAAAGTAAATGCTGAAAAATGGTGAAAGGTATAGGTAAAAATAAAGGATCTTAGAAAATGGTAAAACTGAATCTTATAACTAAAGAACCAGAAGAATGGAGTGGGCTTTTGGTTGTCACAGAGTATGTGACACAAGGAAGGTAATACCTATACGATCACAAAAACTGTAACCAAACGGAAAAATTGTTAACCTTTAATTGTCTTGTAGAAATGCTTTTGTTACTGATAATTATTGATGCGGTAAAAATGATCTCATTTGAGAGAAGACATAATCATGAGAAGGGTGATAGGACTGGTAATATACAGCCCATTTTCCACATCTAGTTCACTTTGAATATGAATATGAATCCCATTTCCTTTTTATTTAATGTGTCCCCTTCACTCAAAATATATCCCGTCCCTTTGAAACTGACTTTATGAATTATATTCCAAGGCATGTGATAATCACTAGAAAAATAAAACAAAATATAATTTCTTATGTGTACCATAATGTGTAGTAACTTAAACCAGGTAAATTTTCCTCCTCAATAGATAAACTCAGAATGCATTTCTCGCGAGCAATCCATGAATGCAGCACGCCATTGCTCACCATTCCCCAAATCTGACACCTGAACAACGGAAAATATCTGTCTCACTGCATTCGGTTATTCGAAGTGACAAGGAAGAAACTCTGAGCTACCGACCGGTAAAGAATAACTTTGTTGAGACGTCACTCCAAGGAGCTGGGTGCATTATCGGACATGCAAATTCCTTTCTCCCCCCCCCTCACCATTTTGCTTCTTCTTTTTTTTTTTTTTTGCTGATTCTCGTCGTCTTTTATAAAGACGAATGTTCTGTATATCTACGCTTGGTATATTTCATTTCGAGAGCTGAGTATGCAAAGTGCGTTTGTATAATGTGCCAGAGTATATGCATTTTTAATCATTTTAACATCACGGATGTTAAAAAACCGTTGCAGTTGCAGTTGTTTTTAATGGGAAAGCATATATTCAAACTGATGGTATGGCCATGCGATCTCCATTAGGTCCTACTTTTGCAAATATTTTTATGTGCTCCCTGGAGGAGCGCTTGTTAGACGAGTGTCCTTTGGATTGCCACCCCCTTTTTTACAGCAGATATGTTGATGACACCTTTCTGCTGCTTAGTAGTACAGATCGGGCAGATGAATTTCTTGAATATGCCAATAAAATGCATTCAGACATAAAATTTACGATTGATTATGAAAATGCAAATAAATAGATAAATTGCCCTTTTTAGATATAATGGTTTCTAGATACGATGACCATTTTAACACCACGGTTTTTAGGGAAAAAAAAGTAACCGGCCTCGGTTCTAATTTCTATAGTAATTGTTTATTTAATTTCAAGTTAAACCCTCTATCTACCCTCTTCCACAGGGCCTTCAGCTTAACATCTGATTGGAATAGCTTCCATGGTGAAATTTTATGTCTCGACTAATATTTTATTAATAACTGCTTTCCATCTAAGCTTTTTTACAAACATCTTTATAAATTTTTGAATAATATTTTTCACCCAAAATCTGAAATACCAACAGTTCCTTGACTATCTTTTTGTGGAAGTGTCCCACTAATTTGCGATAAACGTTTTTAACAGGACTTACCACAAACAATGAACAAATATCTACCTGCTGTTGAAATGAAATTAATGCCTGGTAACCCAGTGACGATTAGGTCCTTGTTTAAACATAAAGTCTTCACCCTCTGATGACCTCGGGGGTCATTTATTTGTTTAATTGCCCCAGATGTGACCTGGGGAAATACGTGGGCTCCACTTGGAGGTTGTTGAAGGTGAGATTAGACCCTCATCTTAACGTAATTTATCGAACGGGTGTAAAATTATCAAACCCAGAATTCTCATGCATAAGAGGTCACGTCAAAAATGTAAATATAATATCAACTATAAAGATTTAAAATTATAGGCAAAGCTCCGAATGACCATCAACCGTCAATACTGGAATCATTTTTCATTAAGCAGCTAGTTCCCCAGTTAAATACCGAGATCATGTTAACACTTCTGTACCTCTCGTGAGTTTCGGTTGGAACCAAAACGGACCCTGAGTGTTACTCGGTTTTTACCTTCAGTACTACTCGGTAAACTTTGTTCCTTTTTATCATATTTACTTTTGTACTTTTTATTATTTTATGCAAAAAAAATTTTTTTAAGCCTGAGTCTGTTTTCAATTCTTATTCTTCAATTCATAGCTTTGAAAATGGGACAGATGGTCCTGAAACGTCAGCCAAGTAAAGCACATTGAAAGGAAAAAAAGGAATTGTCCTTCTCAAACTCACTGCTTATATATATATATATATATATATATATATATATATATATATATATATATATATATATATATATATATATATATATTTATATATATATATATATATATATATATATATTTATATATATATATACATATTTATATATATATTTATATATATATATATATATATATGTATATATATATATATATTTATATGTATATATTATATATATATATATATATATATATATATATACAGTATATATATTTAATTTATATACATATATATTATATATATACAGTATATATGTATATATATATATATATATATATATATATATATATATATATATATATATATATATATTATATATATACAGTATATATGTATATATATATATATATATATATATATATATATATATATATATATATAAATATATATAATGTGTGTGTAATTATGGTCAACTATATAGATTGTTGATGTAGTGCAGTAACGTACAGCGGTGTATAAAGACAGATTATAAAGAGTTTTAAAAATACTTGTATTTATGAGAAAGGAAACACGTGGATTTTCAGGTGTGTGCGCAAATATGAGAAGGTACCAATTCGTGCAGGCTAATTTCAGCCCAGTATGATACAGGTGCATAAAATTTCCCCGTATATCCGAAAACAGGATATCCAGAAAATCCCTGGGTTAACTTTATTTCTCTTGATACCAGTTCTGTTAAAGCTGTTACAACGAAGTAAATTACCCTAATTTAAATTTCCACTTAATGTAGAAAGATTAATTTATCACAAACAAATTTCAGTATATGTGCCGGTCTCCCAATGTACTTAACCCATACTTGATATGCAGTCTCACATACTGTATGTATCTGCATAAGCTATGGGACAGAAACATACGTTATGGACCACTTGAGGGTCATAACTTTGCTGGTGTGACGCTCAAAAACCTTCTCTGGATTATTGCATTTACGAGTTACCATGGCTGTACCATTTCGCCTGGCACATCTCTGTGGTTTATGGTATTTTGCCAGATGCAGTGGACGCCGTTCTTTGCTTGCCATATATATATATATGTATATATATATATATATATATATATATATATATATATATATATATATATATATATATCTATATATATATATATATATATATATATATATACATATATATACATATACTGTATATATATATATATATATATATATATATATATATATATATATACATATATATATATACATATATATATACACATATATATATATATATATATATATATATATATATATATATATATATATATATATATATATATGTATATTTACGAAAGCCTGCGGTGATTAGGTAAGTGGGGCTCCTCGTGATTAATACTCCTGAATATTATTCATCCCATTTGTGACCCCGAGGAATGGGTGGAATTAGTAATTTAGAGTTTGCGGATTAAATAGAACCATTTCTCGTTAGTGTAAATGTTGGTATACTGTTAAAAAATGTGCCTAAAATCCTTAAGCGTTAGGAGAACTTATTTCCTCATCTACAATATTCCTTTAAAACTTAACGATTTAAAGTGTAATTTTAAGGATATACTAAGATTAGTAATCACTAAAGAAACGTCCTACATTATCTTTTCAAGATATCGTAAGGGAAATGAGCATTACTCATGAGGGGTCCCACTCACCTAGTCACCGTCGGCTTCCATCTCCCATCTTTGCTCCGAAAAATTATTAAAAAAAAATTATATTTCTCTGAGCAATGGCCAAATTATACAAGTAATGACCAGCATTAGGGTAAATGAGAGCGGAATTCATAATTAGGCTAATAAACGAAATCTGTCACATCAAGGCGGCTTTTACGTGACATCAAATTTGCTCTGGTGGTCCCGACTCCGAGAACTTCATAAGGGAGTGCGCTGGGTATGTGTGGTACACAGTTGTTGCTCACACATGAGCGAATATTAATGAAAAAAAGGTAAACTACTTAACAGGAGTATCTATCTATCTATCTATTTATCTATCTATCTATATATATACATGTATATATATATATATATATATATATATATATATATATATATATATATATATATATATATATATATATATATATATTACGGTCTCGCCTCTCGAGATCTACAGGTTCTTTACTGAAACAAGCAGTTGGGCTGAAATGACTGACGAGAGGTGACAAACAAAGGAGGGAGGGAGGAGCAGAACAAAACCAAAAAGTTACCATAAAATTAAGTTATTTACAATATAGTTATATACATAATAATGTACAGTTGAGTCAAGGTTCAATTTAAAAACAAAATGAACATTACTACAAATGAATTAATTACATAACAGTAGCAGCAACAATCAAAAACAAAGATAAATAAAATAGAGTCAGTACAAAAATGAATCAGTACAAAAATGAAATCAATTAAACATGAACCAAATCAATAATTACCAGAGTAGCACAAAAAAGATTAAATCCATAAACAAATAACTTGGCCAACACAGTAAATACATTCAATAGAGTCAGTTAAAAATAATAATTGCATAACTCACAGGCAGCATAAATAGAAAAATAACAGGCAGCAAAAAAAAAAACATAATGCGAATAATGAAAAACTGTAAAATAACTATTACAGCAAATACATAATCCCGCAGCATAAAGGAACAACAGTACTGGGCGTCATCCTCCAACATCGGACGAAAACGACAGAGCCGACACGGCAACCATCTCGTCCCCAAAAACAGTACAGACGTCCTCCTCCAGCACTGGACGACCACGACAGAGCCGACACGGCAACCATCTCGTCCTCAAAACTTCTCCACTGCTCTGCTGCCAGGACCTGACTCGCAGGTACGGATACCTGCTGCAGCTACTCCAGCTGGCCTGCTGCTGCCCTCACCTGACTCGTTGCTGCTACGAACCTGACTGGCGAAGTCTGACGCCATTCACCAGACGACAGCTCGCCAGCAAGAAAAACAAAAAAAAAAAAAAAAAAAGGAGGCAGCAACCCACTAAGGGAACAATCGACAAACGATTGTTCCTAACAATATATATATATGTATGTATGTATATATATATACTGTATAATATCCCTTTTCATAAGAATACCCTGAAGACGTCCTCTTGCATTCCCTCTTTGTACAAAGCCACCTTTGTTTTACTTGATGCAGTTCCTGCCCTAATTAGGAATTCCGGTCTCACTGAACTTAATTGCACTCATTACGAGTCTAAGCTAGCCACCTGCCAAGAAAAATCCCTACCACGTCCCTTGGTAGCGGAGAATATGGGAGTTTCTCAAATATTTTCAGAATAAGTGGCAGGAGAGAGTTACTGTAACTGGACAATTTATATTTTACCTGGCTTAGTCACTCTGTCTGAAGGAACAATTCTGGAAGCGTGTGCTCGGTTCTTTGACCTCTTGAAGTGACGAATTTGATCGAAGAGGGAATGGAGGTTCATAACGCTGTGTATCGAGCAAGTTATGAAACTTGAATTTCTATTAACATAGTTTCCGAAGTGCTGTTGTGGAATCTCCTGATCTCCAAATATTTAAGCGAGAAGGAAATAACATTTTAGCGCTGGTCTAACGTCTCCTGAATTTCAGGTCCATCAGGTTTATTTTCTGTTCCCCCGTATTTTATTTATCGCCTTTTCCTTTTACTTGTCTCTCCATGTAAGCTGATTTCCCATTTAAGCCTTCTTGTGTTTAGAGTCTGTTGACGGTGTCCATAAAGACTTTCAGCTTAGGATTGAAGTAAAGAAAGAACTCCTTTTAGCGTTAGCGATAATAATGCGTTTATGAAAACCGTTCAACGTTTAACGTGGCTAAAACGATGAATTTAACGTCTGAAACTAGTTTGGTCAAGCACAGTGAACGAAGGGATATAGTCTGGCTTACAATTAGTATCAAGAGAGAGAGAGAGAGAGAGAGAGAGAGAGAGAGAGAGAGAGAGAGAGAGAGAGAGAGTGATGGCAGCAAACCATGAAGCAAGTTCTTGAAACCTACCGTCATTAATTTTGCTTGATTTAGTCAGTGGAGTACATAAATATATCAGTCAACGCGATTCTGACGTAACTTTTTCTCAGAAACTTCTCATCATCACTCGCGCCCGTCAACATATTACTCAGCCACCGTTCCCGTACTTTCTTTTTGCAACTTTCATACTGGTTGTGATAGCGACAGTTGTTTATTTTGAATGTTATTTTCCACAGTAAATATACGACTGGGCAACATTAGGAATCAGATTAATGTTAATTGGAGTGCAGTGGACTCCAAATGAATCAACAAAAGAGATTTGAAGGGTCGGTTTTGCCTTCTGCTGCTTACTCTTTTCTGTAATCAGAAAATACCAACGAAGGATGATTAAATGATACGTCGAACAGACGAGAGAGAGCGAAAGGGTATATACTAATATATACATATATATATATATATATATATATATATATATATATATATATATATATATATATATATATATATATATATATATATATTGGCTTTATCCAAAGCCATCGGGTTTCGTAACCGAACATGTACAATTAATCCGCTTTCAAACGGTCCTGTTGTTTCTATGATTCATTAAAGAAGGGAACTGTGTGTTTGGCGTCTACAGTAAAGGTCAGGACCGTTCTCATATTTTATGGAAACAAAAGTTAGTTTATTCCCGCCCTCCGGACAACATAAGCCTTGTATAAAGGCGACGGCATAAGGAACTCTTGTTTGTTACATGTCTAAGTGATTTTGAAAGACTAATCACTTAACGAGTGACATTAGACTTAAGCTCACTGGAAAATACTATCGTTGCATAATTGACAAACTGATTAAACAAATGTGGAATAAAAAGAACACACGCACATTATACACACATACATACATACATACACGCACACATACACACACATATATATATATATATATATGTGTGTGTGTGTGTGTGTGTGTGTGTGTGTGTATCATTGATGTTGCACATACGAGTTATATAGACATTACATTTGTTAGGACTTTTCTTTATTATCAAGAAACAAACATAAATAGAAAGACGGTCTCTTCACTTATAATATGGATGACTTCCCGTAAAAGATTTTATCTTCCTTTTTCCTTAATAGTCTGTCTCAGACAAGTCAGCTTTGTGCATCCAAGATCGATTATTCTTCAGAAAAACTGGCAGCAGAATACAAGTCTTGTAATATATATAGTGGCCCATGACCCACTTTAGTGTTAATGAGAAAATACTAAAGGTCTAAGATATGTGACATCCGATTACGTACTTTTCCCTTCCTCAGCTAACTCAATGACCTGTTTAATTTTAGTCTTCTCGCCATTTCCTACCATTATATCCTTAGTTATATTCCTTACATTCTTGTTCATTTTAATTCAGTTGAATCTTCTTAATTATATCCATACTTGACTTCGTATTATTATACTTAAAATTAATATAAGCAATAAAAGGCTATGAACATTTACTGACTATGAATATCAATGTTACCGCGTATCAGTATTGGTCAGACATACAGTAGGCGAAGCTCCCTGATGAATCAACAAGAACTATCAAAGTCACGTTCCTCCACATCTTATGAATATGGATCAACAGTGATATCTTAATTAGTAACATGAACTGTTGATCAGCATTAAACATTTAATTCAATTTAGTTTATTTGGAGGTATCCATTCTCGTGGAAAACATCGAGGACGAAGCAAATGATTTAAGTCAAAAATATATCGAAAGGCGTAGAAGACTCTTTTATGCTCGTTTTTATAATTAAATCTCAAAAATCAAAACACAAAATGTAAAGTGTCAATTAAGATAAGGAGGAAGAGCAGTAAAAGGAAAAAACAACGCGTTTCTCAGGCCCATACAAATCTGTAATATATAAAAAAAAAAAAGTTTTTACAGTGTAAAGAAAAATAATTCGTTCACTCTCTTCAAATGGAAAAATAAAACACCCGAGATTAGGGCCACTAGCTAGGACTATTCTTTGTGGAAACGTGACTTAAAAATAGGTCGGAAAAATTGTAAGGATTCTCTGCTCACGCATATATATATATATATATATATATATATATATATATATATATATATATATATATATATATATATATATATATATATATATATATATATATATATATATATATATATATATATATATATATATATATATATATATATATATATATATATATATATATATATAGGATGTATTTCCTGATTATTATAATCCATATCATGAAATCACTCCGAATATTTTTAATTTACAATATATGTTTATCCACAACTTCTGTACTGAATAGAATGAAATATTCTTTTTTCATAACACTACTTCATTGTTTGTCTTATGTCATCTAAGTGCGTCTTTGACTTGATGTCGGAAATAGTCACTTCATTTTGAAATTCGTGTTTCTACTCAAGCATCCCCCCTAAAGAGTGATATAAATAAATATCAAACGGTATACGCTAGTCTTCCCCTTCCCACAGTTCTCAGTATCATAACACCAGTGTCTCTTAAGGGCTCTCATTAATTACCCTCTGCAACGTGCTCGCAACAGGGAGGGAGGGGAGAGGATCCTTTTAGAATGAATGGAAGCGTTACATCTGGTAAAAAAAAAAAAAACATAACCTATAGTTGCTTTGGAGATCGAGAACGCTTTCTTAGCTATATAATTCTCGTTTTCTGTTCTATAATATCCTTCCGCTAGAAGTGTTGAAAATATGCAAAGAACACACGGGGAGAATTTTGAGCACTGGCAAAATTTAGAAAGGGGAAAGGAAAATATCGCTTGGTGAAACTGAATTAATTCAATATTTATTCAATGCATCAAGATCAAATGCAATCAAGATTTATTATGCACAGTATGGAAGAGGCTTATATCCTTGATTATGTCCGTCTTCTGTAAATCATTCTTCCCTTCCGCCGTATTAGGATTTTGTGTCCTCGACTTTGCCTGAGAACTTGACCTCATTGATATCCAGATCAATGACCTTGGCCATCTGTGTGACCGTGAATTCGGGATGTCCTCGATGTTAAATGACTCGGTTTTGATTTCAACCAGTAAAAATGTTATACACGGTGTGAAGAATTAATTTATATAACTTTGTAAGTTATGAAGAATTCTTTTTCTCTGCTATAGATAAATGGACACTACGTTAGGTGTTCAGTGAAAATGTTCTTCTCACCACTGACGTCGTCTGACATTTGTGTGTACGTCCTTGTGAATGCACAATCGAGTTCAGTTAATCGCATGTTTTCAAACACTCTGTGGCCATATAATAATAATAATAATAATAATAATAATAATAATAATAATAATAATAATAATAATAATAATAATAATAATAATACTAATAATAATTATTATTATTATTATTATAATTTGGCAGCAGACCCTCTTTTAAACAGGTTCTATTGAATGTTATTGCTGCTTCAGCTGCATTTATTTTGTAGAAGACTTTTTCTATTTTCCTTATTGCGGACTTCTCTTCAGTGGAGGTGCGTGCTAACAGCTCGCCTATATTTGTCATTTCATGGGGGAAAAGTCAAAATCTGGATTCTGCTTCTTTATATATTCTATACAGTTGGTCCTATACAATTGTTGCCGCGACGCGTTTCGACAGACTCTTCTGTCATTCTCCAGCGGGAGCTAGTAGAGGACTGGCAGATTCCATAGGTCCTTCTGAATTTATACACGGGCTTCAGCCGGGGGGGGGCGTCATGGATGGCGAATTCTGATTGGTTGCAGTCAGCGAACTTCAAGCCAAATTTCTGCGGCGAAGCTCGATCCTGACAGATCTTCGCAACCTGGGAATGTCATTCATTCCAGCGTTCCCATTGGCCTGCCGTTGCGTGATGTCATGCCGGCTGACATCATCGGTAGTTTGGCTGCTATTGGGCTGCGGATGAATGATGTCATTATCTACTCTTTCTGTCGTAGTCGGGGGATTGTCTCGAAGGGCGCCTCGCTCATCAGGAGCATCTCCATTCTCAGGGTTGTCGTTTTCAGGTATTCGTTGGATTTGGCGGGTGTTCTGCATCATTCTTCTTAAATTCGTGGGTAGGAGCGATGCCTCCTGCGTCGTATTCATTGTTGGTTTTGTCTCGGCAATGAGGAGCGCCTCTAGCAGGCGCAGACGTCGAGGGTCGGCGGCTCTCCCGATTATACTTATATTTTGTATAATACTGTCGCGGGAGATGGAAATATTGTGAGTAGCACGGGCGTGGTTCATGATGGCACCCTCCTGGGCGTGGCAGGAGATCCTTTTAGACAGACGCATCGTGGTCATTCCAATATAAGCGCCGGGGCATCCTCGGACAGGACATACAAATTGGTAGACCACGTTCTTCTGCTTGAGGGGTTCTCTTGCTGGCGGAGAGGGGTTATTTTTCATCACCAGATCACGTGTGCGGCGGTTCTTATAATAAATTATAAGATTTATTCTCTTACTGTCTTCGGTCGGGGTGACGTTTTCCATGACGATTTTCTTCATGGAGTTCTCGTCCTCACGGTACTGGGGATGCATCCGGGCCTTATAATATATCTTTATGTCATCTTGGGGGGCAGGAAAAATGGTACAACGGTGAGAACACCAACTGTATAGAATATATAAAGAAGCAGAATCCAGATTTTGACTTTTCCCCCATGAAATGACAAATATAGGCGAGCTGTTAGCACGCACCTCCACTGAAGAGAAGTCCGCAATAAGGAAAATAGAAAAAGTCTTCTACAAAATAAATGCAGCTGAAGCAGCAATAACATTCAATAGAACCTATTATTATTATTATTATTATTATTATTATTATTATTATTATTATTATTATTATTATTACGGTAGCAGTTTTCATTATTACTGTTCTTGTTTTGGTTTTAAACTATTATTGTATTATGTTTTTAAGCAATGAACTCTGGAATCAATTCATCTTATGATTTCAAGGCGTCAGTCCGGTATATATAACCGCAGGAATCACTTTCCGACTAACGTTTGACAAAAACCCTAGTTGTGGCTGAGTACCCTTCTCAATAACAGTCATTCGCCTATTCTTATATACTGCACATCATGCCAATCTCTTGTCACAAGGAGTGTGAAATGGATTTAAGAAATGAAACAGGACTACCTGGATTTTAAGCATTACGTGCTGTTAAATATAATAGGAGGAACGCCTTGATGAATTATCATCTATTTTATCATAACATTTATTCCTAAAATTAAGTCAAATGGCTGAAAATGAAAAGTAAAATGAAAACATTAATGCATGTGCTGGTTGAAGACGTAACAATGATTAAATCAACTTAATTTTGGTATAATGTGGTCTTTAAGAAAATTAAATTCAAGGAAAAAACGGATGACAGAACCTCGACGATTAAACTGAAGGAGTAGGAAACGTTGCAATGGTCCCCATCGGAATGAAAAGGTTCTTGGAAAACTCCTTTTTAGCAGAAATGTCAGATCAAAGACGCGTATCAAAGGTCAGAAGAAATTTAATTTGGTTTACAAAGACTGAATGGAATCAGAGTTCTTTATTGATGAACAAACGGTGTGCGTTTGTTGTTGTTCTTTTTTTTTTTGACAGAAATGATTTCCAGGCTTATTTTTTCCCTGAAGAATCGGTAAGAAAGCCTTTGATAAAACAATCACGAGTTAATTAAGAAATGGATGCTTTCACACTCGGGCTTTCATAAAATGAATGTGTCATATTCAAAATGAAATTTAAAACTTTATGGCTACAATAATTATATACAGAAAATATTGCTTTCTATGAAGAAATTAAGAAACCGAAAGAGGTTCACTCTGTATGTAACCAAAATGCTCTTGGAAATTATTGTCATTTTGTAACTGATTTGATATTAATATGAGCATGCTACAAGGTTAATTTTAGAAACAAATTCAGGAGTTGCAGCAGTATCTGCCATATTAATAGTCATGGTCGTATCGTAACTTATTACGTTGGAAATAATGTTAATTACTTCTAGATTAACGACCTCTGCAGATCATTCGCTGTAGCGTGTAATGAAAATCTATTAATGTTGCCCTTTATTCTATTTGTTGCACAAAGCAGACTATTTATAATTTATGTAATTATATTCTCTCGTTCATTTTCAGGATGTCGTTATTTTTTACAAATCATTCGATAATCACGTCATTAACTTCCTAGAAATAAATTCCACGTGCATTTACTTTTCCATATTATTCATTATGAATAGGTGAGTCTTGCTCATTATCCACTTCCCTTTCACACCTAGGATATTAACATTTGTTTTCTGTCTAGCAAGTAAAACGCTTTAATTGAATAATTCTCTCTCTCTCTCTCTCTCTCTCTCTCTCTCTCTCTCTCTCTCTCTCTCTCTCTCTCTCTCTCAGTATTTCATAGGCACCATAATATGCAATTTAAAGTTGCTTCAGTTTTACAGGGAACAAATTAGCCCCCCCTTTTTTTTGTTTCCTTGAAATATCGGATGAGGTTACCGTTCAGATCTATGAAAAATATTCTTCGTTGAAAGAGCAATGAAGAGTTGCAGGATATAAACAGCTCTGCTTCATACACGGGACGTTTAGAAATGAGGATATAAAACTGAGGATTGTGGGATGATGTCAGTTCTGAGAGAAAACTGCCGTGTGCAAAGAAGCAAAATGACCGAAGGTAAACCAAGGGAGGAGGGAAGTGGAAGGGAAAAAAAAGTGGGGGGCGGGGGAAGGGAAGTGGGACATTGTTTACAACCAAGGTCATACAGAGCTGAAATATGACTTTGTGTATCTCATTTCTGTTTGTCTCCTGGCAGATGAGTTATGGCTCTTGAAATAACCAATTCTTGAGAATGACATTATCAAAACAAATGTGAGGATCTCTCGTTTTCATCCTACAAGTCTCTCTCTCTCTCTCTCTCTCTCTCTCTCTCTCTCTCTCTCTCTCTCTCTCTCTCTCTCTCTCTCTCTGTTAATATGATTTTACTTATAAATAAAGTTCTACAGTTAAACAAACTGAATTCCTTCGTGAGCGTAATAAACACTCAGTTGTAAATTATTTTTCTACTAAAAAGTTTTCAGAATAATTCTTTACATACTTCCGTACTCCTGCTTGCTGAAACTGCAACAGAAATCTGTCGTTCCAAATAGGCTTGGTACGGTTACCTTTTCAATTAATGACCAGAATCAGCGTGACCTCAGTATGACGAACGGCCGTAATACATGAACTACTCTCATTTGATTAAGTAAATTAATAAGCGAAACTCAGTCACTTACAAAGGCCATTATTAATATTTTTTCCGATATACAAAAAAAAGGAAACATAACAATTGATAATCAGTTATTTATACCTATAATTACAGGTACCTTTACTGAGCACTAACACGCAATATTCATCAACTCACAGTTTTTAATTTCGTTACTGTATAGCCCGAAATTATTTTGGGAACATGAGTCAGTGTGTGTGTGTGTCTGGAAGAGAGATACAGGGAGGGGGAGAGAGAGACAGAGAGAGAAAAGACTCCCTAATGCACAATGAATGCAACATAATGTAAGATATTCAGTAATTCGTATATCAAAAACCCCAATCTAATATATTTATTAAATTAAAATGTAATTTTATTTCCTTTTTAATCAAAGAACACAGGTGATATCAACACAAAATTCTCTATTTTTGACTCTGGGAAACCTTTCTCTGTATGTACCTAAAATACGTCACTGGGAACCTTCAAAGAACCAGACTGTGAAGTGTGATCAGAGATATACCAATATCTCAGGACAAGCTCAAAAGGGGATACCATCTTACCACTGATAAAGGCAACAAAGGTTCTTCATTAGCGCAAGGAAGTGCAGTGGAAAAATAAAAACTGATACTCTCTGACGAAAGCACGTACATCACTTTGATCTCTCTCTTCTCTCTCTTTCTCTCTTTCTCTATATCTCTCGATCGATCGATACTGGAGAACATATCTCATTATTTTATACTGGGTGCACAAATGTTCTGCAACAATTCTATGATACAGTTTTATAAAAGATGGATAAGTGTAGAATGAAGCTCGTAGTTTCTTTCGTGTTAATTTTGCAAAGAACCAGAGAATCGTCCCTTCGGAAATAATAGCAAAGCAGAATGCAGCAGTGAACATCAAAGGGGTGAAATATTTCATCATTGTGTTTACTGCTTTCATCTAATAAATGAGCTACGGTCATTGCGTCCTCGTACTACAAGAAAGAGTCTGGATTTTATTTCATTCAATAATATATTTCATAGGGTTATTTGTTTATGGCTATATAGGTTCTTGATATTTATTCAGTTACGTATACAGGAATTAATTATAAATATATACATACATACATACATACATACATACATACATACATACATACATACATACATACATACATATACAGTGTATATATATGTACACACACACACACATATATATATACATATATATACAGTATATATACAGTACACATATATATATATATACATATGTATACACACATATATATGTATATACAGTATATATATGATTAATTGCTGCCTACGTAACTGAATAAATATCTAGGACCTATATAGTCATAAACAAATAACCCTATGAAATATATTATTGAATTAAATAAAATCCAGACTCTTTTCTGTAGTACGAGGACGCAATGACCGTAGCTCATTTATTAGATGAAAGCAATAAATACAGTTAAGAAATAGTTCATCCCTTGGATGTTCACTGCTGCATTTTACTTTGCTATTATTTCCGAAGGGACTATTCTCTAGTTCTTTGCAAAATTGACACGAATGGAACTACGAGCTACATTCTACACTTATCCATCTTTTATAAAACTGTATCATAGAGCTGCTGCAAAACTCACACACACACACACACACACACACACACACACACACACACACATATATATATATATATATATATATATATATATATATATATATATATATATATATATATATATATATATATATATATATATATATATATATATATGTGTGTGTGTGTGTGTGTGTGTGTGTGTGTATGAACACATGGGAGCGCGTTTCACAGAAATGAATTTTCTGACTCACCATGGGACCGAACCCCGGTCTTTTGAGTGAGAGTCCAGGGTATTAGCAATTCGGACGCACAGGTCATACAAGAAGTTGGAGCCTAAGTACCACGTACCCGAGGTTTTTCCCTGGCAGGCGCCTAGCTCCCAGCACACCAGCGAATTTTACTCGTTCCCCTATGATTATTGTTAAATGCACAAGGAACAGACAAAAAAGAAGTATAAGCAGAATAGTGAACATCATAGTTCCCGATATAAAATGTATGAATCCTACTCATTATCCAAAGGAAAGTAAAAATTACGCTTAAAATTGCTATGAAAGTGGTGCTACAAAATCATGCGTATGGTCTTTGTGTGCACTACGTCTTTGTATGTTCATGACCAAGAATGAACCTTGCTTGTGAATTACATAACAGGTCACAGGTTTACATTCAAGAGGAGTATGTGCATATATTGATAATGGATAAATAATCCATGAAGTAATGAGGTAAATCTATTTTTAAGTGCTTTAGCATAACTGAAAGCTGAATTATCCATCCGCGATTGGTAAGCTATAATCAATCAGTTATGTAGGACTGAAGCAGTACTGGCCACTGCCTACACTTACCTCAAGTCAAGACGAAGCCAGCTTCAAGTTATAATCACTAGGAAATACCTGGTAATTTTATCCTATTTCTCTTCTAGATTTTACGGGTTATCAGTTCTCTCTCTCTCTCTCTCTCTCTCTCTCTCTCTCTCTCTTTCTAACAAACACACACATATTATATATATATATATATATATATATATATATATATATATATATATATATATATATATACTCGTATATATATACATACATGTGTGTAAGATTTTGTCACATCCACCGTAACGTTTATTACAATCACAAATATACACAGGTACAAAATCATTTACCATCCATTCCACTATACTTTTCGTGAATAACATACACCCAAGGGGGAATTATATTTGACAAGTCGGATGCCTCCAGGGGGGTTCGAATTACCCACTGGTTTGGAAACGACGACGTACCACTGAGTCATCAAGAGAGGTACGCGTTGACACCGAATTTAGGTTTTTGTACTTTTAAATTCAATGTCACTCACCTCCAGAGAGAGAGAGAGAGAGAGAGAGAGAGAGAGAGAGAGAGAGAGAGAGAGAACGCGAATGTAATACATGTTGGGAACCCCGTGCCGGAATATATATAGCATGAAGTTCAGCATCACAGATTCAGCATAAAATGCTCCGGTACCTGACACTTTCTTTTTGTACAAAAGCAAAAGAAAATGACACCTTCAATCATTCCATGCAACGTTAAAGCATTGTCACGAGGGAAAAGATTTACTGATATTCGTTTTATCTTCTCTCCAGAAAGACGATGTTCTGGTCGACGAAAGAGTATTGCAAAATCCCCAAAATGTTAGAACCAGAAGTAAATCGTCTCGAGTTTTAGAAATTATCAGAAAAACTGAATCTAAAATTAAAATGATAAAACTACGTATAAAGCATCCATCGTTCTTATTACTGAAGTCCTTTTGTTGAAAAGTATTTCCTCCAACAACACTAGCACAGCAACATCTGGCTCATAATATAAACTGAACTTTGTGCTCCTACGAAAATTTGTCTCTAATATGTCACTCCCCCCTCCTCTGCTATTCTTAATGGAACGTGTTTCTTAGACGCAACATCTTGACCTTTCGATTGAAAGATACCTCTCATGACACATCATTTCTATGTCTCCCTAGACTTAGAGTCGAGAACGACGTTCCCAGCGATACAGCAAAATTAACGGAAAATATCTTCACCAGTGTTTTTACTTTTTATTAACTACGTTTTTGGGCTTTTGATCATTAGGCCCATGAACTTTAAACATCCTTGGTCTTGTCAGTTCTGCAATCTTTCCGTGTATGTACGCTTTCATACACAAATATTCTAGTTAATTCGTATTTACTAGTTAATTCATATTTACATTTTTTATTTCATCTCTGGCTCAAAGATAATACATTATTTGCTCAACCTGAAAGGGGATGAATAAAGTAAAAATGTGTACAAACCTTTAAATGATTCACATAAAACAATAAAAAATATCCAGTGACTATCAGTGCTACAAAACTGATTTTCCCTCATCTTATTTTTCTTATTTTCACATAGGCCCACCGACGAATATTTGATGAAAGAATTAGACTAGGACTATAATCTTATACATTTACCCACAATTCTAACAGCTTTCAGTCACAGATACTGCTCAGTAAATATTTTTCTCCAAAAGTCATTAATCAACGTGTACAAACAGTTGGCCCTTGCTCACCGCGCCTTCCTTCGTGGATATCAAATGGGAAATTACAACCTAGTAATTAGTGGCAAAAGAGAAGGCAACTTATACATTTTTCAGTCTTGATCTTAATAAATAATTTTATTCGCTTTATATCCTGCAAAGAGACTAGAGCAGGAAAATGGAGAAAATAACGATTAATGAAGAAGGCTGTAGAGAGAGAGAGAGAGAGAGAGAGAGAGAGAGAGAGAGAGAGAGAGAGGAGACATAACGTGGCTTGATGGCCTAGCCTTTCAGCCAGTTAGACAACTCAAATTCAATTTCTTTCCGGAGAGCATAATTAACAGAGCGGATAATTTTTAGGAGTTCTCGACTGCAGTACGAAATTAACCCTTCTCCTGTTGCCTGCGGAGTCTGTCATTCCTCTCGAGGAACTGCTAACTAAATTGCTCAGCTCAGGAAATCTTAGATTGCTCATTACCTCCTCTGAGGCTACGTAAAGCCCAATGCGTTTCGAATTGCAGCGTTAGCTGGCGTGGTTTTAATCTCAACAGTGAATTCAAGATCTTTTTGTTTTCCTCTTCTTTTGGATTTGGTATGACTTGGAAACTTGTCTTTGCCTTATAATTAATTGATTTTATAAACACACGTAAAACACCTGACAGGACTGATAACTTGCAATATTTTTTGTTTTATTTATTTTGCTGTTTAACAAAAAGTTTCAGACTGTGAGTAGTATTGATATTTATTCGAGCAAACTCCTTTTCTAGCTGTGGTAACGAGTTTTTTTTTTTTTTTTTTACCTAATGAACGGCTATACAGAAATATTTACAAACAGACAATCTGGCCGCATCCAAATGTATGGAGAATTATTTATAATTATGGAATTTATCTCATGAATATATTTGAAAATGACTATGTAACATGCTCATGAATTTCCTAATATATCGACAAAAGAATGAAGAAAAGACTCAGGTGTTTATGCGGATTCTATGAGAAAAACCTCATGTGCCTGTTCTTTTGGCAACGCCAAATATCGAATATATATATATACATGTATATATTAACTTTATCACCAACACAATTGTTCTGTGCATTAGCAGAATTACTAAAAGGGCCTCATTCAAACTGGGTGGTATCTAATGGAGTTTTTTATTCAGAAAAAGTTACAAGCTTTCTTGGACAAACAGTCCACATTATCAAGTATCTGAATAAAAAACTCCATTAGATACCATCCAGATTGAATGAGTCTTTTAGTAATATATGTATATATAATATATATATATATATATATATATATATATATATATATATATATATATATATATATATATATATATATATATATATATATATATATATATATATATATATATATATATATATATATATATATATATATAGTATATAAATATACATATATACATGTATATATGTGTATGTATATATATATTTAAAATACATACACACAAACACACACACACACACACACATATATATATATATATATATATATATATATATATATATATATATATATATATATATATATATAAAATAAAGCCAGTTAATAAAAGTCAGTAAATGAGAGTGCGTGAAGGACCGAAATAAACCGATATTGACAACTGAGTAAATTGATAAATAAATTTAGATTCATGAAAAATCATTCTGAAAATGGCAAAGCAGAATTCACACGCTGCATTGAAGATAACTATCTGGTGTTAAGATCATTTATATATTTGATTCATTATGACATATCTGAAAAAAAAATTATATATATCAATATTATATACATACATATATATATAATATATATATATATATATATATATATATATATATATATATATATATATATATATACTGTGTATATATATATATATATATGTATATATATATATATATATATATATATATATATATATATATATATATATATATATATATATATATATACTGTATATCTCAGCGATTTTTTCAGATGTCATAATAAACAGAAAAATATTAATTATCTTAACACCACATAGTTATCTTCAATACTGCGAGTGAATTCTATTTTGCCATTTTCAGAATGATTTTTAATTAATCTAAAGTTTATTAACTTATTCAGTAGCCAATATCAGTTCACTGGAGCCTTTCGCCTACTTTATTTCAAAGGGAATACTTTTCGTCAAAAGTATTCATTCTATTATAAACACACGTGAACGCTTATCACTTTGATAAACTTTGTTATTCATGATAAATTTAGACGTGATTTTTCATTGTAAACAACGTATTGTAATCTTACTGAATAAACAGGTGAAATTTTTTCATATATTTTCCCCATGCTTTAATAAAAATGTGCTTTACTTTTCATTTTCAAACCAGAATATTATCATTGTCATAGACTGAATTGATATGTTAATCGTAACAATTGTATTTGGTTACCAGGCATACGGATTAGCTTTAAAACTCTGACATAAAGCTCTCAGTACTGACATTGTCTCCGGAAAAAAAAGCATAAAATACAAAGAGAACCACTTTCCAAACTGATCCTGTTCAGTGATATTCTCAATAACATTATGTTTTATGGGCAATGCCATGTTATTCAGCTGTAACCCAACAGCTATGACATTACTTCATACAGCTGAATAATGTTGACTTTCCCACCTTTAATTTTGCCAATACAAGTATTTTACAGGTATGTGATCTGAAAGGTAAAACCCATTAACTGAAAGTGTCCCCACTGGATACAAACGTTACAATAAATTCGAAGGCATTTGGATGCCAAAAGAGCTTCCATTGGAATAACATGGCCAATGCCATTACCACGAAATGCTTGTGACCCACCATCAAAAAAGTGATACCGTTGATCGAAGGCGACAAGTGTTATCGAAAATACAGTTGATAACCTCTTTGGAAGGTATTTGCAGTATCGGATATTTATTTAATGAAGGTTATTTTAGATTTTGTAAATGTTTTCTTAAGTGCTACCATCGGCAAATTGTCCGGTAAAGACGCTAACAAGCAAATTCAGGAATCCATTAACACCAAATGACATTCTAATGCTCTGAATAGTATACTGAGTCCTGGAAGTGAGTAGGAACCAGTTATAAAGATGGGAATACGCTCTTCAGCCTCTCGATGTAATATGAGCAAAATTCGAAGGATAACTGTGATGTAACCACCCCCCCAAAAAAGGAACACATACATCTATACCTGTTTACACATACACACAAATATAAACATACACACACAAAACACAAAACACACACACACACACACACATATATATATACATATTATATATACATATGTACTGCATATATTATATATAAATATAGGCATATATATATATATATATATATATATATATATATATATATATATATATATATATATATATATATATATATATATATATATATATATATACTGTATATATATCCGTAAGTTTTGGTTCTTCATACGATGTACTTTCGCAACAGAAATTGGTACGACCACGACCAATCAATGCTAATGACACGTCCGTTCACCCCCATCCCTTTTGGTACCCTTTGGTGCTATAGGTGTCTTACTCCCACAGTGTTCTTTTCGAGATAGTAAGTCATATGTATATTAAGTTTGGTTGAAATTTCTCCATGCGGTTCAGGATGTATGTGAAACATACATATACACACACATACGTATACATCCATTTATATATATATATATATATATATATATATATATATATATATATATATATATATATATATATATATTATATCCAATTCAATTAATTCAATTAGGTGTCAAATATGAATGAATTGTTATGATGTATGAGTTACTGGAATGAAATAAGAAAACACCAAGTTATTGAATATGTTCATCACCTAGTAAGTGAATTTCACTAACAACCTCGCTGGTTTGTCCTGACAAGGAAGTGACGGCTGAATTCTCTCTTGACACGAATGCCTTGAATACATCAATTAAATTTCTCTTCCCATGACACTGTGACACATACCATTAAAAATACTTGACTTTAAGGGTAAACTATATGTAAGTAATAAGTACATTTGACTTACAGTATCGTCGACAGTTATAAGAACTGGTTAACAAAAAGAGAGACAGCGTAGCAGTTTGAAATTACAAAAAAAAAAAAAAAAAGAAAACAGAATTCACAAAGATGAAGTCATAAGAAGTCACAGCAGAGAAGGGAATTCCCAGCAGAAAGATTATGAAATGTGTTGGCTTCCACACACTGTCTGGGATTCGAAAATATATTTTACATCTGAAAATTATAAATTATGGTGAGACGATTTAAAAGGTCCTAAAAATATATCAGAAAACTAACCTTCAAATTGTATTCGCAGCGAGAGAAGTAAAAAAAATTATTATTATTATTATTATTATTATTATTATTATTATTATTATTATTATTATTATTATTATTATTATTATTATTATTATTATTTCAGCAGATAATCTCTATGCATATGGAACAAGCCTACAGAGGCCATTGGCTTGAAATTCAAAGCTGTTCATTTGAAAGGAACTACAGAAGATAATAGAAAATACAAAAGTACAAGGTGAATTGTTTTAGAGTAATAATGCATTGCTTCTTCGCTTTAACTTCTGGGTTCTAATTGCAAAAATCCACAACAAGAAAAGTCTTACTGCATCACATTTACAAAGAAACTCAGTTACATTACATTTAGGAAGATATATAATAAGGAAACCCTTTTATCTAGAAATAAATTCAATGTAACTAGTATCAATATCGATCTGTAACAGGAATATTACAGAAACAAGTTAGTGTTCTGAAAAAAATCTTGAATGAGTGAAAAACAAAAATATTAACGTTGCTATTCATCAAATACTTCTCTTGTTTTTAAGTCTGAAAATGATTTGTGTAACAGGGGGTTTTCCACCTCATTTACAATTACAATGAGAACAGATTACAATGAGAATTGTTCATGATAAATTAATGTATCTGTAATGTAATGCTTCTCGTTTCACCGACTCCCTCTTTATGCATATTTTAAGACTGAACTGAAGAGCATATTTTACTGTAATAAACTCATATTTTGATATTATACTCATCTGAACTATAGCTGTATTCTCTAATAAACTGAAGTTATCTTATCATTATGCTCAATATTGGTTCTTATAAAGCTAATAACATTGCCAAAATTTGTAATGACTATTACATAAAGCGTTGTTATCAAAAAATTATTTTGATATTATAAGGTTTCGTCCAATTATGCAACAAGTTATTATGGAATAATTATCATAATAGTATCAGACTTTCATCTAGTTATGTAACGACTTATAACTGATTAAGTATTGGAATAGTATCAGAGCTTCAGACTATTATGTTACAACTTATGGAAAAATTAACACCATATTACCACAACTTCAAACAGAATATTTCACCTTGGAAGGGTTAAAGAAGCAGGGATTGTGAAAAGAAAATAATCAAGAAATAATGAACATCATATTCCCGCAATTTCAAACAGCATATTTCACCTTAAAAACTTAAGGAGGCAGGAGTTGTGAACAACAAATATTCAATACATAAAGGCAATTACCTATTTCCATGACTTGTTTTATGAAAATGATTATTTACTTTTGTAAGCTGCACGGAGGTATTGATAAAACCAGTACATTTTCAATTAATATAATGCGCTGTCGTCAATAATAAATATGGATTTTTCAAGTATTAAGGCATTTAACTGAGCGCTAAGAAGGTGGGAATGCAACTCACAACCTTATTCCAAAAATTATTCTCTTAGTTTCATGCAGGAGTTAGCCATGAGAGAGAGAGAGAGAGAGAGAGAGAGAGAGAGAGAGAGAGAGAGAGAGAGAGAGAGAGAGAGAGAGAGAGAGAGAGACTTAAGCACAGAATCCTAAAACGGGTCTTTTCGAATGTTGGTACAATTATAAAAGGCAAAATAAGAAAGAAAATAGCAGCATATAAAGTAAAGCGATTCTTCGCTAGCTCTGAAAATTGTACAGAATGTGAAAAAAAAAGATTCTAAATTGAATTTTTTTCATCCTCATGAATAATAAAACAAGGAATCCTTTGTGCGTCCTCCCATGGCTGACAGACACTTCATTTCAAAGGCAGTGTTAGAACAGAAATTCTTTCAACAATGTGGATATTTGCGGTACAGGGGAGATCAAAAGGATAATGCCTATTTTTTTTTTTTAAATCATATCAGATAAAAATATAACTAAATATCTGTTTCAGTAAGTAACATGAATCCATATGCACAGTTTATACGAGAAAGAGGAAAGTAACATATTAACAGTTGGAGCTGTATTTATAATGAGAGCTTCAGGTACTGTGCACACATATGTAGGGTTTCCTATATTTATATAGGAAAGAGCTTCCTACAATTAGTGAAGTGACTTTTACAGCAAGCTCATCATTTACTTATCAGAAGCTGGATCGAACAAATATGAGGATGCTGAGGTGGATTTTGTCGATCTCAATACACAAGATATTGGAAAAGAGGTCGGAAGTGCCGGAGTGGAAATGATTTAGATGTTTGGTCGTGCCGTAATGACGAGTGTGGGGGAGGGAGGGGAGGGGGCCTAGGTCGAACCTGCTAGAGGTAGAAGGTGGCAAGAAACGCCAAGGATTTTATGGCATGATAAAGCGAGGGAAAATTTGAAGGAGACACTTATATGCAATAAGCTATCAGCATAGTTAGAGACAGAAGTAATATAAATGAAAAAATCAGTAAAACAAAAAGTCAATTTACAGTAGAGCAAATTAAAGACATA
>JANJGK010000017.1:17652077-17682162 GCA_039081455.1 Macrobrachium rosenbergii | reverse complement strand
GTGATCCTGGCCCCTTGCCCAGAGAAGGTAGCCAGTGTGATCTCTTCCTTTTATTTGTACCTAGCCTAGGCCACCTTAAAGTACGGTACATCAATTTAGTAACCTTGTTCCTTCCACTTACCACCGAGCCGCAGTAATCATGTAAGTAGCATAACTAATTTCAGTAATCTCAACTATTGTGAAACGAGCCACGATGCTCGTGACACGCATGGCCTAAGACCTCAGTGAGGCACCCATTTATCATATGAGGCAACCCTCATGAATTAACTAGTAAATTTTAATTGTATTAAACATAAACCATGTTGTAATTTAGTTAGAATATTAACTCTTATGTTGGTGCTACGGTCGGGTTAGGATAGGTTAGGCTAGGGAATATCATAGAATGTACCACTAGGCTAGGTCTAAAACACATCTTGATTGTAGGAGGTAGCCTATAAAAACCGTGAGCACCTTCTAGTACTATTAGAATTAGGTTAAGTAGTAATTATAGCTCATATCCTCTCTAGGGTTAGGTAGTTCTGTAGCTAGGTAGGCTAACCAGGACTAATCTGCTCAGGGGAAGGAGAGTAACCTACGAGAAGCGAACAGCTTGCTTAGTATAGACCTTCACGCCCGAAAAGGGAGTGAAGGCCCTCTTAAAGGGGGGAGCTTTTATAAATATTTACGCTGTTCGCCCTCGAACATTTAGGGATAGAAATATCAGCCTGACTGAGACAGGGAAATTGCTTTGTCCCACGCTAGTGCGTCTTCAGTTCAAAACCTTAACGTCCGTTGGAGAACGGGATAGGTAAGTTAGGCCTTTACCCTATAGGAAAATTTCCCTATCAGCCTTAAGAATAGGTGGTCCTAAGGTCCCTTTTTCCTTCCTACCTGTCTCTTGGCGAATGTTTTAACAAGAACGTGGACCCCTGGGGTGACTGTTTTTGACCTAGGCTCGGTCAGAGAACTTCAGAGAGAGAACCAAGCTTTCGGAGAGATAACACGTCCAGTTGGACCTCTTCCCCCTTTCTTTGTCTATTATTCTATTAGTGAAGTGAAGAAACAATTGCAAGAACTCCACGTCGGTCGTTGATGCGCACAACGTTCGTCCTAAGGTAAAGTCGCTTTTTGTTCAAAACTTCGCCCATTCTTTTATCCTTTGTTTTCTGTATTTCAAATTTCCTTTGTTCCCCCTTCAGCCACCACTTACGGTATATGTGTTCACGAAGTCTAGATTAAGTCAAATTATTTTATTGTTAGCTTCAACCCCATTATTCCAGTAAAATACCTAGGATTTAGGGTAAGCAAAATCAGGTTAAATCTCGATGCTTTTGTATGCCTCGCGTCCGAATGTTTGGGAGAACCGTTGCGTTTAAAATCAAATTCATCTCAAATATTCTTTGTTAAGGTTAATAACCCTTAACTGGTGACCTTTGGCTAATTAACGTCTGTCTTTGAGGTTAACTTTTGGCTTCAAGTGACAGGTTACGTGTAATCTTGGTTTGCAGGGCCGTAAAATTTACGTAAATTGAATAATACATGATCAACCAAGACTCACACACGTAACAATATATATATATATATATATATATATATATATATATATATATATATATATATATATATATATATATATATATATATATATATATATATATATATATATATATATATATATATATATATATATATATATATATATGTGTGTGTGTGTGTGTGTGTGTGGTGTGTGCGTGTGTGTATGTATGTTTATATATATGTATATATATATATAGATATGTATATATATATATATATATATACATATATATATATATATATATATATATATATATATATATATATATATATATATATATATATATATATATATATATGTATATGATTGTTTGTGCGTGCGTGAGTTTGTACACTTAATTAGGTGGCAATGATATATTTAATTATTACGACTTCAGGGAATCAAAGATAAACCAGGTATGATATAAATAATTCTCTGTCTCTCTCTCTCTCTCTCTCTCTCTCTCTCTCTCTCTCTCTCTCTCTCTCTCTGTGTGTGTGTGTGTGTGCTGGACATACAACTTCAGTTAATTATTTTTGATTTTCTTCAACCTGCCTTATACTTCATAAAGTTAGAATCACAGCCGCTGAATTCCTTCCTTCACAGGGATTTAAAGTCCCCCAGCAGGACTTCTCGGCATTTATGTGAAGACGAGCAAAAATAACTGGATTCCTGTAGTCAAGCTCTATTCAGAGAGTTCACGAAAGGGCTAAGAGAGCGAAAATGTCTTTTCGCTGTCAATAGCCGCTTTTAAGAGCTAAGTAAGACTTCAAAACTTTTTATCCTTGCGGATCACGCTAAACATTTCTTAGCTCACTCCGTATGATTCTCTTTTATTTTTCTATGGGGGAACAGAATTTTCAACGAAGGATAAAGACCCTTTCGATTCTTATTTTTATTACTCGCACGGTTCTCAGGGATCCATTATTGTGCAATGTCAACCTCGTTTAATAGTGAGTCCGATTTCTTGAATGTAGGTTGACAGAACACGATAACGAAAACTTGTCTCGTTGACTGTGACTAAATAGTATCCATACTGCCCAAAGTCACGATAATATAACACAAAATGAAAACATTAAGTCCCAACCTTAGGGATGTTGCGCACGTCCCGAGTCATAGGCTAAGGTGCCTTTGTTGTACGCAATAATTTGGTGGATTTTGCTTAGAGATGATAATTTGTTTCTAATGGACAGTTATGCTTACATAAAATAATAAATGAATTGATCAGGTATTTTAAATGCGATTATTATTATTATTATTATTATTATTATTATTATTATTATTATTATTATTATTATTATTATTATTACTACTACTACTACTAACACATGAAGAGCAGTGTTAATTAAAGTGCAAGACATTCGTGCAAGTCTTTATACGAAAACGTTAGATCATGATAAGAAAAGGAGAGAATGTCAGCTACGTGGAAAGTTTATTGCCTAAAAGGGCAAATATTCGAAATACCCACATTGAAACTTCTGGAACTTTTGGAAACAGATGATGGAATGAGGAGAAGTAGACAGAATGACTTGCGTCAGTAATGAACTTCTGAAATATATTTTTATTTTTTTGTGTGAAGGTTGCACTTAGATCACAGACAAGTCAAAGATAGAAAGATAATTGCAACATTTATTGAACTCAAGTAATTCCTTTGGATATTTTTGGGGGGATTTAAGATGTACAGGCAGTTATGCTGAATGTTTATGTAATATATATATATATATATATATATATATATATATATATATACATATATATATATATATATATATATATATATATATATATATATATATATATATATATGTGTGTGTGTGTGTGTGTGTGTGTGCGCATGTGTGTGATTTTGTGTGTATTTAAGAGACAGAAATCTGAAGTACATAAGACTCCGGAAAAGCACAGCAAAATGAAATACCCATTTCCGTTTGACAGGATATCAGAACTATTACAATAAGACAGCCTCAAAGGCAAAGGAAATGAATGTATTTTTCAACTATAAAGGAAGACGACTCGGTCTATTTTTTATGGTTTATTACAAGCCGGTGGACCCTTTTATATAGATGTATGAAGCTTTTGCGAGTATGTGGATGCTTTTGAATAGTTTTTTTTTTCTATTCCAGTAGGAGGCGATGACTCCTGCTTAAAACAGAGACCAGTTTTTCATCTTAACAATTCTAAGTCACGACTTATAGGAAAGAAGTTCTGCCATCATTATTATCATTATTGATTGGTAGGAGATCCTTTCTAAGTTCAGTGATGTTAAATAACATGGCCGTCCTAAGTGTGTCAACTTTTGTTTTACGTGTTAAGTTTCTTTTCTCATAGATATAGAAAAAAATATCCTTAAGCAGTTTTAAGGAATATATGCTACAACTCCATATATGCTTTCCACTAAATCAGTGTTCGCGCGCGCGAGAGCGAACGCATGCACAAAATTGCACGCAGAAACTTTTCAGAAACGTAGAAATAAATTACTTTTCTAAATAGCATGGAGTTTATTCTGTATTTTAAATAGCATGCACCCTGTGTAGTATTCTTTGTTTAAGGGCTGTCTGGGGAAGGGTAATTGTTATAATATTTCTTTATTAGTAAGACAAACAACGTATATGGATTAACGGAACTTAATTCGTCTTCCTCATGGATTTCTACGTGTTTGTATGGCCCATATCTTTGGGACCAGCTTCCGTTTCCTTCATAAACCAGAATCCAAATCCTTCCTTACCTGCAGTTCCGTTCAGGAAAGAGAGCTTTTCTCGACTCTATGCGAGAATTATGTTGCGTTTCTTTCTAAGAGAGGGCAAAGCGAGTTTTTCTTTTGACGTTGGGTCAAGGTCGTGATGATGTTTACAGTTTCTTGGCAAAATGTTTTGTGTAAGTAATTTTTGTTATCGGCAAAATACTCTAACAGTATATATATATATATATATATATATATATATATATATATATATATATATATATATATATATATACATATACATATACAGTATATATATATGTGTGTGTGTCTGTCTGAGAAATTACTTTTTAAACGTTTAATTAAAAAATAATTTTCCTTCTCAGGAAATATCTACTAGTCTAGAGACTTCGAAATATATGTTATGCCCTCCCCCCCTTTCAGAGAGGATTAACAACAATTAACCAACTTGTACCATCTGCCTGTGCTAATATGTTATGAAAACATTTTTTTGTCAGCAATACTAGGCAACTCTTCTTTGTGTTGTAAATAAAAAGTTTTTTTAATTCACGAACTTTTCAACTTGGTTATATATATATATATATATATATATATATATATATATATATATATATATATATATATATGTATATATATATATATATATATATATATATATATATATATATATATATATATATATATATATATATATATATATATATATATATATATATAATGTAGAATCTACTGGTCACATTTTACCAGATACATATGTAATTGTAATAGCCACAATGTCCTCGTAACTTTCTCGACATCTTTGCGTTTTTTGGATACGCTTGTCACCACAAAACTTTTAAGATCAAAGTGCAAGAAATATGAAGATATTATGATGTCTGGTATCGGGAAACGAACCCGCGTCACCATAATCACAAGAAGGTCACGTTGCCGACCTCACCACGAGAAGGACAAAAGTCTATTGCCTCTCTCATACATACATATACCTGTTGTTTTCAATATATATTTACTAGAGCTGGAATAGACCTATCCTCACCATCGTAGCCGAGTGGGCAAACGTTTTTATTGCTTTTTAGGCTGAAATATGTATGTAGAATCTACTGGTCACGTAAGAGGGCATTGTGGTTATTACTGTTACATATGTATCTGGTAAAAAGCGACTAGTAGATTCTGCATATATATTGCAGCCTAAGAAGCAATAAAAACGATTGCCCACTTGGCTACGATGGTGAGGATGGGTCTATTCCAGCTTTAATAAATATATCTGAAAATGACAGGTGTATGTATGTATGAGAGTCAATGGACTTTTATCCTTCCCGTGGTCAGGTCGGCAACGTGACCTCCTTGTGATTATGGTGACACGGGTTCGTTTCCCGCTACCGGACATCACAACCACTTCAATTTCTTGCACTTGGATCTTAGTGACAAGCATATCCAAAAAAGCGCAAAGATTTCGAGAAGTTAAGAGGGCATTGTGGCCATTACAATTACACACACACACACACACACACACACATATATATATATATGTATGTATGTATTATGTAATATATATCTATCTATCCATATATATATATATGTATATATATATATGTATATATATATATATATATATATATATATATATATATATATATATATATATATATATATATATATATATTCAGACACACATAAAGCATGGCTTATATACATATTTCCAGTGGGTGAAATTGTTGATGGTATTTTGTACATATACACTTTCAGACGCTTTTTCATCTATTTGCTTAAATGCTTCGGATTCAGTAAATCATAAATAAAATTCAAACATATTTATAACTCAATATAATTAGGTATAATCGACTAAAAGGCTCATAAAAATAAAATGTAAAGAAAATATAATATTTTTCAGGATGATTGACTCAAGTTTCAATCTCTTGTTGGGAGGATAAGTAGCCAAAGCTAATCAACGGTTTACCAAGTAAGATTGACGGGGCACTTTATCTATCAGCGCTCCGGAACAATGCAGATTAACGATTTAAAAGACGTTTGTCTCTGGGAAAAGTTTATATGTCAAAATGTCAGTATTGGGGACGATCTTTAAATGGGAATAATGAGGAGAATAAAGTACTTCCACCTGCCATTTTCCACACGGTGACAATGAGAACGCAAAGGTTGTCGCGC
The DNA here is from genome assembly GCA_039081455.1 of Macrobrachium rosenbergii. NCBI lineage: Eukaryota > Metazoa > Arthropoda > Malacostraca > Decapoda > Palaemonidae > Macrobrachium > Macrobrachium rosenbergii. Next base: position 17,675,767 of record JANJGK010000017.1, on the reverse strand, counting down.
AGTTGGGACAGATAGGAGAAATTAAACTATTTCTGGAGGAAAAGGAATTACCCTCTATCCCTCACACATCGAAGATTACACTTAATATAATCAACTCAGATTTTCCAAGATTAACAAGGAATTGTAGATGCATTTCCTACACTGTATAACAATGAAGGATGGGTTATTTAACCGCTTAATTTGGTAAACTCAGGTTTCCCAAGACTAACAAGGATTTGTAGTTACATTTCGTACGCTGTAAAACAACGAAGGATGAAGTTTGTAACATTTGCTTAATTTGATAACTTCAGATCTCCCAAGACTAACAAGTATTTGCAGATTCATTTCGTACACTGCATAACAATAAAGGATAAGACAGAGAGAGAGAGAGAGAGAGAGAGAGAGAGAGAGAGAGAAAGAAAGTCTTGCCGCTACGACTAGAATAGAAACCCAAATATTTCACTGGTCAGGTTGGAATGGTAAAGCTTTACCCCTAGACTTTCGCAAACGATATAATCCCTCTTTTTTTTTTTCTTCTTTTTTGTAAAACCACCACCGATAAATTAAGTGACAGCCAGAGAGGCGGACACTTTGCTATCCGTGTAGACACCCCGGGATTATGTATGTAATCAACGGATAGGTTTGCTGAAAGCAAATGGATGTTACAGACTATACACACACAAACAAAGCCACTCCAACATCTAAAAACATGACAGACACCTCACACGTCTCCAACTGTCGACCTTAACCGCTCAGCTCTCCTCGCTGCTGGGAGAAAGGGAGTTGGGGATTTGGTACGATACATGTACACATGCGCTACCGGGGTCTAAGCGATGTCAGGCAGGGCAGCCGATAGAGGCTACGGTCTACCCCAACACCAAATCAAAGTCCTTCAAAAGAAGGCATCGTGCTTACCCCATATAAAAAATGGGAAAAAAGCACGTTAAACGAAGAAGATGATTATAAGAATGGATTGGGGTAGTAATTTTGTATTGGGTGGCAGTTAATAATATTATTATAGATGCTTAATGAAAAGACCGTCAACCCAACTAGAATTCAGATTCCTCTTTCTCCCTCTTGCAGCGAAAGAGCCTTCATTATGAAGACAGCTCTCATTTACCAGCACACCGAACGCGCCCACGAAAACATTAACCCTTAAACGCCTATTGGACGTATCATACGTCGACTAAAATTGTCTGTTGGGTGCCGAGTGGACGTACCGTACGTCGACTACAAAAAATTTCAACCTTCGGTCAACTTTGACTCGACCGAAATGGTCGAAAAACGCAATTGTAAGCTAAAACTCTTACATTCTAGTAATATTCAATCATGTACCTTCATTTTACAACAAATTGGAAGTCTCTAGCACAATATTTCGATTTATGGTGAATTTTTGAAAAAACTTTTTCCTTACATCCGCACCAGAAATTCTTTCGACACGTTGTCGTAATGTTTGCACTGTTTTATATTAGTCGTTACATAAAGTTTTATATATGGAAATGTGCGCAATTTCATGTAGAATACAACAGAAAATAACTCATGGTTGTAGCTTTATCAGTTTTGAAATATTTTCATATAAATCACGATAACTGCCAAAATTTCAAGCTTTGGTCAACTTTAACTCGACCGAAATGGTAAAAAAACGCAATTATAAGCTAAAACTCTTACATTCTAGTAATATTCAATCATGTACCTTCATTTTGCAAAAAACTGGAAGTCTCTAGCACAATATTTCGATTTATGGTGAATTTCTGAAAAAAAGAATTTTCCTTACGTCTGCGCGCGGTAACTCGGCCGAACATCTCAGAAATTCTTTCGTCATGTTGTCGTAACGTTTGCATCGTTTTACATTAGTCGTTACATAAACTTTTATATATGAAAATGTGCGCAATTTCATGTAGAATACAACAGAAAATAACTCATGGTTGTAGCTTTTATCAGTTTTTGAAATATTTTCACATAAATCACGATAACTGCCAAAATTTCAACCTTTGGTCAACTTTAACTCGACCGAAATGGTAAAAAAACGCAATTGTAAGCTAAAACTCTTACATTCTAGTAATATTCAATCGTTTAACTTCATTTTGCAATAAATTGGAAGTCTCTAGCACAATATTTCGATTTATGGTGAAATTTAAAAAAAACATTTTCCTTACGTCTGCGCGGTAACTCGACCGAACATCTCAGAAATTCTTTCGTCTCGTTGTCGTAATATTTGCACCGCTTTAAATTAGTCGTTACATAAAGTTTTATATATGAAAATGTGGGCAATTTCATGTACAATACAAAAAGAAAAAAATTAATGGTTGTGGCGTTTATCAGTTTTGAAATATTTTCATATAAATCACGATAAATAGAAAAAATTCGACTTTCGGTCAACTTTAACTCGACCGAAATGGTCGAAAACTGCAATTGTAAGCTAAAACACTTACAGTCTAGTAATATTCAATCAATTACCTTCATTATTCAACAAACGGGAAGTCTCTAGCACAATATTTCTATTTATGGTGAATTTTTGAAAAAAACATTATTTACGTCCGCGCGTTACGAATTCATGCATCATTTTGTGATAATATTTTCTCTGTGTTGCTTTGATCGTTTTAAAATTTGTTATATACCAAAATTATTGCAATTTAGTGTACAATACAACTAAAAAAAATTAACTCATTAGCTTTAACTGTTTTGCTTACAGCGCGATTTGTATACAATTATATACGAGTTTTTTTTTCGCTGTCATATATTCCAATATTATATATGACAATGATATTTTTTCATTTCTGATGGTTGCATACTAAACTTCAGGCAATGACAAAAAAAATGAGCCAAAAATGAACTCTTAATCTTAAAAACTAAGCGTGCTGTGATTTTTTGAAAAAAACTTTTTTTCCGCTTCGGCGCTAACTCACCGAACGCCACCGGCATTCGGGAGACGTTTTTGTAAATAGGGCTTCGGCGTTAAAGGGTTAATGAACAAATGGACCACGACGCACTTCACTGAGTAGAGGAAGAACAAACACTCCTTTCGTTCAGGCGCGTCATCCAGGCAAGAAATGAACTAGCAGATTTCTCCGCGACGATCGTTTCTGGAAGTAAGGAAGTTCTCTGGAAAAGATGAAGTCGTTCATCTGGAAAGAGAATCGAGGCGTGGAATTAAAGGCGTCATGTTTACGATAGTCAGATGGGCGGACGAACATACTGATACAGTTGTTTTTAAAACTATATAGAATGGCTGTTGACTACAGTTGAGATCTCCATTTATCATTTTATAGTATTGTCGAAGGGCTTCTCAAATTTTTGTAGAATGACGTTTGTTCAGTACACAGATTTCCTAATAGATCACTTAAGAATATTTAACTGACATTCTTCGAAGGAATATCTTACAGACTGAGTGTCATTGCAATTTATTATTTTTAAATACCTATAAATTCATGGAAAAAAGTCTTTAGATACAGATTAAAAAAAACCTGCATAAGGGTTTCTTGGCCTGTTATTTCCAAAAGGTGTGATATACTCATATATATATATATATATATATATATATATATATATATATATATATATATATATATATATATATATATATATATATATATATATATATATATATGTGTGTGTGTGTGTGTGTGTGTGTGTGTGTGTGTATGTATATGTATATATGAAATTTTTATCACAACGATGGGGCTCAAGGGCTTGACCGTCGAATGGAGTCGTTGGAATATACTGTCGAGCGATCGAGACCCGGCGGTACCGATCCATTTATCACTTAAAAATTCCCCTTCAGTGATAATTCCCCATCGTGGATATTCCCAAAGTAGCGTGAATTGGATATTAAACGACATTTGTAGCTTCATGATTATATATATATATATATATATATATATATATATATATATATATATATATATATATATATATATATATATATATATATATATATATATATATATATATATATATATATATATATATATATATATATATATATATATATATATATATATATATATATATATATATATATATATATATATATATATATATATATATATATAGCGAGAGAGAGAGAGAGAGAGAGAGAGAGAGAGAGAGAGAGAGAGAGAGAGAGAGAGAGAGATATTATTAAGCTACAAATATCTTTTATTTTCTAGTCCACTATACGTTAGATATAACTGGCATCCGAATGAAAATAAAAGTTCAAATTGAAGTGGAATGCCACAGCTACAGATTAAAAAATTTGCTCTTGACGAAAAGTATTTTATCTACACAAGTAATTGCTATTCAAGAAATATGTAAGTACAAGAAGTTTAATTTCGATCATGTTGGATGTTAGGGGGGGGTGGGGTTGCGATTCCCGGGTACGCCAACAGGTTGCCTTACCCGATTATAACGAAGTGGTTTCTTAGGCTTGGGTGTCATACCCCTGTACTGCCTCGTTCGACACTGTTTGATTTAATTTACTTATTTATTTATTTATTCAGTTCTTTATTTATTTACTTGTTAATTATGTTTTATTTATTTATTATTATTTTCGTATTATTTGTGAGGTACATGCTGCAGCTTCTGAAAGGAAGGAGAGACTTTTTTTTAATACGGAATGATATTGTCCGAATATCTGGGGGGTTTTTGTCTCAAATGAACAAAGCTTATATTTTATTTCTTTACACTTCTTGTTCTTTCTTTAGTGAAGGAAATGAAGGAAATACTAAATAGTTTAGGGGACGAGCTCTGCTAATCAGTTCATGGGAAAGAGAGAAGAAATATCCCTTGCATAATAATCAGGTGATCATTTATTCCAATATATTTTTCTGTGAAACTTGGAAACACTCATTTGCATCTTCAGCGGGAGAGACGTTTTGATGATTTACATTTCCAGAAAGTTTCCTAAGTCCCACGTTTGTAAGTCCCAGCGTTTCCGGCTTATTCTCTCGTTGCAAGTTAATACGCAACATGCCTGTTACACGTCTTGGTCTGTATAGATGGAAGCATTTCAGATTAATGGTATTCCGAAATGTGAACGAAATGTTTTTATGCAGGTCACATGTAAGCCCTTTACATTTTTTTATTTACCTAATTATTACCTAAATAATGTTGCGTTTCGATAACGAAATTGGAGAAAACGCAATAGTTTTATGCAAATCATACGTAAATCCTTAATTTTTTTCATTTGGCTAGTGACCTCAAAGCAGCTTTTCAGATACGAAACTGGACAAAAACTCAGTGTTTCTGCGTAGATCATTTGTAAGTCATGGCATTTTTATTCAGCATAAGTAAAGTAGCTTCTCGAAAACGAGATTTGACGAAACTCGGTGTTTTTATGTAGGTGACTTGTAAGTCATTACATTTCTATTTATGTAGTGACCTAAATAAAGTTGCTTTTTGGATATCGGAATGACCGTGAGTTCGTCTCTGACAACAGCCTCTTATTTACTCAGGTGCCGGAAGTGTTAGTGGAGGAAGGTGATTAATTTTCTTTAATAACTTTCTCTTTCAAAACATCTTGCTGTTTGTTTAATTTTTTTTCTACGAAGACAGATCTGTTATTAAACTATTAAACAATTTTTTCTTCCCTCAAAGAACTTTAACAGCAAAATTCTTTCTTTATGAAGACGCGTTTAAAATGCTTAACAATAATAAATTACTGTATTTTTATATATTTTGTCTTGTTCTTTTAATTTCTTCTGTAAGAATCTAAGTTTTGAAATGTAGGACAACTTTTCTCATTAAATTGTAATCGCACTCTTTTTTCCGAGTGAGATTCCAGAATCAGGAAAGAAAGCTTTATATTTCAAAACCAGTCTTCCGGCATAATGTTTACACGGAAAGACAAAATTGAATGAAATATATTTACCTCATTTCATGAGTGCCCTCATCCAATCTTAGCATCATCTGACATTTTCCTGGTGAAAAAGCCTCTCCTCTTTAGTATCGTCACGTCATATTACAAAATTAGTTCTTAAAATTAATATTATATAAATATTCAACCATCATCACATGTGCCACATCATCAAAAAAGTCAGTATTATGACCTTCAAATTAAAACTTCGCTTCAGGAGTCATTAATTCCGTATTCATAAATCATTGTGATTTATCAAGGACTTTATACGACCGATGAACGTAAAATGATTACGTTCTCATTAAGGAATTAATGACATCATAACCTCTGTACAGTAAGTTCCAAAAGTGAAGCTACAAATTTCAAAATTGATCGTACTTCTTTACAAACTCGTGGAGTTGCCAGTTAGTATATTTTATTCCAATTATTGCCATCCTCTTAATCTGATAATAAGTATCAGTGATTAACTGTAGAACCACAGAAGGTATTTCCCCAGTGAATGGTCAGTGTTAGTTCAATAATTGTTTATTAAAAAAAAAAAAAAAGAATTTCCCCGCCCCCCAAAAAAAGAATTTCCCTGTAGAAACATCTGCGGCTCTCAGTGTGTGATATCGAGTGTTCACCATTGACTGGCAGCAGGAACCGAGTGCATAAGCATTGAACTAATGTGATTTGTAAATTAATTTTCTACTTTTATAGCGTCATATCGAAAGTTATTATGATTTCTTTTAATAAAGCACAAAAGTTTAGCATCTGATTGAATGAAATATAAATAAGACACAAGTTGGTGTAGAAAAAAAAAAATGAAATTCAAGTTATATGCGCGTTGAGCATGACTACATGGTTAGGCATATTTCAAAAATCAAGGAAATATATTTTCCAGCTTGTTATTTAATAAATTGAGTTGTTTGGATATCTAGATGGTTGTAAACATGATTTTCCATTAATTAGGTTTCATTATCAAGTCAGGGGAAATGAGGAAGTCTAGGCCTAAATTAAGTCAGGGGAAGTGAGGAAGTCTAGACCTAAGTCAAGTCAGGAAAGTGAGGAAGTCTAGGCCTAAGTCAAGTCAGGGGAAGTGAGGAAGTCTGGGCTTAAGCCAAGTCAGGGGAAATGACGAAGTCTAGGCCTAAGCCAAGGCAGGGAAAGTGAGGAAGTCTAGACCTAAGCCAAGCCAGGGGAAGTACGGAAGTCTAGGCTTAAGTCAAGCCAGGGGAAGTGAGGAAGTCTACGCCAAAGTCAAGTCTGGGGAAGTGAGGAAGTCTAGGCCTAAGCCAAGGCAGAGGAAGTAAGGAAGTCAGATAGATGAATTTTCAGTTGTTTTCGGTCAGCCTTGGTGGATCTTAGACTTGGATGATTTGGAAGCACTTTTATTCTTTTGGAGAAGCCCTCTGTATTTGTAACGGTTCTGTATTTGTAATGGAAAACCTGCTTGCAATCAAGTTTACCCTTTCAGTAGTGGTTACTTTCTGTCAGTTATTGCAAACATAATGAAGGAGGGAACTGATTTACATGTTTATTCAATATTACTGGCTGCTGATGGGGGTATTGGGTCAAAGTCACCCCCCCCCCAAAAAAAAAATAAAAAACCTAGTAGGGCGCGGTTGGTGAATCATAGGTTGGGTAGATAATGTTACGTTTGTGTCGTGGGTCGAAACCGAAGCCAAAGCTAAAGTAGAGTCTGAATGGTCGGGTCCTAAAAGCTAAAATCAGAACTACAAACCACACCCAACTTCTCTGTTGAATCTAGATGCATTCGTGATTGATTATGTTTAATGTTACGGAGATTTTCCCCTTATATTCTGTTGATACTTGCATGGTTTTATGCATCTTCGCTAAAATAATTGATAATACACTATGATATTAAATATTTGTTTCCACATTGCTCGAAATATACAACGGTAATGTTGGTAATCTTGTGTTGTACGAAAATTTCAAATTGTTTCGTTTCTGTAGTTTGGAGTAATTACTGTACTTTGAAATAATTACTTTTACCGTAATTTTTTTGAATGATTGTTATAAATATCATAGATTTGATATTTGTGCATCATATGTTAGCTTTATCTTGCTTGATGGAGCTTTCAATGTAAAAAAAAAAATAAGTTTTTCAGCTACCTGTTGTAGTTGCCAGTTAGTGAATTTCGAACGAAATTCTCTGAAATTTGTAGCTTCACTTTTGGAACTTACTGTACAATACAGTGCAAGCCAGGCTAAGATGCTTTCGGGAAACAGAAAAACGAAATTAAAGAGCAGAGTTTGGTATCTGACTTCCGTGGTTTCATTATTGTGTGTGGGACGAAAAACTTCTCTGGAATATAATTTTTGCCTGGAATATTTCGAAGTCCTTGGGTAGTAGTCATATATATATATATATATATATATATATATATATATATATATATATATATATATATATATATATATATATATATATATATATATGTATGTGTGTGTTGCATGTGTGAACCATTAAAACAAAAACAATAGAAACACACGAGGAAATATTATAATATTTCATGATATCTGTAATGTTTGATAAAAATAAATCTAGAACATTTACTTCAATCGGACGTATTCATTTCTAAAACACATGCCATTGAACATTTGCTGTCGAACTATAGGAAAAAATACGTATATACATTTTATCATCGACAGTCATAAATAAGGCACAGAGTCAAACGAAACAGTTCAACATTTTGAAATCTGAACGTTTCCATTCTCCAAATATTGCACCATCTATCGCAGGCTGGCATGCATTGGTTAAAAAAAAAAAAAAGGAAAAAAGCATGTGATGGGCCAGGAAACTTCCAGGGCCTTTTTTTCTTAATAACAAAAATATTGCTCGAATTGCAAAAGTCAGATGTCAAAGATTGTGAAAGTCATGCATTCGATGTACAGTGCCATAATAATAATAATAATAATAATAATAATAATAATAATAATAATAATAATAATAATAATAATAATAATAATAATAATAATAATAATAATTTCAGGGTCTTGAAATCGATTCTTATGTAAGATAGAAATTTATTTCGTTTACACACGTGAGAGTTTTTATTATTTTCACAATAATAATAATAATAATAATAATAATAATAGAAGAAGAAGAAGAAGAAGAAGAAGAAGAAGAAGAAGAAGAAGAAGAAGAAGACGTCTTGATCCTGCAAGGTTCGTGTACAAATAAAAGACCAACAATTGCTAATAAATATCCACCTCAATTTAAAATGAATGTGATATATAGGTGTTCTGTGGAAAACAAAGTATTTAGTCTTCATTGTTTACGCTGGATGTGTCTCCCTCATTCTTAATAAATGAGCGACTTTTATGAGGGGGGATTCAATTGACTCTTGCCAAGCGACTCTCGAATTCTGAGCTCATGTCTTTGAACCTCATTTAGGAAAACTGAATTTGAAACATAGCTGTATCCAAATACATCTTGGTTGCGGAACGTTTTGTTTTAATGGGTTCTTGTTGCCCAAATGATCAAAATTTGATTCGGCACACCCATCTCGCTCTTAGGCTGGTATCCAGAAACCATGCGATCGCATTTGTCAATACGAAGGCGATCGCGGTTGTATGGTCCCAAACGAAGAACTATCGTGGTATCCAGAAATCATACGACGCCCTCGACTTCATCGCATCGCATCGCTGGTTAAGCAGGCTTACCAACATATGCGGTTACTGGGAATGAAATGCCTGGAATCGACGATTACAATACTGTATCAGTATCATAGACAATTTCTTTTATTACAATGATATTGAATTAAAATGTCTTTATGTCTTTACTATTTATTAGGAAAAGATACTGCATATCTGTAGTATATTTTTTTTACTTGATATTTGCTGCCCTGGTTCCGCGCGAAAATGTAAACAAAGAGTCGGGAAATACGCAACTGCAACTAATCAGGAATATGGAGCGTGCACCCACAATAGCTGATTCTCTGCGTTTAATGCTTCTTAATTTAATAAAGGAGCATGAGAATGTGATTACCGACCGATCTACAGGAAGCAGAGCTTTGGAAAAAAAGCGTGAGGCGTGGGGGGGGGGGGGGAGATGTAACACTCAAGTTTAACGCCATGTATCCTGACCAACCTCCTCGTTCATCAATGCAGTCAAGCGCTGTTTCGACCATGTAAACCGCAGGTAAGAATGCATTTTTGTTTTGTAATAATTGTAGTCAGGGCAACTTTAGGCTGCTGTGAGCAAAATGGTGTGTAAACTACCAGTTAGGTTAAAAGAAACTTAGGCTATGGAAGGCCTAGGCTTGTGCTGCCTGTTAAATTGTTAATGATAATCACATCAGGCTAGCCTAGCCTAGCTTATCCAAGGGAACACCAGTTTATCATCTAAAGCTATTATATTATATAAATATATTCATCTTCAAATAAATAGAATGGAGCATATTAGAATAGGTTAAGTAAGGTTAGGCTAACCAAATCATAGGGGGTCTTAGGGGGCATAGCCCCCAGCTAAATAAGCATGGGTGCTCTAGGAGAGGTTAGGTTAGTAATGTCCAGCTTATTACAAAAGCAGTTGGTGTATCAGGCATTAGGTTTGTATAATTTGATGTGAATTTTCAATTATTAATGTCTTTTATTAAGAAATTTGGGTAATATTCTAATTTAGGTTCAGAATAGCTTTGTGGAGGGTCTTATAATTTATTTTCATGGTGGATAGAAGGGCTGGAGCACACAGTAGTATTATCGTATTGTTAATGGGTAGATTTGCAAGTAAACTAAACATTTATTAGCTTACAGCCAGTTTATTAGTACTTTAAAAAGTGATGGTAAAACTTTGGCTATTTTTCTTATGGGTATACGAGGTTTTCCAGATTATAAAACTGTTTTAAAGTGTGATACCTGCTTGCAAACTGGGCTAAGTGATTGTTTTTAATAAAAGTTTAGGCTGACATTTGAGATCTTGGCTGTTGTCTGCAGGTGGTCAAATGATTTGGAGTAGGATAACACCTGAAATAGGCTAGCCCTTTTTTTTTTAAGTTGAGTTCACACGTAGGCTAGCATGTCTGAAGCCTGCATAATGCCTACCAGTATGCAAGGCTACGATAGATTGTGGCAGGTATGTGAACTGCTTAGGCTAGACTATATTAGCTTAGGTGGTATTATTATGCTTTATAATGTGCAGCTCACTTTTCCAGCCACACAAAGCTCACCTTATTTTCTTAAGTGCTCATTAATATTTGTGTAAATGCTCAAATGACATTTCTTATGAATTCAATCATGCGATAGATGTTTTAACATATTATTCTGGAGGTGGAAGAAAAGTACACAGGACGGTAGGTTTTTTGTTATATTTTGAAATTTCATTGCAATCCGTTTTTAAAGTCACAGTCGTTAAAATAAATTAGAAAGCCAATGGGGAAACATATTTTTATTCTATTTTTTTTTTTATTTACTAGAGTGAAGCAGGAAGATGCTGCCATCAAGAAGAATTTATGTAGAACTGGTGGTGGTCCTCCACCATTTCTTCGAAAGTCTTCTGAAGAGTTTGTCACAGCTGCATCACTGATGACAGAAAAATTAACCATGGACAAGATGGGATTGAAACATTTCATCCAGTTGATGAAACAGAAGAGCCCATACATGATGTTAGAATAAGTAAGTGCTCTGATGTTTTCAAGAATGAAATATATAAACTAGTGAACCTTCAACTTTTTCATGGCCATTACACTCTTCCTGTCAGGAAAGTTTGTAATGCCTTTGGGGAATGCAAAATGGTTATGTTTTTATTATTGATGGCTGGGTTTAAGATAACATTTTAATGCTGTGTGACCCTAAAGGTTCCAGCACTTGAATACTCAGTTCAGAAGTGTGAACGCTTAGTTGGAAGGACATGTGATTTCAGTAAAGCTTTTTAAAATCACGGGTAGGCCTCTTAAATAGCTACTATTTAGTGCCCAAAAGATTTTAGAGCCTAGCATCTTTCATTGTTTTGCACATATTTAAGCCTAGAAGCAATACTATGCTAGAAGATGGTGTAATTAAAGAAGTATCTAATTCAACACAAGTAATTTTAGCAATTTTTCATTATATATATATATATATATATATATATATATATATATATATATATATATATATATATATATATATATATATATGTATATATATATATATAATGTGTTACATATATGTGTGTGTGTGCTGCAGAAGGGATTTACATCTAAGGTGTAGTAGATCAATTATTTATTTATTTACTTATTATTTTCAGGTATTATGGGGCCACTGCCTTTAACCTCAGCACAATTAGAAAGTGGTGTTTCATCTAATGATGCTACCTCTACAGTACAATCAAGATCAAGTTACTTAAAGATTGCCCTCGCCTTCTGTGGGACACTGGCTCTTGCGTTGGCAGCCCGTTATGATATAATTCTTAAACTAGTGTTTCTGAATAATTTGTATTAGACATCATAAGTAAAGTTCTAAATAATGGTGTTCTGATTTGACCTGGAGCACAGTTGTATTCAAATTTTTTTTATCACCATTTTCATCTTGCAAGTACAACAGTCATGTCTTTCTCAAGGTGTCAGATTGACAACTATGGTAAGAGTTCCTGAATAAATCTTTTCTTACGTAAAAAATATTTATCCTTTCAGTCAATTCTAGTAATCTAGAATGAATTACCTCTTTTTAACCCTAGATTGCTTTTGCCACTGAATATTTTTTTCAGGATGAACCAAAAAATAAATAAATAAAATAAATCCATTAGTGTTCCTTTTTAAAGGCAAACATGTAAGTTATATTTTCATATTTCATTAAGTCAATAAGAAGTGTATTTTCATTTTCTTGGTATCGGGTACAATTTACCATGCCCATACAGCTGCTAGTAACTCTGACAAAAGCATTCTTGGTTTAATGTGTTGTCACTATCCAGTTCAATATTTAAAGGGTTCTTAAATGATGCAAGTGATAAGATTATAGATTTATTGTTATTAAAGTGCATATCACCAGAACTGAGGGTTCCTTGCACTGTAAGCAAAACAGCTGCAATATCATCCTTGGTGCATTTTTGGGATGTACAAAATTTGGAAAAATATACCTTAAACCTAATTAACACAAAACAAATACATAATCTCTCAACCTATAAAAAAAAACTGTCAACAATGTGGGCCCTACACTGAGCTTCTTGGGTATTGTCAGCCCTTTCAATGATACCCACATCAGGTTCATCAGCATCATCCAATTCAAGATTTTCTTCATCCTGTAAAGGTATTCTGTTTGTTATGGCACAAATATGAAGGACTGCACAAGCAATTATTATGTTCTTAGTGTTATTCAACTTTATTCTAACTGGTATTGATAACTGCAAACCTTTTTTTAAGTAGTCCTAGGGCACGTTCTATAAGATTGCGAGTTTTGGTGTGCGCAGCATTATAATGTCTTTGTTTGTGTGTATTGGGAGCAAGAAATGGTGTCATTATGTAAGAATGGCATGGATAACCACTGTCTCCCAACAAAAAGCCTCTATACATGCCCGATTCTAGGCTCTGTGCTAGTCTTGAGGTAGAAAATATTTTGGAGTCATGAGCAATGAACCCTAAGCCCATGAGATCTACCTGTGGCCTCCCAAAAAACAATAAAGAATTCTAAATTAGCCTGTCAAGAAAATGCATTTCCACATCCTCCAAATTAGCTTTATGAAAAAAAAATATATTAACATCCTCCATGTATGGGTTGTTTGTACATCGTTTCTCCAAGTGTGCCTATCACTAAAATTACATCACCCAACATAGCTCTCTGCAAAAATGAATCGTGCCATCCTCCACATAACATATTTTTATATTCACTAGGCTAGGGAATGCCAATTGGTAAAATTCTAGTTTACTTACGGATGCATATTTAAGTCAGGAGGGGGTTCAGGGGGTGAAGCCCCGGGTCTAGGAAAGGAACAGGATTCTAAGTTGTAAAACTAAGGCATATTTAACGTCTAAGTTGGGTTAGGTATCTGGCTATTAGCCTAAAGGAAATACTGAAAATTCCTTCATAAATATATCAATGCAGAGAGAAACAAGAGATGCTTCTCTCCGTACCTAAACTAGAATTTTATATATATAGCCTCTCATGCATCAGGAATTCGGCTTGTATTTGGCAATTCACTGCCTGTGAAAGCCATTGGCAATCCATATAGGTAGCCACTACCAAAGGCTTCATACTTCTCTTAAAAGGCTTGGGCAATCTCACTTTCGCATCACATGCAACCTAGCTAAGTAATTTACACCGCACTTTCTAATTTCCTTATTATAAACAGCCTCCTAGGGGAATTTCACGCTTGCATCACCTAGTAGTCTCCCTGTGAGCTTCAGTGGCTGTACTGATTTCAACTTTCTTGGGCAATATAACACTAACACATTAAGATTTCTAGATGTATACCAATTAAATACGCAATTTTGTATTGAAAAGGAAACTCTAAACACGTCAACGAAGCCTATTTTGAAGGAAAAGAATTCCAACAGAGGTGCCCGACTGTGGTTGTTTTTGTTACGATGAGCTCGAATTCATCCGTCGTCGGCAGGCAAAGACTTCTTAAAAGTATTCTTTTCAAGACATTTGTTGTGCTGTTATTCAGGTCTTTTACCACAAATTGTTTCATATTTTCGATAGACATTGTAGATAAAAAACTTTGGCAAACGTATTTTGATGCAGAGTTGAAATTTACATTCTTTCAATTCTGCCATCGCAAGGGGGTACCCATGCGACGCCTCCTTCACCATGGTTCCAAAATTACATTGTTAAATGCGAATGCCTGCGTATGATCGTGTGGTTTCTGGATACGGCAACACCATGACGATCGCATACAACGAACCGTCGTATGATTTCTGGATACGAGCCTAAGATGTATTCGTTTTGTTTTGCTCCACGTAAATTGGTAATTCCATTCAGAGACGCCGTAATGTTTTCCATGCTTCTTACATTTCTGCATACTGACATGAATACAAGAAAGCAAATGTAGTATTTTATTATTGTGGGAATCAATATCATAATGGGATTTAATACGGACTGGGAATCTTGAGTCAGAAGATTATAACTCGAATATATTTGTTTTAACTTCAATGCCATAATATTTGGACTTTTAAAATAGTAAGTTGCATCCATATATGACAGCTAGTGGAAAGGAAGATATACATGCTCGACCAATTTTTATTAAAATCCGTGGCATTATTAGCAGATTTTATATTTTATTTATAGTTTATATGTTTGTATATTCTTGTATCTTCGTGTAACTTTCCAGAAATAAGGTGAGATATAATATTGAGGTTTTCTTCCATTCAGTAATGAGCTACGAAGTCGACATCTCTTTTCCAGTCCAGGGGCGATATCCTTAACACTTGGTTTGAAAAGTGAAAGAAACAAATTTAATTACAATTTGCGGAGGACATTCCATCATTAATTAATTCTAAAAGGAAGGTGTGTGGTGACGTCATGATAATAGTAACTACCTGTTGCTTGGCGCGTCTCATTCCCATGCAAGTGGTCCGACCGGCATGGCGCCCTTACCTACTGCTCTTAAGTCGCCTCCCTATGCTGTCTTCGTGGCTCTTTACAAGGGTCTAATGCTGGGGCATGATGGGCGTGGCCATGGTACCAATTCTTTTGATTACGTCATTAGCTGGGGATGTCATATTATTCAGGTGCGGTTTTCCCACGGCGCGCGGCTCTTCCTTGTCGGCCCTAAGGGCGTCGATGTGGGCGTCCCGTCGTCTCCTTGAGCAGGGGTGAATGAAATCCATATTTAGACAAACATTATGTCTCGCTTTTTGTAATCTGTGGAGCGGGATTCCCTGCTCCTTGTTACACAGCTGTCTAATATATATTAAAATTACTCTGTCAAAAGAGGAGGTAAAATAGCGTTGAGGCATCACGCGAAAACACGAGAAAAAGTCTTGCCGCATCAAACAGTTATCGTCACGATTCATATTATACGAATCCTTCACGGTTTTATGCTGTTTGTATCAGCACACGCTTTCTTCTGTCTAACTGGCGAACCATTTGGTGATATGATGAATCGTCCAAAGATTCTCGAATAGGGAAGAAATCATCCAATAAAGGTGATAAGGAGAATTCCTCGATAGATGGTAAACAGACAGTTTTCATCCTTAAATGAAACTATATAATTTTAAGTAACAAACACGTCAATGATTGCCTGACAGAAGGAAAATATGATAATATAATAAATTTTTTATCGTGTATAAACTAACATTATCAGTAATAATCCCTTTGTCATTATCAAAAATGACTTTTGACCTCTTGTAAAATTCATAAAGAAAATATTAAGAGCGAATGTAAATGCCAGGTTGTGAATCCCGTGGAAAAAATGAAATACGAAGAGAGAGAGAGAGAGAGAGAGAGAGAGAGAGAGAGAGAGAGAGAGAGAGAGAGAGAGAGAGAATGCGTCCGGTAATGTTCTGATAGAGCCTTAATTATCCTTTGATCGAGCTTTAGTCATAAACCTTCCACAGGCATCTCCAGGACACGGCTTCCCCTACGCGCTAAAACGTGTTCATATCCCATGGCAACCTACCGTTGCACTTTGCCCATTCTGTTGTTTTGCAATTGGCGATGATTCTCCCCCAGCAGTCGTTAGCGAACCGTTGATTGGGTCTCCCTTCAATCTTAAAAAAAAAAAAAAATGGCCGCTGTCGTCCGCGCTTCTTTTATTCGCAAGCGTCTTATTTTCAATAACCTCAGTTTTTTTCTAACTTCTCACCTGTTCTTGTTCTTTGAAGCTTTCAGGAAAATTGAAGGGAAGAGAGAGAGAGAGAGAGAGAGAGAGAGAGAGAGAGAGAGAGAGAGAGAGAGAGAGAGAGAGAGAGAGAGAGAGAGCTGTACAGTATTAATTAGTGTTCATGGCGTTTCTTCAAGTTATTAGTTATTTTTTATTTAAAGTCGATATGGCAATATATCTGAAGTCTTTATGTAGCTCGTTTTGTATGAGTCTACCATAAATAGAAAGAATAATATATATATATATATATATATATATATATATATATATATATATATATATATATATATATATATATTACTAAAAGGACCTCATTCAAACTGGATGGTATCTAATGAAGTGTTTAATCAGAAAAAGTTACAAGCTTTCTTGGACAAACAGTCCACATTATCAAGTATCCGTAGTCTGTACGGATACTTGATAATGTGGACTGTTTGTCCAAGAAAGCTTGAAACTTTTTCTGAATAAATACTCCATTAGATACCATTCAGTTTGAATGAGGTCTTTTTAGTAATTCTACTAATGCACAGAATAATTGTGTATGTGATATATATATATATATATATATATATATATATATATATATATATATATATATATATATATATATATATATTATATATTATATATTCCAAAGGAAGCATTTTTGAAAGTGAATTGAATAAAATTAATTGTTGTTTGGCTGAGTAAATTACAACCTCAAATAAAATATGCTTGTTATCTACGGCACATCTGGTATATGATGACACGTATATTCTTATGTGAAGCTCGCTTGAATATTTGTTGAATCTATAAAATGATTTGCCAGTTCTGTCAAACAGAACAATTCATGTAGGACATGATATCGAAATTGTCAGTTATTCAATTAACAGTCTTTTATTGGAGCCCTTGACAAAGAACTCTTGCTAAAAATGCACAGACTGGAGGCTCATATATTTCTATTCTGTTATTGCACCACAAAATTCAAATTTCTCGTTTTTATAGAAATCAGAATATATTATCTTAACAATAAAAGTATATAATGATATCAAAACATTTCTAGTAATTTATCTACCAGTAATGACTACTATTCCGAATAATGGAATATGATTCTTTACACGAGAGAGAGAGAGAGAGAGAGAGAGAGAGAGAGAGAGAGAGAGAGAGAGAGAGAGAGAGAGAGAGAGAGAGAGGGAAAGATGATCTTCAGATACTGCTTCTGGTTAACTTATTGTTACAATTTGAGCCATCATTTACTTGCTCAGACACCACAAAGGGAGATTGCTTTAGTTTCCCAGATTCCAGCACTGGCAAGGAGACAGGTCCCCTTGTGTGCTAATGATTGGCCATTTCTTGTCGCTGCAGGTAGTTGCACTTACATTACTCTTTCTTAAAATTACTAATCATTGTTTTCCCCTATCTGTCGCGTGCTTCTGAACGATATCCCCCGGTCGTGATATTATCTGGGTCTTAGAGGGATGTGAGCGACCTGCGGGTTTTACCCATAAATAGTCTTAAATAAGTAGCCTTTGACATCTCGTTCAGTTTTGAAAGAAGATGGTAAGGGGATTCCCCTTAGGGCGGATGTTGTTTTGACAACAAATGGAAATGAGTCCCTCGTGGACTGTATGTATCCTATCAGGATTCTCCATATTCGCCAAGGCGTTTGTCTGTTGTTATTTGGTGAATTGCGAGAGAGAGAGAGAGAGAGAGAGAGAGAGAGAGAGAGAGAGAGAGAGAGAGAGAGATGGGCAATTAGCCTAAGTATGGGAGGAATGAAATGGCAAAATCGTTGTGTTAAAAAATTATGGTTGTAATTGTCTTCGTTTATTTAATATTATAATCGGAGGCCAATAAAAGGACATGCATTTTTTCCCAATCAAGGGCATTTTAAAGAAAACAGAATAGAATTAACGTGAAAATGGGATGCGATTAATTACTGAAGACGGGACCAGTAGATGGAAAGGAGTAATTTGTTGAATTTTGTAAGTAAAATGGGGCCTAATTGACTTCTCAGGAATTGCTAGGAAGCCATCGCATAATGAAGGTACTATGCAACAGAAAAAGGAGTTCTTTAGGCTGGAAAGACTAATGAACTCTAAGAATTATTCCGTGTCATTCCTAGTGAAAAATGAAAAGAAAAGAAAGCCACTGAAATTTAAGAAAGGGGTAAGAGGAGAGATGAGAAAGAAGATTTAGTTTTATGGTTAAGGGAAATGGCAAGAAAATGTATGAAACTGTAATACCAAGTAATTTAAATACCAAAGTCGGTATTTCATGCTAGTCTACTTACCTATCACAACGCACCTATTCAGCAAGGTCAAGGGCGGAGTTGCTGACAAGAAAAGGCTTTAATAATAATAATAATAATAATAATAATAATAATAATAATAATAATAATAATAATAATAATAATAATAATAAGTTCCAAATGAAGTGATTTTGAGTGTCATTCAGCCTACTTAGTTACAATACTCAAAATGATTCCTTCAGTAATTTTAGCTCTGAGTAGTATGTTTGAAAAGCAAAAGCATCCTCAAATTCGAGTTTTTAATGTATACTAAATTGATTTCGTATTCTGATGTCAGAAGGTGCCCAGAAGACTATTAAAGGAAAAGACTTCACTGAAACCAGCGATTAGCCTGATTTCCATGTCACAATGAGAATATCGTACAAAATCAAGTGGCTTCGTAAAATTCAGTTACATGTAGTTGGCCTCTGCTCTGGTTATCACTTTGGCGATTCACATTGATGGGAAACTGAGCTAGATGGTCATTTACCTAATTAACAATTAGTGAAAGTTAATTATATTCTGATGGAAGTCGGGTAATTACTTTAATCGACCCTGAACCGAGGTGTTAATCCGTTCATATTTAGATGAATATTTTTCTAATTAATTGTTCTAAAGCATTAAAATTAGTATTGTTTGGCCATTACAGAATTTGAACGTACAGAAACTCCTTCAAGCTTATAACTATATATTTACTTTTGTATAAAAAAGTTAAGTATACCTTAGTTTAACCAGACCACTGAGAAGTTATAACAAATTCGTAACTCTTCATAAAAAATAAAATTTTCAAAAGCCATAACCCGCAAAGGGGTTAACATCCTTAGTTACTAGAACCAGTTCAAGCACTGTTAACCTCAAACATCCCTCAGCCATCATAATTCGTGGAAATCCTAAGAAACGTCAGAGATAAACCAATTCATGTATGCTAAACCTTTCATTCAAGTTACAATAACATCGCACATATCAAGAACACGAGCGCATTCTTGAAAATGTTACAGACTTAAGAAAGAAAGCAATTCATAAATGCCACAGCGTTAACAGAGCTTTTATTGTGAAGACCAAGCACCCGGACAAAGCGTAGTCGAGGAAATAGAGAACAGAATGATTTAGGGATGGGCCGTTCTAACGGTTATGTGTCTCGGCCCGATACCGTGGCTCGCAAAAACGCTATTGCCCGTCCTCAGAGTACAAAGACGTTTGGGGGTTCCCAGAGAAGTGATGGAAGCTCAATTTGAGAGAGAGAGGATATATATATATATATATATATATATATATATATATATATATATATATATATATATATATATATATATATATATATATATATATATATATATATGTGTGTGTGTGTGTGTGTGTGTGTGTGTGTGTGTGTGTGTGTGTGTGTGTGTGTGTAAATACATGCATATACACATATACTCCCCTCTCTCGTTTTCAGTTTTTAACTTTTTAAGACACATTGCCTAGGATTTCAATGCTATTTTCGCTTTACTTCCTGAGGAATACATTTACATTCCCCTAATAATAATAATAATAATAATACTAATAATAATAATAATAATAATAATAATAATAATAATAATAATAATAATAAGCAAGTGCTAATATAATAATTACTATGTACATAACTCTTTTTCACGTTTTTGGTATGACCTTATTTTCATTAACAGTGCCATTGACTATGGGATTAAATGCCAGACAAGAGCGAATTAACTGCCATGAATTCGGTTATTGGCATGACTGAAACAAGTGACCACTTCATCCCCGCATAAAGCACATTATCACATTATATAACGCCTAGGCATAAGCTCATGGACAATTAGGCTAATGGCCCGCTTGTTAACCTGACATGATGGATTTTTACAAGTCCCCCATTGGCGGCAAATGGAAAATGCGATAATGACTGTCTGGCGGATGTGACCATTACTCCCCGCTTTCATTGTATTATGCCCTCAATTTGTAATGTATTTCATTATCGAATGTCATTGCGATGTGTCGTGTCAGGTTTAACTGTAAAATTAATGCAATTTCATCTATTTGTTTTGGGCAAGCATCCAGTGGGCAAGTCTCACGCATTCCTTATAAAAATAAATGGATAAATGGGATGTGTTCCTTCCTGTTTAGATGCAAAGACCACACAGTGGATTCATGTAGTCCAGCCTGGGAAACGGGACGGGGACGGGTGTAAAGTTTAACTCTGGAGAAAGATACAAACACGGCTCTTGAAAGGTGAATGGTCATAGTAAGAAAAGTCACCGAGGTATAAAATCAAAGAGTCGTTGCTTTCTACGGATACTACAAACCTCTGACGAGGCTAAACAATCGCCCACAAAACGTTCTTTTTATCTAACATTACAGTCCTCTCTCCCCCAAATTACTTGTAGTAAGCCTCAAGACCCATCATTGATCAAATTTTCTTAAAATATCGCACATACCTTTCTGCATAGTCCTGTTAGAAACAGGCAAACATACAGAAAAAGAGACTTATCTAATCTATACATGCAGTTAGGTCGCATTATTAGTTATTTGTTTACATGAGACGAGACTTTCTCTTTAAGCCGAATGGGAAGCGGGATAAAATAGTACCAATAAAAAGGAGTCAGAATAGACCCCAGAAGTGAGAGCACTGGACTCTAGACATGGATGTATATTGTAAACAGAAGATTTCAAAAACTGGGGTTGATAAAAGAGTCATAAATCTTATAGAAAACGAGTAATATTTAGAAACAGATTTGTCATATGGAACGTTCATCTATTCCAGACAAGTTGACAGGTACATATAAGTTTATCTATTTATTTGTCTATTTATTTACTTATTTGTCTATTATTATTATTATTATTATTATTATTATTATTATTATTATTATTATTATTATTATTATTATTACCACACACTCTCTCTCTCTCTCTCTCTCTCTCTCTCTCTCTCTCTCTCTCTCTCTCTCTCTCTCTCTCTCTCTCTCTCTCTCTCTCTCTCACCTTAAATAACGTTAGATGATGACATTTGTATGTGATGTTATTCGCATTATATTGTATTATCGTAAAATTACTCTTAATAAACAGGATAACTTTCCATCGACGCACTCATATTATTAGATAATAAGAAACGTTTTACTGTGGGTAATTCTATTTCGTCATCTGTTATTTCTAAATATATTTTGCTGTGGTTGCATTCTTTTCTATCTTTTTTACTCTTCGTATAGCCGGGCATTCTAAGATTCCGTAACAAAACATTGACTCTCCAGCTTTTTACCGTTAAAAGGATGTTTACTTTTAAAGAAAAGAATAATCTTTTTAAGTGCTGGAAGAGGTCGGAATTTCGTGTAAATAATGGCGAAGTGGCTGGAAACCAAGATATGCAAGCGAGGTGGATCAGAAACTCATTAAAAGTACTGACTTTCCCATTTCAAGTTTTCAGTCGGCCAGTTATGAGTGCAAATCCAACTTATTTATTGAGTGCAAATATATTTTGTTTATGTATAGGTGAATCAAATGAGCAGTAGTTTCGTACATTTTAATAGTTTTTTGGAATGCTAAAAACACTAAAAACGATGTTAATAATGACTAAAGGACGACAGTAATACGTAAATGTTACTGAGGTGTCGAAAATGTTGTCGTACTTCTCTCAATCTGTCTTTTATTTTGATGAAAGATTTTATTTGCTTAAACCCCATATGAGATTGCAAGAGACTTTTCCATTGGTGAGATGGTATCATTGTTTATCAGCTCCAAAATTCTTAGGTGTCTGACCCGACAACATTTGGTTATGCCATTTAGAAAAACATTCACCGTAAAATATATTATTTTATATTTGTATGAAATTCCAAATTGTTGGTAATGAAAATCCTTTTCCAGGAGTAATAAACAATATGCCAGTATTTCATGAAGCCTCAAAAGACATAAAGGTAGTCATTGGATAACTATCATCAACATCATAACAACAGCTTTAAGTAACCCAAGAGAGGATATTTTTCTCATGGAAAGGATCAAGATTTCACATACCGACAAACGATCCCCAATCCTAAAAGCAAGTGGTATAAAAGATGACATTGTTTCGCCTCCCATTCCATCACACAAAATGAATTCCTCTGAAACTCCCTTTTTAGAAGATGTAAAATCACGGGTTCTAATTGCAGATCGCTAAGGACAACCAAACTTTTTTCGAAACCCAGCACATATCCTCTTCATTTCTTTCTCACTCAATTTATATTCTTTTAAAAAACTATCACCAAAAGGATTATATATACATGCATCCATATATATGAATGTCTTTTACTGTAATACAACAGTATAATATGAAGACAAAGAGGGCCATTAAACACTGTATGAACGTTTCAACCGTATACGAGTATATCGAGCACGGAAGGAAGTGCTCGAAGTATATGGTTGAAACTTTCATGCAGTAAAACATGTAGACACGTGGGTGTGTGTCCGTATATATGTGTTTGTTTGAATTTATACGAGTGGCGCCCACGTGTATGTATATATATATATATATATATATATATATATATATATATATATATATATATATATATATATATATATATATATATATATATATATATATATATATATATATATATATATATGGGTGTGTATGTGTGTGCGCGTGCGTGCTCGTGTTTGTGTACTTTTTTACTTGTAAGATTTCCATTTGCTCATTAAATCGCATAAGGGCCATTTTGTGACAGTTATATTCTTCCATTGTACAATAGGATTTCTAATCATTTTTTTAAAATCCCAATAATCTTTAGCACCCTATTAATCCTGTGGGCAGAGGATTCAGTTCTTTCATTTACTCGTTTTTGTTTGGCCATTGTAGGGATTCCGGCCAGGACAGTTCATCTTGGCTAGGAATATTC
>JANJGK010000017.1:17637077-17647077 GCA_039081455.1 Macrobrachium rosenbergii | reverse complement strand
CGTTGGAATATGCTGACAGAATCAATCGATGTTTCCCAACCAGGCGGCAGTTCGAATCCTACTGGGTGTAAATTCAAACCTAATGATTCTGGACTTATTACTGAAACCGTGGAATTTTTCTCTTCG
The DNA here is from genome assembly GCA_039081455.1 of Macrobrachium rosenbergii. Taxonomy (NCBI): domain Eukaryota; kingdom Metazoa; phylum Arthropoda; class Malacostraca; order Decapoda; family Palaemonidae; genus Macrobrachium; species Macrobrachium rosenbergii. The sequence continues at coordinate 17,646,951 of JANJGK010000017.1, read as the reverse complement.
CATTTTTTTTGTTATTTTTGAACGGCATGACGTATCGTCTTTATGGCACTGCGAAAAGCTAAGGATATTCTTTCCGCTCAATTTTCACCAGTGAGTAACTAATGGAGTATTATCCGTTGAGGTGTGATAAATCATATTAATGCAGTTATTTCACCGGGGACTGATAAGCCTCCAGTCGCCTCACATGTATCAGTCGTGGTCTCAATATGAAGACATGTCATTGTGCAATTTATCATCATTATTATTATTATTATTCAGAAGAAGAACCCTGTTCATATGGGGCCATTGAACTTGAAATTCAAGCTTCCAAAGAATATGTTGTTCATTCGAAAAAGTAACAGAAAGAGGAGATTAGTTATATATTAGAAAAACAGATAAATTAACAAATTGATAGATAAATAAAAATGTAAGTAAAATATTAAGATACAAGTTGAATTGTATTAGGGTAGTAATTGCGTCTTCGTCATCCATAATGTTTAGTAATTGATCTTGAAGAATAAAAAAAATACCAGATTAACTTTCCAGTAGGTTTACACTAGATAAATCGCATAATGTTAAGTAGTAATAGAAGCAAAGCTGTGAAAACGGAATGCAGAGAAATATGACAATTAAAATAATTATCGAGAGCTCACTAAAACCGCCCCAAATAGAAAAATAATGAAATAATATAATAATATACCAGACAAGTCCTTGAGAAATGCGACACTCGCAACATGACAAAATTGAAGGAAGACGAAATGAATCCAGTATGAAAATAACGTAGATTCAGTTCATTTTTATCTTCCAGCTACCTCCCACTTGAATTTTCCAAAACGAGTATCGAATTTTGCAGTTTGTCCCAAAGATTATAAAGAAAGTATAATGATAATGAGAACAGGAGAATACTGTGGATATTTTGGTGTAAATTAAATTACACTTAATATTGTTCAAGGGCAAAATTGCACAGCGATTCTCTTTATGTCTCTCCCTTATTTTTTTATTGTCTCTCCAATACTTCGAGCGAAGATTATGGGCACCGCGCCAAATTTCCTCACGGACTAAGATGCGATTTCTGCTCTGACTTACCTACTGCTCATCTCAATGATGTCGAGAAAGATGAAATAGCTTCAGAGCAGGGGAAAAACAGGTCTGGTGCTCCATAAAACCGACAAGATAATAAAGGGAGATGTGAGTTTCTGCGAGTTTTTTGGGAATTCCAATGCAGAGAAACTTGGACTTTAATTTTTCGACGGCAGCTATTTTTCCGCAAAAGCAGATCTCGTAGTCAGGCCCTCTTATTCATCATTATGAGGTACACAGGGTTTTATAAGCTTGGGTGTCATATTTTAATCACAAATGCTGCATATATCTTGATTTTCCTACTGAGAAATTTTGCAATCATTCCAGCTTTTAAATTTTTCTCCTAAATTCCCCTGAAGCATATTTTTTCTTCAAACTGTATATCCTAATTGCTGGTCATTTGATGGATGGATTTGTAAACTCAAAAAGCTGACTTACCAAGTAATCGCCTCAATTGGTGGGCCAGAGTCTGTGGTTACACACCAGACGGCTTAAGCCACACGTACGGACAGTTTCTAGGTACACTCGGAAACCACAATCTCCGACCCACCTAGGTCGTGCTCCGAGTTTATGAGCGGGACCTTTCTGGACGGCGGGCAACGCCAACTATCACGGATTGAAACACACTGGAACACCGTTTGAACTCTTCCGGATTTAACTTCGGGTGTTTTTTTTTTATTATGATTTTGTTGCATATAATACAAAGCAGTCGTGGTATGATTATATAGACAACACTGTGTTGAATTCTACAACCTGTATAATATCGAAACGAAAAAAAAATGCCGAAACTGCCGGGTTGTGGTTAGGAAAGGGGGTGGGGGGGGGGAGGGAAGGGTAGAATCTGTGTGTGTGTGTGGAAATGACAGTCTGAAAGCAGCGTCACACAAGGGGACGAATCACAGCACCGACGAAGCTAACGTAATGAGTCTCTGTCTCTCTCTCTGTCTCTCTCTCTCTCTCTCTCTCTCTCTCTCTCTCTCTCTCTTCCCATATACAGTATTTTATGAGTGTTATGTATTTTTGTGGTCATTTAGAGAAAGATGATGAGAGAGAGAGAGAGAGAGAGAGAGAAAGAGAGAGAGAGAGAGAGAGAGAGAGAGAGAGAGAGAGAGACACACACACACACACACACACACACACACACACACAGCTTCTACCCTTCCCTTCCCCTTCCCCTTTCCTAACAACAACCCAGCAGTTTCGGCATTTTTTCTTCGTTTCGATATTATACAGGTTGTAGAATTCAGCACTGTTGTCTATATAATCATACCATGACTGCTTTGCATTATATGCAGCAAAATCATAAAAAAAAACCCAAAGGAAAATCCGGAAGATTTCAAACGGTGTTCCAGTGTGTTTCAATCCGTGGTAGTTGGCGTTGCCCGCCGTCCAGAAAGGCCCCGCTCCTAAACTCGGAGCACGACCTAGGTGGGTCGGAGATTGTGGTTTCCGAGTTACGTCCTTGCTGGCATAAACCGACTTAATCTAAGCCAACCAACCAGTCAGACTCCATACGACATAACCCGCGCAGCAAGCAAACGATAAAACCGAAATATATGTGTGGAGGCTACTAAGTATCAATAAATTCGCAACTCATAAGTCGTCTAATTTGCAAAGTTTCGTATCTCTGTCTGTCTTGAACGTACTTGGCTGGAGGGTCACCTGGGAACTTCTGAAGGCAACGCGAAGAGTGACTGACAAGTGGAATCATAGGAACCATGTCATCGATATCAATTCCTTCTTGTACAGAAGAGGGCCTTGTGATTTGAACTTCAGATCTTTTACTTGTCTGATGTCACGTTGTTGGGATAACTGTTCGTTTAGGCATAATTCAGTTCTCACCATTAAAGTTCTTTATGATCCTCTTTCATTTTTTATATATATTTTTGTTTTGTTGCTAATGAATGCACACATCTGCTTTGCTTTGATTATTAGTTTATTCGTATGCCATATTCAGCAAAATCACAAACATATAAATTTTTGTCTGTTTGTGCGGTCATGTTATGCACAAAAGCCCAAAAATGCTTCCTCCCATTCCCAGCTCATTTTGAAAATAATTTTGCAAGGCCAGAAACCACTTTGCCTTAGCGAAGATCTAATATTCTACAATAAGCCTCATTAAGACATAATATAGAGAAATTCCTTTATAAGTGGAACGTTCTGTCTTGTCTTCCCTCCTGTAGACAGGGCAGAATTGACTGTCTCAGACGTATGGAAATCATGTCTGCTCTGTTGCATGTCAACAAGTTCCACATCCTACTTTTTTAATTAACGCATCGGATTCTGATCTACGCTACAGACTTGTCAGTTCTCTATAATTTTGTGTCCCTCCTCGAGATCTAACAAGATAAATACAAGAAAGGAAAATTGAGTTTCATATGCATGTGCTCGAACTGACTTGCGTTCGTCAGGAAGGACATACACGGCGGCATGAAAGCGCTCAGGTTTCTTTGGTCATAGTAAACTACCGTCTTCTTATCCTGTTTATTTCGTCATTGCTCGAAGGCTCTCATTCATTGTCTTCCTCGGCTTATCCATGATTTCTTTTATAATGTTTATTTCGAATAATGTCAGTCTCTATATAATTTCCAAAATGTTATTATTTATTGGGCTTAATTTAGATTAACCATGAGCTGATGGGGCCAGGGGACACCCTACCAATGTTTTAGGATGGAGCTGCAAGGGAGAATAACCCTCTTGGTAGAATACAAAAATCCGTATAGTTTGTCCCATTTCTCCTCTATGTCTAATTTAAATTACGAGAATAGTGCTGATAAATTTTACATCATTTTACCGCCCGTAATACTTGTAAAGCAACGAAGATTCCAGCATCAGAATCCAAGTATTTTATATATATATATATATATATATATATATATATATATATATATATATATATATATATATATATATATATATAATGTTCGAGTCACTTAAGTACCAAATCATTTATCACTTATGATTCCGATACTTATAGCTTAATGTTTGTATATAAAATGTCACGTTAATGTGATAAAAAATTCGTATATATATATATAATATGTATATATATATATATATATATATATATATATATATATATATATATATATATATATATATATATATATATATATATTTAAAATGTAATAAACGGTATGAAATAATATAGCAATAAAATATATATATATATATATATATATATATATATATATATATATATATATATATATATGTATATATATACATATATATACATATATATATATTATTTTTAAAATGTAACAAGCGGTATGAAATAATATAGCAATAAAACTGAAAACAATCATTTCTGCATTAGCTAATCTATGAAACATGAATCAATATCAAGAGTGAACAGAGAAAAATAAATTGATTTATCAAAATCTCCGAGTATGAAAACTAAACTAATAGATCTCTGCTATCTGTCTGAAATACGAGCAGAACCCAAGCGAGTAAAATCATCCTTTAGCTTCAAGTTTCACAAAATTGGCCACTAATGCATAATTTTTCGTTTTGCAAGAGTCATCTCGTCTCTCTCTCTCTCTCTCTCTCTCTCTCTCTCTCTCTCTCTCTCTCTCTCTCTCTCTCTCTCTCTCTCTCTCTCTCTTCATAAAGCGCCGTCATCAAGAACGCTTGAAATTTATCCAACATAAACATATAGACGTGAACGCTTTGCTTCCCCGTGAATATCAAAGGAAAACAGATGAACGAATCCCAGGATTTTAGGATCTTGAATGCTTGAAGTCGGATGTCATTGCTGTTATTGTTAGAAAAGTGGGTGATATTATTATTACCAATATTATCATTGGAAGGAATTCTGTTTCAGTGGCATTCAGCCCATTTTTCTCATTTAATTTTCTTCAGCAGGTAGATGCTGTAACACATTTCCAAGGGCCATGGAATAATATACTGCAGCCGTTTCTTACCTTAGAACTTTTCAGGGGCAACGTTGATAGCTTTCTGAACTGTGAACTACGCGCTAGTATGAGACAAAGAATTATAACAGGGTACTGGCAAGCGTAGTTAGCCAATCAGCAAAACATGAAAGTATAGTAATTAGTGCTGAAAAAAATCTGGAAAGTTAATAAATCTGTTGACATCTCACGGCGTATTTTATATACTCGAGAAATTTTCCTATATTAAAGAGCTTTGGTCGTTTAGTGGTAAGGTCCAGAAAGAGAAAAAAGAAAATTTCAAATGTTTTTGATTCTTATATACTGTTATGTCACCAACCAAAGGCAAGGGTGGGTGCCGCTAAGCCTTCTCCTCCACACTTGCTGTTTATTCACTGATATAGTTGCCATGTGCCACTAGCACTAATAGAAGATGTAAATTTTGTCAAATAACTCTTCCAGGGGATCTGTTCTTAAACACTATTACATACTAAAGATAAGGAATCTTTCAAGGTGTAATGAAATAAGAAATTGGCTTCCACACGTGGGATTCGCTTTGTTTCTAAACCTTCAAAGTAAATGATTAGTCTTTTTCGATGGTTATACATGTTACCTACTGTCATTATAGTCATATGGCTTGGATTATAATTATAAAATGATGGTTTTGTATCGTTAAGTGTTGTTCGTCTCTCACAATAATCATTTTAAAAGGTGTGCAGTTGCTAAGAAGGCATTAAAGAACGAAACTAGCTTTTATACCTTCTATTAAGTCTAGACTCCTTACACAAAATGCGGTCTTTGTGTTATAAACAAAATTGGTCACTCTTCATGGAAGTATTAGCACTTAAGGTCATTTTCGTATATCAAATAATTTTAATTTTTTTTATTATAAGGTCTCATACGTTGTAACAATGGACTTGCAAACAGAGGCAACGTAAGTTCATATAAACCGGGCTTAAGGGTTCCTCGGTCAGTAATACATGGCAATAATTCCATGACCTAAACATCAAGAGTAGTAAATTTCATCGACAGTCAGTAACAAAAAAAAAAAAAAAAAAAAAAAAAAAAATCCGCCTAGAGAGAATTCAGTATGTGGAGTTCCTCCAAGTTTATGGGTTGCTGTTTGATGTTGTTCTACAAATAAAAATGGAGAAAAATTTCCCACGCCTTAATTTAGATATAAGAGAGATCGTATCATTTTTTTTTTTTTTGTCCAGCAAATGCAAACAAAGCAAAAATCGATTCAAGGAAGATGAATTTTAAGTGACGCCAGAACTGTACAAAGACATACCAGTGAATACGGAAAGATCCTTTTGTAAAGTTAAACAGCCAAAGATCCTTTTGTAAAGTTAAACAGCCATTCAGATTTCGTCAAAAGACGTCTTCAAGATATAGTCTCAGAGTTTAAGGGTTTCGTTCTCCATAAAATGCAGACCGTAAAGGCTTCATGGTCTTTGTGCTGAGATGAAATGCCAAGGATGTTTGGTACAGCTTATCACTGAGATTTCGTACATGCGGAATGTAAAAGATTTTAATGAATGTAATATGAATTAGGGATCTTTTACATGGGACACTCTTGTGTTGTGTGGATACGATTTTGGAGCAAAAAATTATCGTTATTGGTTTATTTTGGATTATTTGTTGAACTGAAAAAAATGAAAAGTGTTGAGACATGTCCTTCTGTCAAAAATATAAAATATATATTTTTGATTCTTCAAAATCTCTAAGTACTTGAACATTTGATTTTTTAAATTCTATTTAGAATATAAGTACATTTAACTCTCACGCTCTATTCATTCGGCAGTAGGAAGTTGATAGGCTTGCTTCATTTGAGAGAAACTTTGATTACCAAAGAAAAAACTATTTGGTGGATATCACTAGTTAAAATGTTACTAATTAATATACTTTGGTCATAATCAACCTTAAATTTAGTAGTTAGTTGCGATATAAAAAAACTTTCAAGTTCCAAGTGTTTTAATAAAAAAAAGCAGTCATTCCTAATTTCAAAATCCAAAAGCTTTGAAGAAATCATAATTTGTTAGTAATCTCTTTGAATCCGTTCACTAAAGAAAATTATACGAGAATGTGCAAAGAGAAGAAACAGTTTTAGGCAAACTTGAGTGAAGAATTGCCCAAATCCTTATCCGAGAACCATTTAGTACACTTTTTGTCTTTTGTTGATAACCAGCTTTAGGCATGTTTCATGGGTTGCGCGCGCGCGCGAGAGAGAGAGAGAGAGAGAGAGAGAGAGAGAGAGAGAGAGAGAGAGGTAATAACAATGCGTAGGTTGTGCTCAAAAACAGGACGAGGAATGAGCGATATGGACATGTTTAGTTGATGAAAATTTCACCCTGTGTTGACCTGGCAGCAAGTTAAGTAGAGGGTAGTCAATCGAATGTATTAGGACGGTATTGGGCAGGAGACTTACAATAACCATGCGTTAGCAGCCTTATACCAGTTGTTATCTGGGAATGAAAATTATTAATATATATATATATATATATATATATATATATATATATATATATATATATATATATATATATATATATATATATATATACACACATATATATATATATATATATATATATATATATATATATATAAATTATATGTATGTGTGTGTTTGTATGTGTATGTATGCATGTATGTAAGTAAGTATGTATATGCAAACGAATATATTTCTTAGGCCTTTTATACAATTCCCGTACCTATAATATGTTTTATGGTATAATTAAGGGAAGAAGGAAGAGATGATTATACCAACTTTCATTGGATTATACTCGGTAACAGAAAGGGGAAAGCAGACGTCAGAAATTAATCGTTCATCTGTGTTTATCTTTCCTCTCTCGAGCACCAGGCGAAAAAGTTGAAGCATCTCATTACTCTGTAGTGTTTGGAAAACAAGAGAAGAACGCTTTCACGTTTTTCAAGTGCATTACTTGGGAACTATTTTTATAACTAGATTATATGTAAAGGTCAGAAGGATAATTGAGATGGTTTTTAGATCACAATTTGCGTTCCCAAGTTGGTTTTGGTAAACAGGGTTAAAATTACTTTGCTTTTCTCGACAATAAAACGTTTAAAAATCTCCATAAATCCAGTTTTATTATAGACTTTTTAAAATATTTTGTTCCAATAATCATAATGCAAGTATATATAAAGGCCTTTTGCCTATTCAAATATGCCTAATTAATCTTGAGCCTGCGTTTCCTTGTTGGACGAGTCGGTATAGTTCTCGGCTAGCACTCTGCTAGGCCCGAATTCGAGTCTCCGGCCGGCCAATGAAGAATTAGAGGAATTTATTTCTGGTGATAGAAATTAATTTCTCGGTATAATATGGTTCGGATTCCACAATAAGCTGTAGGTCCCGTTGCTAGGTAACCAATTGGTTCTTAGCCACGTAAAATAAGTCTAATCCTTTGGGCCAGCCCTCTCTAGGAGAGCTGTTAATCAGCTCCTCAGTGGTCTGGTTAAACTAAGGTATACTTAACTTAATCTTAAGCCTGATGAGCAGCCTCGAGAACAGAGAGTAGATGGTCGATGGCGCCTTTATAATTCGTAAATCAGGCATTTTTTTTAAAGACATCTCATAAACTGGATATTCGAAGAAGCTTGTTCATTGGAAGAAATCCAGAGAGGATCTTTTATCGTGATCTCTTTCTGAACGCTTGGGCAAGTGCGGTTTCACCTCTAGACATCACGATAACGCTAGAAAGGAAGAACACTGCGAAGGTAATAGGATTTTTTTTGTCAAAATCCTTAGACTGTCTTAATTAAGGTTTATTTACTTTATTTTATAATACCCAAATTTCAAGGAGGTTAAGAGGAATAGTATATAACGATTCCAGAAATTTTAAAGAAGATTTTGAACAGGTTATTGAGTAATAATGAGTTCTCCATACTCCTTACAGAAATACCTGACAGTACTTTGAAGATTAGTAAAGACTTCTAATCTGCATTTCAAAATACAAATTTATCTCTAGGCCTGTGAGCATTATTTGTTTTAATAATACTTTAATGTTATGAAAGAATGGGACGGTAATATCATTGCGTGCCTGAAAAATAAATCTACTAATTAAGACGAATAAAGCTATCAGAACATATTGAAGTTACAAGGGAAGTCGTCTCTTTTGTTGAGTCCTTGAAAAGTTGTGTTAGTTGACAGTGCAGCGTGGAATTGAATTAGATATCCTAAACAGCCACTGGAAGTTGCGCATGTAACATGCAGTTCCACCCCAAAAACATATTTAGGCTTCAAGATTGGAGGGGATAAAATAAAATACTTATTCTAATCCTTATTGATCCTTATGCGAGATCTACCGTTCGCCCTTCGGGTAGTCAGTCATTCATAGACTAAGTCTTTTCAGTGCTTCTGGTATTGGCTGGAACCTCCCGTTGTCATATGAAATAGGTATTGGTGAATCAGTCAATATCGTTATTATTGGATGATTTGATATGACTCGGGTTTTTTCAAGGGAATCTTATGAAAGATATGTCTTATTAATATTTAATTAAAATAATTCATTAACTCAAGAACTAAAGAACATCAACGTGTAGGTTTAGTAATCATTTTAGTGTAAATTAATTTAATGATTAAATGGAAAAAGAAAACTACATTGACGATACTTTGCATTGACTGCCTTGGGTATAATTAACATACGGTAATAAGTAAATTTCGTAGAAATATTACGGAATGATTGGTTTCACTAGCATGTAATCCATTGTTATATATATATATATATATATATGTGTGTGTGTGTGTAGTTCATAAAATTGAATATTAATACCTTACTGTATTCATATGCGTTAACAATATTTATAGAGCTAGAAAATAATATTCAGTATTATTGCTAACAACAAATAATATTAGTTTATTTTCAATGTGTTTGCCTGGTTTTATTAATAGTATATATATA
>JANJGK010000017.1:17632298-17636977 GCA_039081455.1 Macrobrachium rosenbergii | reverse complement strand
TAAATTTTTGTATGAAATCTTCTGCATGTTTGACGTGGGAGGATGAGAAGGTTCCTAGAAAGGGTGATAACAAGTCTGCGAGCCATTTTGATAATTTGTACATGAAAGAGCCCCTGCTAGATATTATGGGGCGTAAAGGAATCCCATCTTTATGTGTTTTCGGGAGACCGTAAAAATAGGGGAGAGAGGGGTTGATTACCTTGAATGTCTCTAGTAATTCTATGTCTTTTTTATTGCCCCCTATGGTTCTAACTGATTTGTTAAACTGAGCAGCAATATTTGTTGTGGGATCTTTCGTTAATTTGTCGTAGGTCTCCGCATCGTTTAGAAGTTCTTGAACTTTATTGATGTATGTCTCCTTGTCTAACAGAACTATTTTCCCGTCTTTGTCAGATTTTGTGATGATGATATTCCCCCTTTTTCTTAAGCTAACTAATGCATTTTGGAATCTTTTCGGGAGCGAATTTTTGTTGTTATTTTGCTCCAAGACATTTAGCAAAATGCCTTTGAGACATGCCTCTTTCTTGTCATAGTTGTTTTTTGCAAAATGTTTATCAAAAGCAACTAGGAAATTAAGATTACTCTCGGGACCAGGTTTTAGAGCGAATGAAACTCCCAGATTTAAAACGGTCTGTTCCTCTGCAGTGAGGGGATGGTTAGAGAGATTCAGCACATTATTGGGAAGGCCAAGATTATTCCATACGCTGTTCCTAATCAGTCTTTTTAATTTGTAGCACAAATTTCTGGAGTGGGACTCACTGTTTTCAATAGCACCTGATAGCACAAAATATGAAAGATATCTGTACATACCATCATCCCTGCACATGAGGCGAAGTGACGTGGCTAGCTCACTTATTTTTCTTCTGATCACATAGATGTCTTGGTGTGTGGCTTGTATTCTGTCTTGGAGGAATGTGCGGATGGAGTCCGGAAATGGGTCTGACGCCGATGTCCAACGCGTGAAACCGTACATTTTGGGAGAAACTTGTTCCTGTAGGCATTCTTGTAGAAAATTTCTCTGATTCTTCCTCTTGTGTAACCCATGTACTAGCCGTTCGTACCGTCTGAAGATGTGCTTGACAGCTGGGTTGAAGCCGAAAAACTGGCGTAAACTGTGATGTTCCATAATGGGCAAAAATGAATGTCTTTTCCTGTAATACTACAGTGTAATATGAAAATAAGAAGGCCCATAAAACACTATTTAAACGTTGAAACCATATATTTCGGGCACTTGTTTCTGTGCCCCTGTTCACTGGTAGAATATGGACAGGTGGAAAGTTACAATGGTATATATACAAAAACATGAAGGTGTGGCCTTAGGCCTCCGATGTTAAGGAGGTGGCGTTTCTTAAGAAGGAGGAGATTGACCAAATTCCCTAGTGGTTTTTGGCCTCATTAGCTCCCGTTTGGCGATGGATCTGGCGGTCGCGTTTCTTGGGTCATCTTCTTCAAAACGGGTGCGAGGATTAAGGTGTCAATGGCGTCCGATTTCCAATGTCCTCCTGACAGGTTCATATTGTTGGTTTGATTGATGATAGCAGATTCCAGCATCTTTCTTTTGTACGGACAGCTACTCTTGAAAACCAACTCCGCCCCACTCCAGTTAATGACATGCCCTGTATTTCTAATATGTAGGAAAATTCCCGAACTCTCCGAAGCGTAACGTACTGATCTTTTGTGCTCTGTTATTCTTTGCGAGAGCGATCTACCTGTCTCGCCTACATAAATGTCATGACAATTACTACACGGTATCTTGTAAACTCCGGCTTCTTCCCTTTTGTTATTTAAGTATACGTTAACGAGCGAACTCCCGATGGATTTGGGATAATGGAAAATGAAAGGATTATCAGAACTGAGTTGCTCGGTGGCCTTTTGGATGTTTTCATCGTATGGAAGCTTTATTTTGTTGTTGAAATCTATTTGTCTGTTGTGAGTGGGACCTCTGTAGTATATTTTATTTGCTTTATTAATAGCCCTCTCGATAATGTGTGGTGGATAGAGCAGTTGCGTTAGGTGTTGGCGGATCGTGTTAAATTCTTGATCCAGGTACTCATTTGAACATATCCTAAGTCCTCTGAGGAATAGGTTGCACCCTACCATGATTTTTACGGAGACGTCGTGGTAGCTTAAGAAATGAATGTAGGAGACAGCGAAGGTGGGTTTTCTATATACTGTAAATGCATACCTGTTCTGTTTTCTTATGATCAGTACATCTAGGAACGGCAGTTTTCCGTCCTTTTCCCATTCTGTTTTAAATTTTATGGTCGGAACTAGCGAATTTAGCCTATTAAAAAATTCCTTAAAGTCCCCCCAGCTATTGTCCCAGAAAGTAAAGATATCATCTACGTATCTAAGCCAGATCATGTTATGGGGTTTGATAGACGACAAAAGTTCTGTTTCGAAATATTCCATGTACAAGTTTGCTAGAAGGGGTGATAGGGGACTTCCCATGCTACAGCCAAATTTTTGTTTGTAAAAATTACCATTGAAAGAAAACACGGGAGCTAATGAGGCCAAAAACCACTAGGGAATTTGGTCAATCTCCTCCTTCTTAAGAAACGCCACCTCCTTAACATCGGAGGCCTAAGGCCACACCTTCATGTTTTTGTATATATACCATTGTAACTTTCCACCTGTCCATATTCTACCAGTGAACAGGGGCACAGAAACAAGTGCCCGAAATATATGGTTTCAACGTTTAAATAGTGTTTTATGGGCCTTCTTATTTTCATATTACACTGTAGTATTACAGGAAAAGACATTCATTTTTGCCCATTATGGAACATCACAGTTTACGCCAGTTTTTCGGCTTCAACCCAGCTGTCAAGCACATCTTCAGACGGTACGAACGGCTAGTACATGGGTTACACAAGAGGAAGAATCAGAGAAATTTTCTACAAGAATGCCTACAGGAACAAGTTTCTCCCAAAATGTACGGTTTCACGCGTTGGACATCGGCGTCAGACCCATTTCCGGACTCCATCCGCACATTCCTCCAAGACAGAATACAAGCCACACACCAAGACATCTATGTGATCAGAAGAAAAATAAGTGAGCTAGCCACGTCACTTCGCCTCATGTGCAGGGATGATGGTATGTACAGATATCTTTCATATTTTGTGCTATCAGGTGCTATTGAAAACAGTGAGTCCCACTCCAGAAATTTGTGCTACAAATTAAAAAGACTGATTAGGAACAGCGTATGGAATAATCTTGGCCTTCCCAATAATGTGCTGAATCTCTCTAACCATCCCCTCACTGCAGAGGAACAGACCGTTTTAAATCTGGGAGTTTCATTCGCTCTAAAACCTGGTCCCGAGAGTAATCTTAATTTCCTAGTTGCTTTTGATAAACATTTTGCAAAAAACAACTATGACAAGAAAGAGGCATGTCTCAAAGGCATTTTGCTAAATGTCTTGGAGCAAAATAACAACAAAAATTCGCTCCCGAAAAGATTCCAAAATGCATTAGTTAGCTTAAGAAAAAGGGGGAATATCATCATCACAAAATCTGACAAAGACGGGAAAATAGTTCTGTTAGACAAGGAGACATACATCAATAAAGTTCAAGAACTTCTAAACGATGCGGAGACCTACGACAAATTAACGAAAGATCCCACAACAAATATTGCTGCTCAGTTTAACAAATCAGTTAGAACCATAGGGGGCAATAAAAAAGACATAGAATTACTAGAGACATTCAAGGTAATCAACCCCTCTCTCCCCTATTTTTACGGTCTCCCGAAAACACATAAAGATGGGATTCCTTTACGCCCCATAATATCTAGCAGGGGCTCTTTCATGTACAAATTATCAAAATGGCTCGCAGACTTGTTATCACCCTTTCTAGGAACCTTCTCATCCTCCCACGTCAAACATGCAGAAGATTTCATACAAAAATTTAATAGTTTAAACATCCCCTCAAACAACATCAAACTGCTCAGTCTAGACGTCGATTCATTATTTACTAAAGTCCCGATTGCCGACGTGTTGTTTTTCTTAGAGAGGAAGTTACAACCATATGAAGACCATTTTCCTCTTGGCATAGATAAAACTTTAAAACTTATCAACCTCTGTGTAACTAACAACGTGTTTTCTTTCAATGGTAATTTTTACAAACAAAAATTTGGCTGTAGCATGGGAAGTCCCCTATCACCCCTTCTAGCAAACTTGTACATGGAATATTTCGAAACAGAACTTTTGTCGTCTATCAAACCCCATAACATGATCTGGCTTAGATACGTAGATGATATCTTTACTTTCTGGGACAATAGCTGGGGGGACTTTAAGGAATTTTTTAATAGGCTAAATTCGCTAGTTCCGACCATAAAATTTAAAACAGAATGGGAAAAGGACGGAAAACTGCCGTTCCTAGATGTACTGATCATAAGAAAACAGAACAGGTATGCATTTACAGTATATAGAAAACCCACCTTCGCTGTCTCCTACATTCATTTCTTAAGCTACCACGACGTCTCCGTAAAAATCATGGTAGGGTGCAACCTATTCCTCAGAGGACTTAGGATATGTTCAAATGAGTACCTGGATCAAGAATTTAACACGATCCGCCAACACCTAACGCAACTGCTCTATCCACCACACATTATCGAGAGGGCTATTAATAAAGCAAATAAAATATACTACAGAGGTCCCACTCACAACAGACAAATAGATTTCAAC
>JANJGK010000017.1:17614798-17627298 GCA_039081455.1 Macrobrachium rosenbergii | reverse complement strand
TCTATCAATAAAACTTTAAGCTCTTTATTGTGGCTCTTGGTGCGTGTGATAGTTTTTGGACGTAATGCATTTTTATTGTAGACATCCCGTTATTAGGGTTATTGTAAAATATCAGTGACATGCTTTGCAAGACCATGACAGGTCTCACTGCTTGGAAAGTTGATTCGTTCCATCTTCCGACCTTGAAAGCAAAGGACTAAGTTTATTTTCTCAGTTCCACTGCGGTCTGAGGGCATCTGTCTCTGGTATTGTGGTCTAGTGTTCAATTTCCTTCTTTCTTTTCCATATAGTTCTAAAACCCGAAGCTTTAAAGAAATGTGTTGTAATACCATCGAGTTTCTATGGCTCGGATACATACATTCATACATACAAACATGTATATATAAAATAGACTATATACACGATCTACCTTAGTGGCAGTATACGCAAATGCTTATAGAGAAGCAAACTTAATGCGTGAACAAGGGCCAGTGAAATAATGAATACCCTGGAATATGAAAAGCCGCTTTCCTTTAAAGCCACGATCGGAAGAAATCCGGAAGTGGAATAATTTTCGAAAATTATGTCTTATTAATATAAAGTGACAACGTATAGCAACACTCTTGTTGATGTCTTCCCTAATCTTTAAATGTCGTTTTCATTCAGTTATTTATACAGTGAGAATGACTTGGTGGAAATAATTACGTTTTTCCCCATGATATGTTTTGATTGTTATGGTGGCAATTATATCCCTATATTTTTCATTATGATTTTATTTGCATTAAGGTACAATACGCACTTGGTAATTTTTAATTCTGTGGAAATTTGCGCATGTCCTAAAATACGAGGAAGTTCAAGAATGCTTTAAATATTTTACAAAATTCAATATATTGCCTTGCATTTTTTATGAACAAACTATAAATCCACATCAGTGGAGGTCCAATTTATCATCCTCTCTTGCATTGGTGATGTGGATCCGAAACTAAACAACTTAAACAAACAAGAATCTGGTCTCTCGTTAAGGAGCGGAAAGAGGTCCATGTCTTCTCACTGAAAATCCATCAAAGTTTCAAGAGGTAATTCGGCCGAGAATCGTTCTTAAAAAGGTCAAAATCTCATCCAAGAATAACAGAGCCTTCTTCAAGTGGACTGGGGAGGTCGTCATCCCTGAGTGATCCCATCTTACTTCCTAGTTGTAAAAAAAACAATTTATTAGAGGGACCTTTGACGAGTGTTTCGGTTACGTTTGACATGAACATTTGGGCTTGATAACTGTACCATATATATATATATATATATATATATATATATATATATATATATATATATATATATATATATATATATATATATATATATATATATATATATATATATATACAGTATATATATACACAGTATATATATATATATATATATATATATGTGTGTGTGAGTGTGTGTGTGTGTATAGTTACATGGATAAATAGATAGAAATTAATTGCTTTTAAGCTTTAAAGGGTGAAGAAAAATAATATACGCTATTGGATATAAAGACGTAATGGAAAAGAGAACTTGAAAAAATAGCCCCTCCCCTTATATAAAGAATCACTGAAAATCCGAGGATACTGATAATAATATAGCCCCAAAATTTTTGGAGTGTCTTTATTTAATTTACCTTCCTGAATGTATTTAGCCCTTTGACGGAAAGCAAAATATGTCTCATTGGACTCTGCGCACGGCGATAACTAAGTAATTGCACTTATTACAGATATATGATAAAAATATTGTTTTGTGACACGTTCTTAATAAGTGAACGACATGCATGACGCCTTAATTGCGCCATCAGTAAGAAATAATTATGACCATTCTACTAACATAAAAAATGATAACATTACCATCATTTTCAAGTTCTGCCGTGATAAAAACCAGAAAATATTTCTTTATCCATTCCTAGACATTACTTTAATGCCCGGTGTATTGTTTTGTCGATGAATATTGAACCGTAATAAAAGCTCACATATTATTTGCTATTTGGTCAGCGATGCCTACCATCCATGCCGTTTGAAATTCAATTCCCTTCATACCCCTTTAGATCAAAGGGTATGCGAGAACCGTTCTATTAAAGTTGCATATTTAACATAACTGCTTTAAACTTCATATTTGCTCTCCTCTCTCGATATAGAGAACAAACTTTGCGTTCGAGTCTTCATGGATGATTAAATGAAGGAACTACGGTGGAAGGGAGGTCCAAGATCAATATTTCGATTTTTATTTTAGTTTACATCGATGATTGGCTGGAAAATTTCAATCAAACGATCGCAAAATTTTGCAAGGTTATTGGTAGAGTCAACATTAATATCAGTATCATTCACTCCTCAATGTTTTGTGACCCTCTCTCTCTCTCTCTCTCTCTCTCTCTCTCTCTCTCTCTCTCTCTCTCTCTCTCTCTCTCTCTCTCTCTCTCTCTCTCTCTCATAATTCGTAATCTCTTACCTAAAATCTTGATTCTTTGGCCAAGTCAGGCAGTTACTGCATTTATTGACCATTTAATCTTCATTGAAAATAATTATTACTTTATCTTCAATCTTTCTCTGTCGTCTTTTCATTCCACGGATCCCTCATTCCCCTTCCTGACTTTCCTTGAAGGTTTAAATTTCTTTTTCGTAAATCTTACAACTCTTTCCTTGCCAGTAAAAAAACAAGCTTTTGTTAGTGCGAGTATTATTAATGCTTGAATGTAATTAACAGAAAGATGTAATCACAACTGAATAATTATAATTTGGTGTTTCTTTGGCAGGAGATTCAGTTTTAACTGGCAATGATATGAAATTGAACACTTTTGTCTCTCCTTTCAGGATGCATACTATTCACGTAAGTTTAATCAAGAGTTGCTTTGAGATGTGATATCATTTTCTAGATTAAGTTCTGGAATCAATTCTGAGAAACTGCATGAGCGACCACTACTTTACAATCTTGCATGAAATCCGGACAGACGATATCGTTTTATTTTCCAAAACAAAACAAATATGAAAAAGACAATTTTAATTTGAGCGGGAAAGCAATTGGATTTCGAGCGAATGTTTTATTTACTGGGAGTGTTTGCTTCAGACAAATATATCACCGAGGGTCCAAAGAATGCGGATCAGCATAGGCACCATGTTTGCTAGTTTTACAACGAAGTGCCAGACAAGTATTCTGAGAGGTACTACATATGATATGTGAATAACACACAAATATTTGTTTAATTGTAACTCTTCTGAACTTATTGACATCTCTCTCTCTCTCTCTCTCTCTCTCTCTCTCTCTCTCTCTCTCTCTCTCTCTCTCACATAATAATCGCACTACCCTTTTCTTACTCAGTGACATGGCTCTTTAACAGTCAGTTTAATATATACAATACCTCCTCTTTCAAAAAAGCCATCATCTAACCTACAATTTTGGAAGTTTTGTTTATGTACGCATAAAGCATGATTAAGGAACACGCATCCCTTTAATATTATTAATCAGGTGTGAATATTAAAGAGAGATTGCCACAAAGATTAGTTATATGATCTGAAGTTTTCCTCGGCTCTTTCTGACAGCGCAATTCTGCAGATTTGTTCTTAGGCAGGAAAAGATTGACTGCCAAAATATACTTTTTTTCCTAGTTTCGTTATTAAATAAGATGAAGCTATTTTAGATTGCATAACAATATCCCTTCGCCTAAACATTTCAATAGATATTTGAAAACAACTTGAATGATCTTGATATGTAAACGAAAGGAGAGATTTTATTTCATCCTTTAAAATAAAGACTATTATTCCAAGTTTACTGGGAGAAATAATTATTACAGGATAAAGATATCTTCCCAAGGAATTAATCTGATGCGTGGTGTTATTATCATTTGGCACACATCATTTATCAAGACTCCTGATCTCATATTCATTTACTTGCAATTTTCAGGAATATCTTTGAACATGAAAGAATTTGGAAACTAAACAGACCTAGTGTTTATCATCGCTGGATCGGAGTGCAAATTGCAGACGGTGTGCAAACATCAACTTGCATATTTCGTGTTAAATACCAGTGAATTTTAAAGTAGCGCTCTCATGTTTAATGAAAATTAATATGTATACGACCTTAATCTCTCTCTCTCTCTCTCTCTCTCTCTCTCTCTCTCTCTCTCTCTCTCTCTCTCTCTCTCTCTCTCTCTCTGAAAAAATTTCAAATATCAAATTTCAATAAAATAAACTTAGCAAGCATACAAGATGAGAGGTTTGTTATAAGCGGTAATTGTGTACCAATATTCATACATGCGTCATATATATATATATATATATATATATATATATATATATATATATATATATATATATATATATATATATATATATATATATATATATATATATATATATATATATACGTCCTTGTCTGTTATTTTCTTGTATTTGTTTGAGGTATTTTAGCTCTTCAGTTAATTTTACATATACGAGTAGTTAAAACTTTTGTTTCATCTTCCTTTAAATATAGCAAGTATTTATGGTTAAAGCGCAGCTCTGACAGAAATGAAATCAAAGAACGTAAACCATTTATTATTCATCAGTAAAACTTTTCCAACGTTTAAATTTACGATCACATGAAAAGTATGACCGACTTCTTCCGAGTTTTCTTAACGTATTAATTCGTCGTTTTTATTACAGTCCATAAGTAAAAACTTCTAATATGAATGTAGAGAAAAATCAAGGTAATATTTTCGTTTGTAATCAACATCCGACATGCTTATTGCTCAAAGGCTACATCCTGATTATCCTAATGAGCGGAAGTGACCTCATTTACATGTTGCTGACAAAAGGGTTTGCAAAATGCAAGCTAATGCTTGGTTAATTAACGGGAATTTTCTGTTATCAGAATGACGACGGCCTGGAATCAAGTTTTCCTGTTTTCTTCCTTCGGTTACTCGGGAAATGCGTTTCGTCATAATGTTGTTACAGTGAAAATATCCACTGTGACATATTTCGTAAATAAAATGTCTGAATGACTGACGTGAGAGTGAATGGCAGAGATGCAGAACATTGCATCCTTACCATTGTCGTTGTTACTGCTAACAATGGTAGTGATAAAAAAGACGAGAAAATAAAGAGGGATAAACTGTAGGTAAGTCATGATACTGATGTCCTAAACGACGGAATAATCAATGATTAATTCAAGTAGCTAAAACTATGGGGAATTACTTATTAATATTCGACATTTTTTTTTTTAGAAACCAGTGCTCAGTTGATTCCTTATTCACCGCCATGTCAGAAATATCACCAGTCGATATGAGCTCTGATATCGTCATCCAACTCCTTGATTAATATCTACAATGCATTCTTTTCCTCAATGACATTTTATTGATAACATCATTAGTATATTAGAAAAGGTGTTTATTCATATCTTACTGCTTAGTCATATTTATTTTTATTTTTAGTATTCTTCGTAATTTCTGTAGCAAAGAAATATTGAACGTTTGACTGTATTTAAAGGCTGTTTAGCGCGGAATAGTCCAACGACAGGTCACTGAATTAATGCACGTTAGGCCTAGAGACACTAACCCATACACCTATTATAAGCGCCCAATATTCCTCTCCACCCAAGCTAGGACCTAGGAGAACCTGGCTATGGCTGCTGATGATTACTCAGCAGTTAACCTATTAGTTTCTTCAAATGGTCATGAGCGGGACTTGAACTTGGGGCCCCCCACACAGTTGGCAGCAATTCTTATAGGATGAGGTCGCTGGCCTTGCCATGATTGCTTTTCCACGCTTTATTCGGTTAACTACCTGATACCTAAGTCAGTGATTAGGAACTGAAGGCAGTGGCTTCTTGCTGATGATAGTAGGCACCTAATCATGTGGATAATATCATATATATGTATATATATTTATATATATATATATATATATATATATATATATATATATATATATATATATATATATATATATGTACATGTGTATATGTATATATATATATATATATATATATATATATATATATATATATATATATATATATATATATATATGTACATGTGTATATGTATATATATATATATATATATATATATATATATATATATATATATATATATATATATATATATATATATATATATATATATATATATATATATATACTGTATATATACTAGATGACCAACCCGACACTTCCTGGGAAAACTCTGAAGGACTCACAAAAACTTTTCTGCATCTCCTCTGAGTTGTTTTGTCGTTCTGTAAATAAACATGATATAACTATACATACATACATACATACATACATACATACATATATATATATATATATATATATATATATATATATATATATATATATATATATATATATATAGGTGCTTGTCTGATTAAAATAGAGAGAGAGAGAGAGACTGACTTGTTGCGGCAAATATTCTTTATCCCACTCCCACCAAAGAAGACCATACAGACGTTCTTCAGAGTGCAGCAGTTACCGTTTCTTAACTTAATCCCCACTTGCATCATGTACATTTACCCTCCATAAACGTTGATCTGCAAGTGCCTTTCGGAAAAGATTTCCATATGTAATGATCTACATTCCGCTATAACGAATTCCGAAGGTAAGAACGAAGAAGGAACCAACAAATTAATGAGGAAATTCGCATTTGAACAAATAAAAAAAATGAAACAACGTACATCATGTATGGTGGGTTTAGCCAGTAGCTAATACACACGCGCCGGTGTGATGGATTTGTTTCATCTCGAATTATCGAAATTAACCATATAGAATGATTCATTGTTGATTTTACTGAAGTAATAAACAATTATTATATTAAGGTAAATATAATAAGTTATAAAGAAAAATTGATTTTATGGAGGATTTACTGTTGTAGGCTAAATAGGATGAGCAGCAGTTCATCTCCAAAGTTGTGCCTATAACTACGAAGCTTTTTTTAGTGGATTAAGTACTTAAATATGATGATAGTAATACCAGAAGGTACTTAAGAATTTAAATTTTTTTTTGTTATTGGCAGGGTATGACGGCATACGATGAACACTGAAAAAAAAAAGGGTAATTTTGTTACATGTAAGTTTTTAAAGAGGAAGTAGGTCTGTCACTGAAGCATTTGGTCAGCTAATATGCATGTGCGGATGGTGATGGATTCGTTTCCTCCCGGCTTATAGAAATTAACGGTATAGGTTGATTCAATGTTAATATTATCAAGGTAATTAACAATTATATTGATAATTATCTTAGATATGATGATGGTAATACCACATGGCACTTGAGAATTTATATTTGATTGACAGGTTATGATTAAGATACGTTTGGCTTAAGATGAACACTAAAAAAATGTGGTAATTTCGTCGGGAGTAGTTTTCTAATGAGGGGGTAGGTCTGTCACGGAAGCATTGGGTCTGTTACTACTTTTTTTCTGTGGCGAGGATTGTAAGGGCTGACTGATGTGGCGGTAGAAGTTATATTTTGAATTACATTGCTTTATGACTGAATGAAAGTAATTCTAATACAGTCATACACATCCCTTTAATTTTTTGAATGTACTAAACTGATTATAGGGTTTGCAGTGGGAGGAGTTTAATGACGCCACCAACAGAAAAGGTGGTGGTTTTCTCCCCAAGCTACTGGTGACTCCCATAAAGTTATTGAAGAAAAGGTGAACAACAACGGTAAAAACAGAAATTTCGTTTGTTTTGTTTGTGTTTGTATGTCTGTCACGGGATAGGTGTTTGATTTTGAGTTAAACATTTCTGGGGAGACATAGGGGCTGCGCCCAAAATTTTGTCTGGGTCTGTCAAGCGGTTCGGATTTCTATAGCAAACAAACATACAAATATTCACTTTTATTATATAGAATATATATATATATATATATATATATATATATATATATATATATATATATATATATATATATATATATATATATATACACATACGTGTGTGGGTTATGAACATGTGCGTATTATTAAATACTCTAGAGTAAAAAGTTCTATACTTTTAGCTGGATATGTCATTTTCACGTAAAGACAACCAACTAGTAGACGGCTCCAAGTATGTGTCATGGCAGCTTATAAATCCATGGTGACTCTAACCATATAAGGATTTCAGCCTGTTCTTTGTACTTCTGTCACGTAATATATTTGAGAAAATAATGCTATGATTATCGTTTAGTAAACAACTATTTAACATTCACTTCTTCAGAAGCACTCTTTATTTTTGTTTTCGTTTCAGGTTGTTAGCTCATGCTTTTGATGAAATATTAAATAAAGTAACTAGGAATGAGAGGGCACAACGTATTCAGCTTTTGATTGGGGACCCATTAAATCATTTAGGAGAAGACACTTTTGCAGAAAAAGTAAAAGAAAATGCCTTCACGCTACGATAGACCAGAAAAGGAAGGGGGGGCAGACGAAGAACCTTTTCATTCATTTGCTACTATGAGCAGTGTTTACTAATTAGAATTTACACAAGTAGAGTAAAGATAAACGCTACCCAATATACGTTGTGAAAAAGAAAAGTGATGTGATACTAATTAATTTTCTTTTCTGCTTATGCAGTAATTTAGATCTCATTCATGTATTTTTATGAGACTTCAAATACAAGACAATACAGTACGTTTTTCAGAATGAAAACACTTTGCGACATAATACAATCAGTTAACCAAGCTCCCAAGCTCAACTGGAATTGTCTCTGTCTTCAGTAGTTATAAATAACATGAAATTAAAAACTTGGTCAGTGAAGGTCCAATGCACCCAAGACTTATTCAGATGGTCCATACTTAGGCTTCTCGTCTTAGTTAGGCTAGGTACTTCTATTTGAAAGAAAGGGAAAGCGAAGGAGAGACGGACAAAAATTATAAAGACAAAGAGAGAGAGAGAGAGAGAGAGAGAGAGAGAGAGAGAGAGAGAGAGAGAGAGAGAGAGAGAGAGAGAGAGAGAGAGAGAGATCAAAGCTTTCAGAATTTAATGTAATATGCTATATAAGCCTGATATAAAGTACAAGTTTCATGTAAACACAGCAGAGGCATATAGCATTTAAACAGAATTCTTTAGTTTTTCGTTAGACACTATGCAGTTATCATTCACGAAAGCAGTCTAGATAACATTTATTTTAAGGCAATATAATATATCCCAGCTATATTTGATTGCCTGTATATCGGTCAGTTTATCTATTTTCCTATCTCTCTCAGAGAGTACAGTACCATCGTCCTTCCATTATGCTGCTCAAGGCTTGATTACGCATTTCTTTTGCTTTGGACTTAGATCTCAGCCACTCAGCTTCTCCTTTCATCTCTGCAATATTCTTTTTTATTCTTGACGAATAATCAATTCGGATTTAAATATGTGGTTGGTTAAAAAAACTAATAGATCGTTGTATTTATATATTTTGTGATTTTGCTAATAACAACAATATATATATATATATATATATATATATATATATATATATATATATATATATATGTGTGTGTGTGTGTGTGTGTATATGTATGTATGTATGTATATATATATATGTGTGTGTATATATATGCATGTATGTATTTGTGAATATTTTATCCTCTTTTACGAAATGATTAGTATTATTGCTCACAAACCCAGCAGCTACTTGGTATCTTCAAAAATAACATCAGTAACAAACAGCATTATTACCAGTAAAATGATTATCAGGAAATCAGCGTCATGTTGCAGGATTGTAGATGAAAACTTTTCCTTCTGAACGCAGAAGCTTTCGAAGGAAAGTTTCTCGCCTCAGACATAAAGGAAATCTGTTCCGTAAAAGCTTCCCCTCAAATTCTACATCGCCATTTCTTATCCGCATTTGGTTCCGATGCCTCATTAGCAAGCGGTGTTTGGCTTCTCCAAGTTGATGCTCAAAGTACATTAATGTTTCCAAAACATTTTACCTGTGAAAGTTAAGTATACCTCCGTTTTACCAGACCACTGAGCTGATTAACTAGGATACCACGCTACAGTGAATATTTTCTAAATAAGTAATCGATTCAGTATATGGAGTTCTTTTCAGCTCTCTCTCTCTCTCTCTCTCTCTCTCTCTCTCTCTCTCTCTCTCTCTCTCTCTCTCTCTCTCTCTCTATATATATATATATATATATATATATATATATATATATATATATATATATATATATATATATATATATATATATATATATATATATATATATACATATATATATATATATATATATATATATAATGTATACACACATGTATATGTATATATATATATATATATATATATATATATATATATATATATATATAAAGCTCAGTAATTTTTTCGTAAATGTAGTAGTATGTGGCTAACTAACTTGTACATAAACGTTAGAGTTAATAATTTTATTTTCTCTCTTTATTTTAGACGTAATGTAAATCATCTACTCTCAACAACAGAGGCAAATAGAATCTTATAGTTTAGAGATTATATTTGGTAATAACTGGAAACCTAATTAAAATTTCTCCACTTACTAGCATCTAAATCATCAGTTTGAAGGGTTTACGGATTTGATAAAATTTTGGCTGCATAATTCAAGTAGTAGCTTAACTACATTTTTTTTTCTTTTTTCTCACTCCGACCCATTGAATGATGCAAGAAAACTATTTTTCCCTGATAGCCTTTACACATTGGGGAAAAAATCACAGTAAAGGGTCTTGGTTAGGAGGAAAAAAAAATCCTTCGCTGTTCAACCTTTTCTCGTGCTCTTGGTATTTACTTTAAGGCAGAATTTCAAAACATTTACCTTGCTTCCGCAAGGAGCTTTTCCTTCAAAGAAGCTGCAAAGATTTTCTCTTTTTCACTGCGAAGGGCGAAAATAAGAACTTTCGCATTCCTCGACAGGAAGACCCCACCTCCAACAGTGAACTTACTTCAGATTCTGCTTAGAGAATCCTAGTAGTGCTTACAACGCCTGGGATATGGTTTCTTTTGATATAGCACTGGATAACCTTTCCTGAAATGAGAGAAATTAAAAACATGCCAAATTCAAAAGAAAGTGAAATATCAGAATTTCAAGTCGTAACCATAAATGCATGGCTACTTCACTGTCAACAAAGGGTATAAATCGCTCTGAGAGCTTATGGAGCAGCGCAGAACTATTTCTAGCAAATTCGAATAGGTGGTGGGTCTATTGGTTAGATAAATAATCCAGAGGTACCGTCAGTTTAATACTCTATTCTAGACGAAAACGCCAACCGAATCTCTCACGAGGTAGAAGCAAAGATCGCATTTTCGATGTCCCATTCAAAATAATATCGAGAATTCAGAGGCTACTGTTATACAAATTTTTACGCTTTTATTTTCCAAGCCACAAACTCAGGTGTTAATTCTTTTATGAATGCATTGTTACATATTTTGCATATTATATTGGCAACAAATTCTCATGAAATGGGATCACGTACGAGCTCACAAGCAGTCATGCAGATCAGATAACACAAATGGATTGTAATAATGAGTCGAAGCAAAGGGCTATGAACTGTAAGAAAAGTGTCGTTAACGTCGGGGAGAGAGAGAGAGAGAGAGAGAGAGAGAGAGAGAGAGAGAGAGAGAGAGAGAGAGAGAGAGAGAACGTGGTGCAATCCTTGCAAAATAGAAATAATTTCTCTTGTTGGAATATTTCATGCCTTCATCAAATATCTATTTAACCGTAAAACGATATCATTTGTAAGTGAAGCAGTTTTATTACCTATATTGGAGCCATATATATGATATAACCATTAAGCAGAACATTGGATTAGTACGTCCAAATAGGAAGAAAAGAATCTGGGTCTTTTACTCGCCTTTTATCTCATGAATAGCATTCCTCAAAAATCAAATTACAGCAAGAGTCACGAGACTTGATATGAAGTCATCTTCTGAAATTAGGCATGAATTTCCGTATTTGGGCCACATTATCACGGACGGTCTAAAAGATACGGCATACATAGAACGGAGGCGTCATAAACTCTGTGCAGCTGGCAACATGATTGCAAGGAGGTTTGCCTTCTGTCACGAGAAACGAAACTGCTGCTCTACCGCTCGCACTGCTACAGTGTATACGGGTGTTTCCTTTGAACGAACTATACCCGAGAGACCATAAGACGCATCACTGTTGTTCACAATGACGTTCTGAGACGCCTCACAAACACACCTCACTATCACTCCGCCACGCAGACGTTCATAGAAAACCGCCTGGATAATTTGAAAATCATTGTGAGGCGAACAATGTCCAGTCTGATCACCCGACTGAGAAACAGCAGCAATTCGCTCATACAAAGCATTCTAAGCAGTGAGGCAAGAAGCAGGTGGGAAAGATGGGATAATGAGGCGTCTGTTCCTTAAATGACTTATTCACTATTTTTGCAATTATGAAGTGTCATCTGCAGAATCTGTCATTATCATTATTATTATATTTCTACGTTTCTTGTTATTATTGGCATTTTTACTTTTTTATTATTACTGTGATTAATATCATTGCAGAGTTTTGCAATTTTCAGTATTCGCATTTAGCCTTCTGGACCTGACTTC
>JANJGK010000017.1:17597298-17609798 GCA_039081455.1 Macrobrachium rosenbergii | reverse complement strand
AACCTACAGATCATAATCGTTCATCGGACCGACAAACTTTTTCAATTCTTTGTTAAGGAAAAAAAAGTTATGGTGGCTGAAAGATTTTTGAAGAGTAAACCGTCAGAAATGTGTATGTATTGAAGTATTCCAGCTATTCAATTTTTAACTTGTTTTAGAAAACTGACGGATAGATAGATAGATCGATAGATACTCTGCTCACTTGTTTACAGTTAGCTTGTAGTTATTACAAGGCGAATTTTATTAATACGATTTGCAGTTTCATAAGTAGCTTTTCTAACGAAGAGAAACCGCTGTTCCGTTTTATCTTAGTTCTTACACCTCCTGTTGCACGGATGGATGCTGCGAAAATTTGACTTCCCTTGGTGTTGGAAAGCTAAGAAGTTCAAAGAGTCTTTTCTTAAGATGCTAAACAACACCTTTTCCTCCAAACCATAGCTAGACTACATAAATAGTAGGCTACTCGTAGATTAGACAAATCAAATAAAATAAATAGAAAAAAGCCGTTGCGCTATCAGTGGGGTAAGAAAAAACAAAAACTATTCGTAACGCTTCATAAGCATTTCACATTTTATTTACTTTAAGCAAATCAGCTTTCAAGTTTCATTTATTAAATATAAATAGGCGGCTGGAGACTGGAATCTTATCGTTTTAATAGTGAGTGAGGTAATCTTATCATTTATTATATACAGTATATGAATAAAGCAACAACTTGAAACAAATAGATAGATCATATCATATAAAACTTCCTCGCCGAGATATTTAGCTTCTGTTCTTAATGCTTTTATGTTATGAAAACATTAACAGACAGTGGTGAGGAGTGAGGGAAAAGACGTATTTTCAAACTGCTGTTTTCATCATCACTCCTAAGTCTGCATTGCAATAAAATCCAAGCATGAAATCCTGAACAACTCCTTACTGCGAATCTTCCCTATAAAACTGACCTCTTCTTCCTATTCACATACTTTTTTCAAATTATAAACCTCCGCATTCCCAGCTATTCCCAGAAAGAGAAAGGTTTTCTGCCTACGTAAACTGGAATCGTTCCAATTCCGGTTCAGTTCAACACTCAAAAGTTTGTGAAAAATTCTTGGCAAAAGATTTAATTAAGGCTACAAACTATACTCTTTCTGGAAAGGCAGCAGATTTTTAGTTTGACGCTGCATGTGATCTGTGACCTCCTATTTTATCTGGCTTTGGAAGAAAAGCGAATACTATGTTTAGGTAATCTAGGCTGGATGTAACTTGGTGTTACTGGATATTCACTTTATTCTTTATTCAATTCAAGAATTGTAACCGGATAAATGCTGGTTAGAATGTAAATATTTACTTGTCATTTGTAAGACCAGAAAGTCTACGAAAGTCATTTTTCGACGATATGCCTCAATAACATGTTTTTTAACGAGTGTTAATTTTGCTCTTATAGGTACTTACAAACTGCAATTCTTGGTAAGAAATCACAATTCTTATGAATGACATACACACACACACACACACGCACACACGCACACACAAATATATATATATATATATATATATATATATATATATATATATATATATATATATATATATATATATATATATATATATATATATATATATATATATATATATATTTATATATTATGGAGCCTCGATGGCACAGTCGGTTACAGCAGCAGCTTCGGACTTTGCAGTCTGTGGCGCGGGTTCAAATCTGCAGCCGACCGGTCAGAGAGGCGGACACTTTGCTATCCGTGTAGCCACCCCGGGATTATGTATGTAATCAATGGATAGGTTTGCTTAAAAGCAAATGGGTGTTACAGACTAATACACACACAAAACAAAGCCACTCCAACATCTTCTAAACACATAAACACCTCACACGTCTCGAACTGTCCATCTACCCGCGCAACAACTTCTCGCTGCTGGGAGAAAGGGCGTTGGGGACTAGTATGACACATGTACCATACGCTACCGGGGTCTAAGCGATGTCAGGCAGGGCAGCCGATCGAGACTACGGTCTATCCCAAAACCAAATAAAAAAAAGTCCTTCAAAAGAAGACATCGTGCTTACCCCATACAAAATGGGAAAAAAAGCACGTTAAAAGAAGAAGATATATATATATATATATATATATATATATATATATATATATATATATATATATATATATATATATATATATATACATTTAAGGAAATTAAGGAAGATATGTTGTTGATTAAAATGCTTAATAATTAATCATCTATGTGAGCCTTTTAAATTAAAGAGATTGCCGGGACCAAGGAAAAGAAATTAGTTGACAACTAATTAATCTAAGTTTGAAATCACATTCACATTCCATATATATATATATATATATATATATATATATATATATATATATATATATATATATATATACATTTAAGGAAATTAAGGAAGATATGTTGTTGATTAAAATGCTTAATAATTAATCATCTATGTGAGCCTTTTAAATTAAAGAGATTGCCGGAACCAAGGAAAAGAAATTAGTTGACAACTAATTAATCTAAGTTTGAAATCACATTCACATTCCATATTATTTCCTCTTCTTTTTTTTCATTTCATAAAAAAATGAATGTACATAACTTGCATACGTAACCCCCTCACAGTTTTCGAAACTGTGCTCGGGGAAGAAAAAAAGAATGATGCAAGGTTCTTAAAAGAATACGAGAAAAAGTGGGTCTTTGGTGAAACAATGTTTCTTGTTCCAGCAGAACAATGAAAGGCCCCTGTGTACCGATAAAAGTAATAGGAATCTTTTCTTCCATTTATTTTCTCGCATCTTGAATTTACTTTTAAAGAAAGTTGATCATTTGATTTTTTTTAAGTAGATATATTATATTTAATATCATTGCTGTGAAGTATTACTGATCGCAGCAAGCATTCATGATCACACGCACACACACACACACACACACTCAAGATTGACAGCAGAATGGAAATACAAGTGAATTCCTTGATAAGATCTTTCATCGTAAGATTGCAAGTGTTAAAACGACATTAGCTACAAGGTAACATACATTTTTTCAGATGATATAGACTGTCACAGAAAGCTTTAGATTTTGTATCCTGGATATTTTAGACACCATGCTAATGAGATAAGTTTTTAAGAGATGTCTTTTTTTTATCTATATTTATAGTAGTTTTCACATAACTGGCCTTGATATAAATTGCCCCAATATATTAAGAATGATAAAGACCGCACTCCTGGCGTTCCGTCGTCCAGCCCGGTTCCAGCTTATTTCATCAATGACCAGTACGTAAGTATGTAGAGTGAAGGTAATATAGTCCAAGCTTTGAAACGGTACGTAACGTCCCTAGACCCAGGACTTTCCATTTCGACCCTCTGTTACACAATCGCCAATCTTCATGGTGTAATTACTGTAAATAATGTATAAAGTTGTAACTTTCACAAACTTTTCCTTATTAATGAATGACGTCCTTTCTTTTATAGAAGTCTTGGGTTGAGTTGAATCACTGTTGGCGTTTGAAAAATAACCTGACCTGATTGAATGTCACGGGCATTTTTGAAGATCTGTTCTTGGAATCCGGGAGCATCGTCTGAGATGGCGATCCTTGCAAATCAGAACGCGGCTCTAATTGGATTCCTAAGTGAATGTTTCCTGTTACTTCCCGATGGAAAATTTTTGTTAGGTTTAACATTTCCGTTGGCATTCATGAAGATTATCGTGCTTCAGGTACGCAAAGACTGTAGACTGTTTTTAGTTTATGCATTCAAACACTACTTAAGGAACGCACACACACACACACACACACACGCGCGCGCACACAGAGAGAGAGAGAGAGAGAGAGAGAGAGAGAGAGAGAGAGAGAGAGAGAGAGAGAGAGAGAGGTGGGGGTTAGGAGTTAAGGGTTATTATGAAAAAAGTAAGGCATGCTTTTTTCATAAACTCAAGAGCTATCGTGAAATACTTCAGTTATTATCCATGTTCTTATAACAACCAAAGAAAGACCATTTCAAATGAATTCATTTTAATCGGATGTTTATCATTATCCAAAAACACTTCGAATTAATCCTTACATTTAGCAATAAAGAGAGACATTGACCCTAGATAACAAAGCTATGATATTGTTCCTTATAAAAATATAGACACCAATGAAAACAGAAATATGAGATCCCCCCCCCCAAAAAAGTTACTTTCAAAGAAAAGCGACAATTGAACACTATAGAAAGTGTGGTCTTATGCCTGTCCAAAGCATGTAAGAGCAGTGGTGACTGAAATTAGGCTTATTAGCCCAGAGGAGTGGTTTGGTCTCTGGATGTTACGAGAGTGTGGGAGCATTAGTGATTACCTCATCTTAGTAGCAGAAAGCTTTGTATCGAGAAAAAATGAGGGTAGGATCCCAATGAAATGAATTGTACTCGAGAGAGAGGGAGAGAGAAAAAAACCGAGTTCCAGACGACGAATACAAGAACTATACAGTGCATATAGTTTATTTATGCTAAGATAATCGAAAGCAGTAAAGACGTCTCGATGGAATAATTTTACTGCACCCGATACTTTGAGGGACCACAGCTGCTCTGCGTCGGCCGAAGTATGGTGTCAGACTGCCAGTGTCTCTGTGAAACTTACGTGATTTAAAGGAAATAAAGCAACCTTGTACCCAGGTGGTTCTTGGAATGAGCTCTGTCATTAATTTTACCTTTCCCCAAATTTAATAAAAATCTCCCCCATTTTAGTCCAAACCGTTCTCTCATCGAGACACACCTTTACAGTATTACTGCCTTACGTAGTATCTTACCTGCAATTTCATTAACTTCAGTGCACTTCCGTTCTTTGGCCTTTTTACTGCCTTCTGAATTCAAATACAGTTGCTATCATACCCTTGCACTTTTGTGGCATTCAGACAAATACCTAATTTACACAAAGCCTCATTTTTAAATCTATGATGCATTTTATTTCTATACGGCACTCTTTTATTAGGAATTCCGATCAGTTAGAATTTTTAATCAACGAGTTTTGCAACTGTTTTCAAGCAGAATAATTTCATTGCAATGCAGTACACGCTCTATATTTGACCGAAGCCGCGCTGGGACCATATTAAATGTTCATTGTTTCTGTAATTTAGGCAGACTATTACCTGTTATTTGGACTGCAATTATTCATCGATCATTGAATGAAACTCTACTGGAAAAAGTGTTCATAACGTGGGCTTCTCTCATTATGATATATCAATAGTCATGAGAGGTCAGAGGGAAGGAATCTGAAGGTTAGACAAAATAGTTTACGTCGGGAGCATCGTTACAAATATAATTAGTTAACCTTATTATTCAGTTTTCCAGTGTATCAAATAACTATGTAATTATGTATTTGTGTCCGTCTTATTGTATACTTCCATCAGTTAACTTTGAGTGTGGGATTTTACCGGACATATTAAACAGCAAATGTTTTAGCAAATCCCAACATCGGAAGTGATGATGTCTTTCCTGTCGCAAATGTAAGTGAATGTTTACATTCAATTGGGAATTAAATAATAAAAGCACACACGCAGACACACACACACACAGAGCGAGAGAGAGAGAGAGAGAGAGAGAGAGAGAGAGAGAGAGAGAGAGAGAGAGAGAGAGAGAGAGATGGGGGTTAAGCGTTAAGGGTAACGTAACTAGCTTGTTTGAATGCCAGTCAGTATTTGAAAACTTCTTAAAGATATTTCTCTGAAGTTGTGCCCAGCTTTTG
Organism: Macrobrachium rosenbergii; assembly: GCA_039081455.1. Classification (NCBI taxonomy): domain Eukaryota; kingdom Metazoa; phylum Arthropoda; class Malacostraca; order Decapoda; family Palaemonidae; genus Macrobrachium; species Macrobrachium rosenbergii. Next base: position 17,604,089 of record JANJGK010000017.1, on the reverse strand, counting down.
ATCGTTTTAGCTATATGCCAATTATGCCCTGAGGTCATTTTATTTTATCTGCATTATTGTTATTTATATTTTTGTGATCTGAGCTGCCATTGTAGGGTAAATTGTTTCTTTAAAATAGCTTCGAATGCGATGAGAAGTAAACTATAAAATTATACAATAAAGTAATTATCGTTTTTTGAATGACATAAAAAAGAAATTTAAGGAGAAGTAAAATATAATATTATTGTACATAGTTTATTTCATACAGCTGTATTATAGGGGGAATAGTCAACCTCTATTTGTTAAATAATAGAAACTCATGCTGGTGATTTTAGTGCAAACCTTTTTTCACACCTGGTCAGACTCCCATGAAAAATGTTATTAGGGAATGTAAAGTTTTCGTCCTCTTACGATCACAAGACCTACATTGGACTTCGGACCCAAATGGAATACATTTTGCAACATCTAATGTAAAGTCAGTTTTTTTTCTTAGGCAGGGAAAGGGTAATGACTTTCGAAGGTAGAGAACAGAATGGTATTTGAAAAGTTTAAAGAGTGGCAGATGAAATGGTCCATTCTCTTGCCGGAAAATGAACCTCAGCTTCACGGCCAAGCTCCTTAAAACTGGATGATTATTCCTTTCCTCTTCAGTGTTCAGGAATTTATACTCATGAGCAATCATTTCGAACCATCGAAGCACAAACATAAGATTAGAGCATTGGTTCACTTACATATGCTTTTAAGATCAATGTAATATTGAAATACATAAATGGTAACTTGTGAATTCGGAGTGTTGGGTATACATAGTATTCAACTCCTGACAGATTTATATAAATTATCGTGATTCAGTAGAACAGTGGTGCAATTAGGTTACCTGACTGGAATTTTTAGTAGCTCTCTTTTCCACACACACACACACACACACACACACACACACACACACACACACACACACACCACATATTCAGAGCAAATGTAACCAACAGACAAATGGCACCTTGTCTCGCTAATGCTTACATATAGTCAAGAAGCCTTATTAGTTTGATTACTGTTCTTTCCTTTAATAAAAAAGTTAAATTGATACTAAAATATTATAGATGATAGGTTACGTTATTGATGTTAGATTGTAATCTTGTTCAGTTCATACATTTAAAACTCAGTTTCTCTTAAATCTATTTATCTATCTATTTATCCCTCTATCTATATATCTATCCACCTATCAACCTATGTGCGAAACAATGCGCATATATAAGGATTTTCCTAACCTTAGAGGTATTTTCAACTTGAGGGAAATGAATCATTAGAAATATTTTTGTAGATCTGGCTTACCTACAGCTGACTACATGAAAGCTTAAAATAAGATCGACACAGGAGTAATAACAATATTATAAACTACAAAGTATTTGATAGAAATAACTGTAGAACTTATGATATTTTCATCGAAATATGTAGCTTTTACGAAAGCATAGCTGATAACAACAGGTTCAAAAAATGAAAATGTATCGTTCGTTCTTTAAATCTTTAGCTGAAACCCCTTATGAACAGGATCAACAAACGATAATCCTAATGGGGCCCCTAAGGAAAATGAGCCTGCAAAGAGAGACAAATTACAGGAAAAGGTGATAAATAAATAAAAATGATGGATAGAAAATAAAACGGATACAACATGCAGGAAACGTCAGCAGAGAGCAGGAATGAATTTGCTCCTCGCTGAAATATTTATAGATCAGAAGATTCCACTTTATAGGCAAACTGTTCCAGTTACAGTGGTTCTTGGCTGTGACTGGAAATTCTCAAAAAATTCTTAAACTGTGGACAATGGAAGATTTCTTTCTCTCTGTCTTACAGCCGACGCAGTATTTTCAAGATGTCTTGTTAAATGAGACAAAAAGCATGGAAGAGAATCGAAAGTCTTGTGCCGCCTGCGAGCACAAAAGGTTTATTAAAGATTATGGGCCCAAACAAAATGGCTTTTGTAAGAATGACCATTGTAACTCCTTTCTCCCGGGAGAGAGGGGAGACGGCGCAGCAGTCGTTCAGGGAAGGAAGAGTAGAGAAACATTCTGGTGGCATGAAAGAACTCGAAATGGGTTCATTCTCTCTTCGCGAAATGAAACTGCATATCTTTGCTGAAGTTTTAACAGGCTGTACTGGGTGGTTTGCACGTCTCTGTTCCGATGATGATATTATTCTGTTTATTTTTGTTTTATTTTTCTATTTTTTTTTTTTTTTTTTTTACTTTTTACCCATACACAACATTACGATTCATATTCGTCACGTGAAAGCTATGAATATGAGGCAAACCATTATATGAAAGTATGCCTGAGCTGTCGGTCAGGGAAGCACATACGTGCCATTGACTTCTTATTGGGACAAAAAAAAATCTCTTCATACATAAATCTCGTTACAAATTTTGATAAAACTCGTGACATTGTAATCTAAAGCTAAAACATTCTCAGTATCTAAATCTGTGTCTTCCATAACCAGCTAAGAAAAATGGAAAGTTTACGAGAGATAAATTCTTTTTTTTATTTTTAAGGAATTCCTTTGGAATATATTGGAAAGACTCGAGTCCATTAAAGTGCCATCTTTTTCACACGAAGTTCGGAAGACACACAACATCTGGGATGGTACGTGTGCTCAACTTACCTTAATGGACTCTGAAAAAGTAATGGAATTTAAGCCTGGGTGGAATTTTAAGTCATAAACCCAATCGTGTCTGATTGAAAGTAAATTTAGAGGCACACATTGATACTGGTTGCAGATTATTATTATTATTATTATTATTATTATTATTATTATTATTATTATTATTATTATTATTATTATTATTATTATTATTCAGAAGATGAACCCTTATTCATATGAAACAAGCCTACAGGGCCATTGACTTGAAATTCAGCCTTCCAAATAATATGGAGATCTTTGAAAGAAGTTACAGAAGATAATAAGAAATACAGAAAGAAGAGATTAGTTCTTAGAAAAAAAAATAATATAATGAACCAATAGAGAAATACATAAAAAATATATAAATAACCCTGTAAAATACCAGTGAATTATTGTAGGTAATATTGCATTGCATCTTCCCTTGAACTTTGAACGTCAGTTAAATAAAGTCTCCGTTCTTTAGCAGAGAAAAGATAGTGTGAAGGTAAACATATCTTTAGTTCTCTACTTTTATATGAGGCTTTTTTCTATTTGAAATATTATTTGCACGAATGACCCACTTGCCTTAAAAGAGATTAAAGCGTTCAATGTAATAACTTCAGAGGGTTTAAAGATTTTGTAAGTAAATTAAATGAGGGAAATGTTTGTCATTGGAAAATCCTAGTTGATTTATTGATTACGAAGTAAATTAGGAAACGAAAATAAACCATATGTTATAACCAATGAATACAAATTTGGCATGAACTACCATGTATACCTCTTACAGCGTAATAATGGGATTCCTTGGGTGATAATCCTTGTATAGCTAATATACAAGTGATGATTCCTACGCATAACACAAAGTTTAGTGACAAGGAGGCCACGAAAGTTTCACAGTACAACAAACATCAAAATATTAACGCATTCCATAGAGTGGAGCCAACAAACGGGATTAAATGATTGCGAATTAAAGTTAACTTACCTGGAGAAATTTTGCGAAGAAGAAAACTTATGGTGATATCATTGTGCAGGCATAATTTTCATTGCATTAGCTCAAAATTTTCAACTTCCGAGGAAAATTTGCTTAAGATATCAATCATAATCTTCGTCTTTTTCAGCATCAATGAATTTGACTGGTAGCCGAGTCAGAAGGAACAACACATTAATCTCTCTCAGTCATTGAGGTCGGTTCGCAACTTATCATTAAAATGCACGAATGCGTTTTATTTGTACATTGGTAAATAATTTAGAATTCGTTATGATAACATTATCAATTAATATATATATATATATATATATATATATATATATATATATATATATATATATATATATATATATATATAGAGAGAGAGAGAGAGAGAGAGAGAGAGAGAGAGAGAGAGAGAGAGAGAGAGAGAGAGAGAGAGAGAGAGAGAGAGAGAGCGGGTGTTGGAAGGCTGTCTTTTAAGTAACTTGCTTTACAAGAACTTAAAACACTTCTAATAGAAATTGCATATTTTGCACACCTTGCCGTCAGAGCCTAGAGACATATTTATAACCTTGCCTTTTAATATAAAACTTTAATTTGAAGGGTGCCATCTAAATGGATGGGCAACGAGGATATTTGATGAAAGCGAAGTACCGTTTAACCAAAATCGTTTTGTCATCGCCGAAAGTAACGGCCTGTAAATTACCCAAAGACAAGAAAAAAGTGGTTTAACCATCCGCCCTAAGTGAGGATATTCTGTAGAACTTTTCAGTTTAATATTTCATGTCAGGATAGATTTATTATTCGAACTTTCTTGGCTAGTCTTATATTTCTTTGAAAAACCTTTCTGTAATTTTTTGATAATGATTTTTTTTTTTGTAAGGTCAAAGTCGTTAGACTTTACCGTAAAATGTTAAAAGTGCTTGTATTATAAATGCACTGTAATGACTTGTAAAACCTGACGAGATAATTCTAGAGATTTTCAAACTCTATTCCTGATATATAAATAATTTTAAATAATTTTCAGGTGGAGATAGCTGGGCTCAGTTTCCTACCATAATCTTACTTAACACTGAAACTAGATACAGGGTCACATGATAGATAAAACATGGTTCAGACATTCTCTCGGTATATCGAGTATAACCGTTCCATTTTCTAGGCCTGAATTCACATTTTTTCCACATTCTTCTAATTCCAACTGTCCCACTACTCACGCAACCTTATACCCCAGCCTAAAAACCCTGTGTCTTTCCCCTTTCTAGGTACTTTTTTTAACCTCTGCCTTAAATATAGGTCAAGTGAGATCTTTAGGCACCCTGTTATACGGCGTCTCTAACTTTCCAGGTTCAGGGTAGAAAGTACCAGTTCCAGTCAAAGAATAAGTCTATTACAAATGCTGAAAAGTAATTACGACCAGAAAAAAACGCGCAAGAAAGTGCAACAGTCAGTGACGATTCAAATTGGATACGAATAAAGAAAAGAGGTAGCATAATAATGAAATGCGAGGAGAGGAATACATGTCGTTTAATCCTATGTGTTGGCGATTTAACAAGGTACCTCACAACAGATAGGTTAAGATGCTCTTAAACGGGTTAAGTGAGCCAGCAGATGACATCTACAGTCGACCTCCCTCCTGAACAACTATCGAAATGCAATATTGGAAATAAAACGGGCTCCTCTACTTTGGATATAATTGTATTTTTTTTTATCGAGGCAGGCTTCTAAATTGTATCAAAATACAATTTTAGAAGTGAAATGGGTATCCCTGTTTCTAAGAAGAATTTCATCAAAAAACTTACATGGACACACACACATACACAAAACACACACGCGCGCGCGCACACACACACACACACACACACACACATATATATATATATATATATATATATATATATATATATATATATATATATATATATATATATATATATATATATATATATATATATATATATATATACATACAGTATATACGCCGGCTGCTTGGACGACGAGAGGTTAATAATAATGAAAAGGAAACGTAGGCTAAAGGTGACAAAAGTTGGAAATAACCAATCATTAGTTAATGAAAAAGGTCCTCTTTTATTAGTAAGGATAGAGAAAAGATGTTAAAAATAAATACTAAGATGCCTCCATAGACAGGCACAATATTTTATCTTGATGAGAAAAGGAACAATGAAGAAGGAAAGCAGAAATAGTGTCTTCGTCGTCATTCTTACAGGCATAAAGCTTGAGGATTTTAAGTGTATTTTTAATAATATACTAAGATTTTCGCTCAAAAAAGGGAATTACTTATACAATTTTTTCAAAGATATTGGTTGTTCTAGATTTTCTTCATATTATTAGTTATATTATAGGTAACATTATTAGTATTAGAAAACCACGAAATTCCTGGGATTCCTGTTCTTTGGTAACTGGTGGTTTCAGGGAAGTGTCTGGTGATTACTCTCGCTTTCAGGAATTATTTTTTCTTATCAAGCACGAACTATCGCACACACAGGGAAGCACAGTAACTGAATATAGTTATAACTAAGATCACAATAATTATTCAGAAGTTGAAGCTTGCTCAGAATGTTTAAATTTAGTATATGTAGAGAAGAATAAAAACTCGAGAGATATATAGTGGCGATAATCCTTTCTGCCTACGTCCCTTCAATTCTTGTTGAGGAAGTCTCAGTGTCATTTGTCCTGTCAAAGTGTAACGGTCTCCATCTGCTGTAGAAGACAGCTCTAATGGCAGTGTTAATCTTGAGTATCCTCGCTTGAACTAGGTGACATTTATCCACGGGGACTTTTGTTAAGGGGCACTTAAAAGTGTATGAAAATATAGATGAGTGTATGATAGGGAAGGGGATAAAGCTTACGAGGGATTTTAAACTGAATAGCCAAACTTACATGCAGACTATCCGTGTATATGAACGTTATTTTTTATCGATATTGCGCTATAGCACTAATTACAGTAATACTAGACACATGTTTAATAAAAAATAAAGAAAGTGTTGAATTTTCTAACGAAAAGGAAAGAAAACTATTAAGCAGTAGTAAAATGCGTCATAGCTCTGCCAATTTCTTTGTTATTCGCGGGGGCATTTTGAACAATTTTCTGCGCTATTTGTAAGGGAATGATCTCATTCCCTTACAAATAGCGCAGAAAATGTTAATTAGATTCTAATTACTATAAATAAAATCTCTA
>JANJGK010000017.1:17562298-17594798 GCA_039081455.1 Macrobrachium rosenbergii | reverse complement strand
TCCGTTGATTACATATATAATCCCGGGATGTCTACACGGATAGCAAAGTGTCTGCCTCTCTGATCAGTCGGCTGCGGATTTGAACCCGCGCCACAGACCTCTACAAAGTCCGAAGCTGCTGCTGTAACCGACTGAGCCATAGAGGCTCTCATATTAAGTGAACCATCATTTTAACTTGGGTTCACTGTCCGGTGACTAAAAGAGAATCAGAAACAGACACTGTAATAAGTTTATTGCATCGGGTTTCCGACCGAGGTACAGGAATGCAAATTGCTGTTTCGAAATATCGGTGCGAGGTAACTGGTCTCACTCAAAACTGGGCTGGGGGCCACATCTGTAATTGAGTTCGCCTGCCATTGCTGTGATGGAATTGTCGGATTCTCCAAAAATTGGTTTTGATATCATAGAAATATTTCAAACTCAATAAAAATCAGCGCGTTATTTTTTATGTATTAGAGTCAATTTAACAATTTTAAAGATTAACGAAATTAATAGGAATAATGAGGAAAGGATGAAAGTGAGTGTAAGTAAAATAATGAAGTAATAAATGTTATGGAGCTTTAAGATTACAGCATGAAGTGATAATTATTGTAATCGTGTTTTAGACCATCAGCATTATATATACTCGTATATATATATATATACATATATATATATATATATATATATATATATATATATATATATATATATATATATATGTATATATATATATATATATATATATATATATATATATATATATATATATATTATATATGTGTGTGTGTGAAAATAATCAAGTTTTCACCTACATAATTCTTATTTACATACATTTAGTAAAATCTAACCTTAAATAATATTCCCCCTAACCTCTATATTTCAACCATGTTCAAGCTTCTTACGAAAGTTGGTACATATATGAGGCGACGTAAAAGCGCCCTTATATATCAACGCCATCCACGCCTGACCCTGAATTGTGAAATATCCGAAAAGGTCTTGTGAATTGACGGTCGGTCCTAAAAGTGCGAGTTTACGAGCGCCTTTCCCTTTACCCAATAGGAGCGAGACTCTCGGGGGAGGAGGACAGGGCGCTGGATGGATGGACCTCGGTTTTTGTCCCTTTCGCCTTCGACCGCATCCTTCCTCTGGTAATAGAGGTCATTTTGATTTTACTCTGGAAGATATATTTTCTTCGGGGCTTAATTACAGTGTAATTATCTGCATGATCTGTTTTTGCTCTTTATTTTGACTTAATGGCAGAAATGTAATGATGTAATGAGCAATAGTAATGAAAAAATTCATATTTGAATTACATAGATATGAACAGGGATATATGTATTTGACTGACATAAAGACACACAGCACTATATATATATATATATATATATATATATATATATATATATATATATATATATATATATATATATATATATATATATATATATTTTTTTTTTTTTTTTTTTTTTTTTTTTTTTTTTTTTTTCATAAACTGGGTCCTTGGGGTAGGAGGGAATTGGAACAATTTATTGTTATGGACTTCCTTCGTACCAAAGGGGGTCCCAAGTTTATGAACAAAAAGAAAACTATTGGAAACTCACCTCAGAATCTTCCTGGATTTATGTAAATAATGAAGGTCGCCATTTGGAATTAGAATTCTTTTACAATTAAAAGGGGTTTATTTACAGAGACTGGGGCAAATATGCAAGAGAAAAAAAAGAATGTAAAATGCAACCAATTTATAGGCACATGAATTACATACAGTAGATCAATAATGCAGTGATTTGCAAATAAGCAATGTAAATATGAGGGGCCACAGATACAACAACAACCCCGTTATAACAACTGAATCTGTTATGTTAAAATTTCATTCACAGGCAATAGTACATTGGAAGAGGTGAATTCCAGGGTAATGGCAATCAGTTAATTAAGATGATTTCTGTGTGGGCAACGGATTCTTGCGATCAGGCTGTGACCAGAAATGGTTACAGAGTTGGATGGCAGTCATGCAATGGTCGGGCATAGATTTGCGGACTGGACAGGTTAAGGTGGCTCCTGTAAGAGAGGTCAGGAGTTAGTGCAACACGGAAGAGAAAGGAAATCTCCCTTGCTATTAATTAGTCAATGAATCTTCGCACGGGGGAGGGTCAGACACTTATATTACTTAAACTAATTTCCCCTTAATTTGCACTGTGGAGGGGATATTTGAATACTTATCACTGAATCATATTAAGTTGATTTCAAAGCAAGTCATGGGGCAATTTACAGGCTGCTCGAAGTAGGGTGACTTAACAAAGGCACTGCTTTTGGTTGGAGGGAGAAAACTGAAGCTTGAAGGAATGGAAAAATCAAGGGTTACTGACTAATTGCAATCAACGTACCTGGGCCTGCAGATGCGTGCGCTAAACATGAGAGACTTGGCCGGTTACCGAAGTTAGCTTTCACCAGCGTAAAAAGGAAGGAAGCACCAGACTTGCGTTTGGGCTGAGTCTGGAGTCGTCTGCCGAGTGCTGTGCTGGGGAAACAGAGCGCGTATCCCACTTGTTGTTTGGTTCAAAGCCTCAGCCTACATCTCACTTGCAAAGAGTCATACAGCCAGCAAAGGAGTGGAGAAAAAGAGGATCTTAAGATTAAGTACCTAGAGGTTAAGTTCCTATCTATCTCACAGCCTGGCTACGTCCCCATACCCACAATGGCCTAGCTACTCCCATATCGCGTGATGGGGGTGAAAGGGGGGTCCCTATTGTCCATCCCAGGTCAGCTGAGGTGGGGGCTATCCCTACATGAGTGGAAAATACAGGCGCTAACCGCTTTTCTCTAGTTCAAAATACGCTTGGTCCTATCGTGACCCGTCATGTTTTCTTGGCCCTACAGTCAGATGAAAGGAGAAAATGCTTCACGAAATAAATGACTCACTGGCTGCTAAATGAGGGAGGGATAAATTCTTAAGAATATATATATATATATATATATATTATATATATATATATATATATATATATATATATATATATATATATATTATATATATATATATATATATATATATATATATATATATATATATATATATATATATATATATATATATATATATTCTTAAGAATTTATCCCTCCCTCATTTAGCAGCCAGTGAGTCATTTATTTCGTGAAGCATTTTCTCCTTTCATCTGACTGTAGGGCCAAGAAATCATGGCGGGTCACGATAGGACCAAGCGTATTTTGAACTAGAGAAAAGCGGTCAGCGCCTGTATTTTCCACTCATGTAGGGATAGCCCCCACCTCAGCTGACCTGGGATGGACAATAGGGACCCCCCTTTCACCCACATATATATATATATATATATATATATATATATATATATATATATATATATATATATATATATATATATTATATATATATATATATATATATATATATATATATATATATATATATATATATGTATATATATATATATATATATAATCGGTGGAAGACAGTTCTTGATAATTACAAAGAAGAAAAAATAATAAGATGTTTTAGCAAAATTAGCTTTAGTTTAGTTTGGATGAAGACCAATTAATTTAACAATTAACTCTACTGGTATACAGGTTGCCGTAAACAGATACGTCACGGAGAACGAAGAGTTGTTTAATTATTTAGAAATTCCCAAAATAATGTTTTACTTCAAGTTTCTGTCTGTGTTAAATTGGAAGGGTGTACTCTTTAGTTGTTTTACTTTTCTCTGTGCAAAACATTTCGGTGTTTACGGTTTTCCACTATGGATATCCTCTCTCCTCGTGGATCCTTAGTCTGCATAATAGGTCATTTATATTTTTATACATATAGGTAATTCTGTGTAAATCGGCATGTTTATTGAACTCTTCATTTTGATTTATTCTAATCAAAATACAGGACTGTTATTTAAAGAAGGCTAACTATGGCTTTAAAGTTAGACTTACCATAGCAATCCTCGGGGTTTAACTTATTTTTGTGAGAGCTTTGTTACGTTGTAATTTAATGCAACGCGCTATAAATAACGTTACCTTGTCCACAAACAATGAATTTAACTTACGGAAATCGTTATTGAGTTCAGAGTTCCGGTACATATAAATTGTCGGTCATTGACGTACCGGTAATCCTTTGGCAATGGGAAATCCTTAACCAAATTTTTTCTGGGTGTTTCATTTTCCTTTTTTTTTTGCGTCCGGTGACACTAAAACGACACACTTCATCATCTTTGTTCCTACTAGTAATAGTTTTGGTTCTCTTCTTTATGTAATGGAATATACTATCTCCTGAAGGGGACTTTAATACTGGAAAACGGGGCCGTCACAAAAGTGCCAATGTAGGCTATCCAAGTTAGTCCTCTAGGAAGGTCCTTTTGGCAGGCATTTTTCAATCCGTCAGCAATATCCGTGGAGGGAGCTTTCCTTACCACCACAGATATACATCATTGTAATATGGAAATGGCATCTTCTTTTCCCCAAGAGGAAATAGAAAGATGAGCAACTCAAATTAGACAGATGAGCAACTCTGTATAGGAAGATGAGCAACTCAAATATAGACAGATGAGCAACTGAAATTAGGAAGGAAACACGACTGAGAAAAGGCGGATTAGAGACTGGAAAGAGACAGGAAGGCCGAGTCACTCCTTTACCTTCCTTGATAGAGACAGTGAAACAAAGCACTTATATCAGGAAAACATTAATACCTCATGTTAACTCCATACATAAATATGGAAAAATAATAATTTCTCTATTAATTTTAAAATAACAATTCGATGTGCAACCGGCCGGGTTCCAAAGTCATTTCCACAGTGACAGAGTGAAATGAGAGGTCGATGCCCTTTCACAGTCCATTAAATGGCCATTTACATATTTATATACTAAAAACATGAACAAATGTTTCTTTTTATAAACATTATGCTACCTTGATTAACCAGAGAACTGAAACGATAGATAGACTGAGATAATTTTAATATTGTTAATTTAGATCCCAGGGAAACAACGAATAATATTATTCCAGCATCAAACATAAGATGAAGGCTCACAGATATTTCTGAAGCCATTTCCTCGACCACAGATTTCTGTTTCGTGATTCTAGACCCCATGAGGCGAATTCAGTCTAGGAAGGCTTTGAAATTTATTGCAATGCCTTTACAGAGATTGATAATGATAGGGTCGGTTGAAATTAATTTGAAATTAATTTTTTCGCCTCTTAGTGCGGCCATCAAATATTTTTTTTATCGTCACTCGGCGAAAAATTCAAAATCTGTAAATTACTTTGACAAAAGAATTTTAACATCATTTATATTCTTTTCATGGGATTTGAATGCATGTCATGTCAATGTTTTTTATTTTTTAATGTGTTCGCCTTCTTCCACCATTGCTAATTAATTTACTGGATGTGTCTTTAGCTTTTCTTCGTTAAAATAAAAATCTTAGGTTACGAGAGCATTAAACCTTTCCGAGAAAAAAGTGATCGATTTCCGTTCCATCATTTTCTTTCGAAAGAGGAAATAAATCCCATTAGCGTCGAGGTCAGGTGTTATGGCAGCCTGGAAAACAAGTGCTAAGTGACTCTTCACAATACATCCTAGATTATTTTCATTTACACACTCGCTGGGGGATTATATCTTTCACCTTTTCAGTATCCAATAAAATTCCAAACGCCTCTCGCTGACTCTGGATTTTATTACAGTGGGGACTTGAAGGGCCTAATGCTCTCCATAACTGGAGTTCTGCTTTTACCCAAATATGTTGGTGCTCGTCGAATTTTTTTTTTTTAACTTCGGTAATATTTCGTTCTCGGCCTTACTTTTATGTTATATTTGTTTTTAAATTGTCTATCTTCGTGAAATAAAAAAATAGAAATCCGTAATGTCTCGCATGTCAATTTGAATGGAACTAAATTCGCGGGTGAATATTTAAATTCTTTGATGATATTTTCTCGCATATTACACTTGGAGATATTTTAGTTGAGGAGCTGGATAGGGTTCCCATGCACCCCCCTGACATATACTTGCAGATTGTACCAAAATTTAGCAAAAGTCATCTAGAAAATGGTAAGCCTTATTAACAGGTGATCAAAATGTCCCACGTATGTTTTGTATGCAAATTAGTGCAGCCATTATGGGAAAATCGTTTTTCCGCAATATCTCCATTAGTATTCAATATGGGAAAGCAAATGAGGTGTCTACCCCTATATTTTGAGGGTCAATAGTTATGTTAATGGTATTGTTGAAGTGTTACAGGGACAGTCTAGTAGACTGGGACATAACAAAAGTCATAGCAACTAAAATATACATCAATTAGCAAGTGCTTTGTCAAAATTTGTATCCCATTTATAGTAAGTAAAGACAACAGACTGTATCACCAATTACAATAGATATCCCTCTAACTGGACCGATTAATGTTCTCAGGATATCAATTTGCGATTAACATCAAGATATGTGAACATGAAACCTACAACAAATCTCATACAAGTAACATCCAGGTAAATGTTGCAAGCCAGCAAACACAGCCAATAACACTGGCGTACAAGAAATGTCACTCATAAAATAGTAGACAAGAAATATCACTCATCAGAGTCATCGTCACTGTCAAACACATCATCATAGTCAAACTCATTCTCTGGTTCATTCTCATATTCTTCATGACTTACTGTGTCCAGCAAGTCTACAAGTGAAGGTGGTAAAACTGGTTCCTGGGACCAGATTGGTTCCAAGATCCCATTCTCAGTCTTCATCCAGCCTTGCCCATCTGCATGGGGTTGAGGTGCTTGCAGGATAGGGTCATCAGCTCTCTTATATATAGCAGCACGGTGATTAGCACGCTGAATATGTGGAAACAAAGCAGCCTGGCAAGGAGGGAGGCGAGCGAGATCGACCTTGGACTTTGAGGTAAGCCTTTCATCTTCACCCACCATCTTGCGAAGCAGTTTTGCACGTGCAGCATTGACAGATGTCTCACGACTCATTCCATACATGATGCAAGTGAACTGCTCTAAGCTCTGAAGAAGACCCTGATTGGTTTGCCATTCATCCCCAAGCTGCCTGAATGTGTTCTGGAATCTGGGGCTCTTTTCCAGTTTCTTCAAGGCTGCAACCTTCCCTTTGCCCTTGAATGCACTGGTGCAGTCCTCTCCTGTGAAGACATACAGCCCCATCACAGCAGCGCAATAATCTGGTCCCATTGTTTCTGCGAGGTCAGAAACATTTAGCAACATTCTGTGTTTTCCTGATCCTATGTCCAGATAGGAACGGTAGTTTGGGTTTTCATAACCATTTTTTTCTAATTCCTCTATGAACAGCAGTCGCAAAGAAGACAGTTTCACAACCTCATTGTCACGGATGATATGCCTCTGAATATGTTCCACCACTGAAACAAAAGCTTTTTCATGGGCAGCTGCGATCTTGGCTTGTTCTGTGTCTTGGGCATCTCTCACATTTTCAAACTTGCGTTCGTGGTTCTTAAATGCAGTACGAAAGGACTGGTAGCATGATGGATGGAACTGGGCCTCACAAGCAAACAAATCTTTGTCTTTCACAAGTCTATAAAGTCGCATAAGACCCATTTTTTGGGCACGTGACTCAACTTCCTCCCATGCATTTGATTTGTTTCTATATGAAGCGAAATACCGGGGTCGCTCTGTTTTGCGTTTAGCATCTTTTATCTCTATTTTCTCACAGAAGATACATTCAGCAGGGAATATAGGTCCTCCAGAGGCCAATTTACGAGGGGAAAGTCTCTGTGAAGTAGAGGCTTCATCTTTGGTTTCATCTTTCAAACGATGAAGATTTGCACTGAAACGCTGGTAACACTGCTGATGGTAGCCGATGTTCTGCAGTTCATCAGGAAGTGTTTCAGGAATTTGTTCACATATGACTTGCATACGATATGGTGAATCCAGTGGTTGTCTGTACCTTTGATCTCGAATATCATGTAGGTGTTCCAATTTCTCAGAAGGTGTCCCTTTGATGTTGCTGAAGGATATGAAGTTCCCATGGTCATTCAAAGTAGCATCATGGAGTATACATATAGATGTTACAGGAGCTGCAGTTTTACTGTATTTTCTTTTTGGCATATTTTCCACCACCACAGTTTAGCATCTACTCTCTACTACTGTTCACTTGCAACCATTACTGTACAACCACCACCACACATGCACACATGCACATCTCCAACACCAGGTACCTGAAGGAAAAACAAAGCAGTAATGTATAACATGAAAAGAGGCTATTTTGGCCACAATATCAGCAGAATATTCACTTTTGACCTTACAATACATGCTATGACATTACAAATAGCTTTATCCAACTCCCTGACCCTACAAATGTAGGGTTAGACACTTTGTTTGCTTTGCTATCTTCAATAGTAATGGAGATATTGCGGAAAAACAAATTTTCCGTAATGGCCGCACAAATTTACATATAAAACATACGTGGGACATTTTGATCACCTGTTAATAAGGCTTATCATTTTCTAGACGACATTTGCTAAATTTTGGTACCATTTGCAAGTATATGTCAGGGGGGTGCATGGGAACCCTATCTATGTACTAGACTATTTCTTCATATGAATAAATTCTAGAGTTAGGTTCTTTTTTTTTACAATTTAATAGTATAATTATGTATTCTTTTTTTGTTGAATTTATATCTTTGTATACGTTTTTTATCCTTCCAAGCGTTAAGGGATTCTAATACATTTGATGCAATACAGCTCCCACTAATAATTATTTAACATTAAACTACTTCTTGTACATGAATGCTTATTTTATTACTAAAGTGACACCAACATTTCATTCGTTACAGTTAGTTTACTTTAAATAAAACTAAAAACAACAATTTTATTTAAGTTAGGTAATTTTATTGTCAGTTTTCTATTCCTTTTTAGATATATCTTGTTTGCAAAATGCTATTTCCATGTGTTATGTTGGATATAAATGTGAAAAATAAACAAGAAGATGATAATCAATGGGTAGAATGTCTAACGTCCAAACGCATCAAAGTATCTCTAGAAATTCTGATTCTTGAAAGGATTGTGTCACCATTGCCGTTGTCTCGTTTCCTTTCGTAAAACTCTAATCGCAGGGAAAACTAATCACCCACTTGCATGACGCGTTTCTAATTCCTTTAATCATAGGAAAACATTTTCAGCTAGGACCAAAATTACCTGGATTATTCTCCGAATACCTGGCGAAAGAAATCTATTCCGGCGCTGATTAAAACAGCTGAGCCAACAAAAGTCTTTCTACAGGATGACGTATTACTTGGCGGCCTGATGAATGGGGATTCAAATCAAACATGTTTACAGTTTCGCTCGTTCACAATGGTCACGATTCATGGAGGAAAATGAATCATTATGGGCTTTCCTATTCTTTAATTAGCTGTGAATCAGTTCACTGTCTTATTTCATTACATATGAGATAATTAGCTTCAATCATTCTCAGTATGCTACGGAAGATTGAATTATGTAACATTTAGCTGTACACGCAACATATGTTACAAACCTTAACAACTGACAATTGCATATTTCTATTATGATTAGATCATATTTCAGTGTGTTTATTAATACAGTTCTGTTAAAGTATGCACCGTATATACATGCAAAGTATTTAACAAGATATTGATCAAAGAAAGTTTTATTATTAAAAAAAATATAATTTAAAGCCAATAAATAGTGAAAGGTATAAGGCGCACCTCCAAGAAAATTCACAAATCCTCTTTTCTTTTCCTTCTTCTGACAGTTCCTGGGTGTGTTGAAGTTTATCATTAATGCCTGTGTTTCCTTTTTATTCATTTATTTACTTATTCATTTGTTTATTCATCTATAGATTTCTCAAATTATCTGTATATCTCCCTGTATACTGAAAATAAGCAATTTGTCTGAGTGAGAATTTATTTTCAATGATCATCTTAGTTTTTGAAACTCTGGATCCATTATTTTTAAAACTAATATTAATCTGCGCTCCAACATAGGTGTTAAAGAACAATTTAAATAAATTTTGGGGTTTGTATTTTCTTTATCAGAGAGAATTTCATTACTTATGCTACGAGAAAGTTTGGTATACTTTGCTAATTATTTTTTATTTTTTTTGTTCATTGGCAGATATTAACTCCTCAGAATACGCTGAGCCTTGGTTTGAACAGCACATAAATAACACTCGGGAATTTCTGTATTTCATTCGTTTTATTTGGTGCTCGATATGCGTGGATTTCAGAAAGAAAACCATTACCAGTTCGATACAGCTGCAAGTTGTAAAATATTCTTTTTGCAAAATATTCTGGCGTTACTAAGGCCGCTCCTTTATAAAGAGTTCATCTGGGTGTTCATCGTAGATATGATAAAGTTTATTACAACGGTACCGATTTTATTTCACAATGAACATCACAGTTATTACATAAAGGCGAGACGAACCATTTTCGTCAGTTTAAATATTATGTGAAATTGTAGTTTGAGGCTGCATCATAAAAGCAATGGATTAATGTTCTTCATTGAAACTGTTCGTTTAGGTTAAAGCTGGCTTCTTATTCATATTACATATAGGCATTTATAAAGATGTATGAGCAAACTGTAAATGTAATTTTGTTTGTTTGGTAAATCCCATACTTTTCAGTTAAACATCGAAATCTTTGTAAGCGAAATTATTCCAACAAGTGAAGTTTAGACGTTAAATACAAATGAAAGAATAATGCTTCAGTCTATTGATTTGGAAGGTGGCAACTGAAGCGATAAGCAGCATCGCAAAAGACTTGAGCGTGGATGAAAAAGGACTGGTCACATGGAATAAAACAGGACGATATGTAGCTGAAAATAATATATAATTAGGAAATGTTAACAAGTGGAAAAGGAAACCTGGTTAAAAGACGCTGGGCTTGTTGGCAAAAGCAAGGACCTTAATAAGCAAGGAACACCCAAGTTCCTGCAAATAAGAGGTGAAAGGCTCAGTCTCTGGAAAAGGTGATCGATGGGTTGCTGATGACTATTATGTTTACTTGATTGAATTAGCTAGTGTTGTGTGAGTATTCTATACTAAGGTTGCAGCCATTATATATAAATTTATTATATATATATATATATATATATATATATATATATATATATATATATATATATATATATATATATATATACATACATATATATATATATATATATATATATATATATATATATATATATATATATATATATATATATATATATATATATACACGTGTGTGTGTGGGTGGGTGGGTAAGAGTTCCGTAATGATGATTTTAGGTGTGAAATCTTCAATACTAAGTTATTTTCCCTCCAAAGTTCCTGTGGGAGGGTCAAGTGTCAATGACGCAGGTACTAAACCCCATCATCTTTCTTGAAGGACTCTTTCAGTCTCTCACCCACAAAATTCCTGGAGTCTTTTGCGTACTTCGGAAACCTTTTCAAAAGACTCGAAGAGAGAGAGTGGACGTCTCACTTCTGTCAGTTTTTTTTCTTCCTTTCCTTTTTAGAGTGAGTTGAATTTAAAAAAACGAATAATGAATTTTTCCTGCTGCGCTGCTCTGGTAGAACAGATTATGCATATATATATATATATATATATATATATATATATATATATATATATATATATATATATATATATATATATATATATATATATATATATATAATATATATATATATGTATATATGTGTGTGTGATGGGTGTGTATGTGTGATATATATATGTGTGTGTGTAATATGTATATATATATATATATATATATATATATATATATATATATATATATATATATATATATATATATATATATATATATATATATATAACTTAGCATGTATATAAGCGTTATCTGTCATTGTGGTGCAAATAAGCATTACCCCTTTCTATTTTCTTATTTTTATATCTAATTACCGTTATTTATTGAATATTTATTATCGTTATTCATTGAAAATGTGAATTATCTGGCATACAGTAGTTTAAACGACTAGACGTTTAAAAACTGCAAATTTTGGAACTATAGTTGGATACTTGAATTGTTGTAATATTGTTCGAAATAATGACAAAATTTTTGGTAGATATTTTTGCATTTTGTTCTAATACGGGTTAAGAAGAGTAAAATCCTGGCTTTATGAGTCTTCTTTCATATAATGTAGAGCCACAAGTGTGATCTTGAGATAAGGAAAAAATTCTGCAAATGTAATCTGTATACTCAGGTTCGCGAAGTAATAAAAGCATAAGTTTGTTTAAAACATTCATATTACTATTAAATTTTACGAAAAAACCTGTTTTCAAAAGAGGAAAAATACATTTCCATGTAAAATGGACCCAACCAGGAAAGACAAAAGATCTCATTTACAAGTTTTATTCTATTTCCCGAAAACTAGCAAACGTGGAAAGGAAGCTCGGCAGGGCATTAAAGGATCGGCCATTTCCCTTCTTATCGAATGCCATATTTAAACAAAATTTGAATAGTGTCATGCCTTGGTTCTCAAGCATTCCTTCTGCAATATCACTATGTCTCAGCGGCTGACATAATATTGCCGCAGGGCGACACTCCACTCCGAAACAAACTTGCAGTAAAGTGCATTCACTCGGTTCTACCCGAGGCACGGGCAAATTTCGTGGAAACTTTTCGCATAAACATATTGCGTGCAAGAAACGTATGCAAGAAATCACTGCTGATAGAAATCTGCATAAAACCGGAGACTCCAAAGTGTAAATAGAGAACGGATTTTCTTTTCAATTCGTTTAACAACGCACAACCTGTGAGAAGTGAACTGTTAGAGAAAATGAATACACAGTGACGATGTGAACAGTTTGCTTAAGGTCACTCGTTCTTCGTCTTGCTCTTGCTAATAAATAGCCGATAATAACAAAACTCTTAAGGTTTTCCCTCTTCATATTGTCTTGTGTTCTCTCTTTGGTTACTGAGGCAAGTGCCTGCAAGAGCTTGAGAAGAGATGATGGATTGCTTATTTTTTGGCGTTAGACGCGAGAGGAAAAACACATCAAAGATAGACCTCCGGTTGATCCATAAATTAATCTCAGGCCGTTTCCCAAAAACGTTGTGAGATAGGTTAAGGTCTTCGCCCAGGTTGGAAAACGCCCAGTAGTTGAAGAAAAAGATTATTTTGACGTGAGGTAATGAGACAATAGGTATAAGATATTCTAATTCAATTCTACAAATTCAATACTTACCATGGAGATGAAAAAGACGTCCAGTAATTCCTGAAGGAGTTCTGGTGGAGTCTCAACCTTTATATTCCTTAACCGAAAATCGAATCTTGTGTCATCATTTCATTTCCCAGTTGTTGATTCAAGGTTTTCAGCGAAAAGGTCTTCAAGCATATCAGTGAATCGATGAATTACAAGTTAGGTAATGAATGGCGCTACATTTTGGCTGACATCATCAATGGGACTGGTAAATATATATATATATATATATATATATATATATATATATATATATATATATATATATATATATATATATATATATATATATATATATATATATTAACCAATATGCTCCATACGTCAATGAAGTTTGCTAAGAAAAAAATACAAGCACCGTATGTAAAACATCGCATTACGTAAACCCCTCTCCAGGCTGAAATACCAAAAAGCCAACCCGATATAAACGATCTTGTTTTGCTCTGAATGCTAATATTACGTATTGGCAGACTCGTCTAAAATATCACCCGATGAACCAAGTAAACTGCGCGAGTGTGTAAAACAATCGGTCGTCTTTACTTTTCTAAAACCTTTGGAAAGCCGCTTCTGGAATACAGAGTCCGTTTTACATCTCATTATAAAACACACTCGCTTGCTCGCTCACGCAGTGACTTTGATTCCGCATAAAATGGCGATATTCAAGCTAATCTAAGGGACACATCTGCAGTCGAATTGAATTTTTACAAATTGTAAACTTAAATTCTTTAGCTTTTATTACAAAACATATTTGGCAACTCCATGATGTGTTGTGTCACAACGGAAAATAATTGCAAGGCGTCTGGTGCTGAATATAAAAACAGACTGAACATCATGTTAGGTGAAGCTTATGCGGCAGGAAATTGGAGCCAATCAGTGTGTAACAAAGCAGAAACAAAACACCAAAACCTTTGTAACTATTTTAACATTACCGTAGATGTACTAGAAACACTTAGAAAATTTAACTTTGCATAATATATTTTCACCATGCCATAAAATGTTCTTCTGAAATGTTATACCAGATCATAACAGGAGCACCAGAACAGATTAAAGCATAACCGCAAATTCATTTTATTGCTGGCCATTTGTTTTTGTTGAAAATTATATGATATTTTTATACTATAAAATTACACATTTTCAGAAGTATATTCTATTTAATATGTTAATTTCCTTCATTTACACTGTAATGAAGGGTCTAAATTAAGAGAGAGAGAGAGAGAGAGAGAGAGAGAGAGAGAGAGAGAGAGAGAGAGAGAGAGAGAGAGAGAGAATTACAATAATTAATTTCGACTTTTGTCAGTTGTTGAAGTTTTATATCTCTTTATATAACAAACAGAAACAAGTTAAAAAATCAGAAAACAAATTTCCGTTACAGACATAAATGTTACTTCTATGGATGCAGCGTGTCCTTAAGAAAACACACACACGCAGAATTAGTCTGAAAAAAAGAACACCCTTAAAAAAATCTTTTGCTCTGAGTCTCTGTTCAGCGCTGAAAGCTAAAACCGCGCCTAAGAAGCCAGAGAAAAGTATCATCTTGTGAGTTCTGGGCTGAGGCGTCACCCTTTCAGGGCCCGGTACTCGCATAAAAACTGGACCCCTCCCCCACTCTTCCCCTGCCCCTGGGAGCCTAACACCATCACCTGCATCCCAGGCCTCACACGGTTTAAAAATGTCCAACTACAGGTTTAAATTAAATATTAGGAATATATCAACCTCAATTAGTTTGTATGAATTTATTGCAGGAGTAAGTGGAAGTACCAAAAATATAGTTGATCATGAGTTATGATTACAAGATCATGACTGTCATGTGGTTTCCGTCATCCTGTTCTATTAATTTAATTGTTAGGGGAGCATGAGCCCCTTGATCACCCTTTATCCTTTGATTCTGTTTACTCTCTAAAAAGAAAAGTTAAAATAAATAAGCCGCTGTCACCCCCCCCCCCACAAGACAGCCGAGCCCCGAGAAAGTAGTAAACTTCCCCCCACCATGCTTTTGGGCCCTGTTACAGTGAGTTATGGTAGCTGCTGCAGGTGTAAGGGGAATGCCACATTTAAACAACTTTAATACTCTGGTGCCTTGGTTCTTAAGGGATCTCTTCTGCAATCAGTATATCTCGGCACTTGACATAATATAACCGCAGAGCGGCATTCCACCCCGACAGAAACTTATAATGCATTCACTTGGTTCTACTCGAAGCAAGGGCAAATTTAGTGAAAACATTTCGCATATATATATATATATATATATATATATATATATATATATATATATATATATATATATATATATATATATATATATATATATGTATGTGTGTGTGTGTGTGTGTATAACATATTCGCATCAACTCTAACAACTACAGGGTAGTAAAATCTGCGTTTATGCTTGTACTTATGGAAGGAATACCGCAAAACTTTACAATGAATGAAAATCATTCCCATTCAAACATTATTTGACGAAAGTAATTTTATAGATGAGGTTTCTATTCGGTAGTTCAGTAACTAGTGTCTTGGATAGTTGATTTTGACGATGTTATCATCGTTCTCCTAATAGTTTCGTACAGCCAGGGACGACCACGAGGTACCAAGAATCGTTACCCAGAAGCTGTTGTGCTTTCACAGCAAGGCGAAATAAAAATTGAATATTTGTAAAGGGGATGACGGTACTAAAACTTGTTTGAATATTGATGACTGCCGAATATATATCTGAAACCAAAATTTCGCAAGAACATTCATGGCAAATTTCTGGTACTGAATCGAATTACTGGAAACGCAACAGAGGCGTCCAGGTGACCAACAAAATAATAAAACAGCACAATTTATTTTAGGTAAAATATGCATCTATTTCAAGGCACTATCAAAAAAATAAAAACAATATTCCAAACTATAATTTCATGCTTATAAAAACAACGTAGGATGCATTTTTCGCTCGGTTTCTTCTTTTCACTGTTTGCTAAGGTTCGTATCCCTGGCCGCAAGGTCGACCCAAGGGTATATGCTGTGATCCTTCTAAGTTGTATCTAGCCAAACATTTTCTGAAATTCACTAAATCGCTCACCAAATATGTACAGTAGGTTCATTTGTTAGCCACAGGGTGTCCTTACAATTTGCAATGTATATTATCACAAACAATTTTTTAACATAGGGAGACAAAGTATTTATAAATGAGCTCTGCTTAGTTATGAATGTATAAAATTTTCTAAAGGCGATTCCTTTTGACAAGCAGTGAAAATCAGAGAAAGAGAGAGAGAGAGAGAGAGAGAGAGAGAGAGAGAGAGAGAGAGAGAGAGAGAGAGATTTATTGAGTGAGGCCACTCGATGAGAGAGAGAGAGAGAGAGAGAGAGAGAGAGAGAGAGAGAGAGAGAGAGAGAGAGAGAGAGAGAGAGAGAAAGAGAAGTTTACTGAGTAAGGCCACTCGATGACATGAGAGTAGAAGAATCTTTATTCTACCCTCAGGTGGGTCTCGATAGTTACGATGGAGACAGAATTTCCACCTTCCATCTGGCCCTACTTTATTTTTACTTAGAATAATTAAGGAAGTTTCTTACGGAAGAGAACCTTTCCCTTTCCTTCATTTTGTGAACGAGGTTCTCAAACTTGGGTTTTATATTCATTGCTAGAGCACACCGCAAGTCACGTTGCGGATCCAGCCGGTTTCTTGCTTTAGTCTTGATTGTAACAAGGCTTGAAAACCCTACTTCGCAGAGATATGTTGTTGGAAAAGTGTTCTACACGAAAGCTAATCGCACTATGGGCAGCGCATGAGTGTGGGTGCTTTATAGCGCGCTTCTTTTGAAAGCATGTGTCCAGGAGAATCTTCACGCTGTCCTACTGAAGTAAATCAGCTACATTACTCAAAATCAAAGTGTGACTAGCTATGAATAATTACTATTATTTTTCAAGACCCTCCAGCGGCCCTCACAAATTGTCTCGCGACCCTCATCATTGGGGTCGCAACCATGGGGTTAGGAACCACTGCTCTACAGTAAGCATTACTAATAATAATAATAATAATAATAATAATAATAATAATAATAATAATAATAATAATAATAACATGTGTTGTTGTGGTACCCCCTGCATCTATTTGACCATTATTCAATGTATTATTGATGCTATCGAAAAGGATAGCCTACTTTTCTTACACATATACTAATGTTTGAGACCCACAAGTAAAACGTTTATAATTTCGCATTTAAGAATTTATAAAGCAAAATGTGGGAGTGAATAAGATTGAAGGGTTTCATTCTCTGTAAAATTAATATGAATATAACAGCAAGGATTCACGCGCGCAATCCCAGCAACCACAGAAAAATAAATACCAGTCTTTTCATGAAATTACCGAACAGGGGTCAAGAACACTCTTTGTCCCTAAAGAGGAATGTCCTGTTTCTGATCCTTTCGTGGGACGCCTCCTGAATTAACGGAATTAAAATTATGAAATGTTGCAATCCAGGAAATATAACGAATCTGCCTCTTCATAAATAATGCAATAACTACGTTTCTGAAGCAAATGCGAGCAAAGCTTTTAATTTACGAAGATAGGCGTTTCCTCAACAGGGGAATTACTTGTCTGCGATACTATACTGCTCTGTAGCGAAAAGACTTCATCCTAGCCGTGGCAATAGTATACTCAGAGGCAGCATGTCGAGATGCACGAAAATGAAAGGACTAGGAACATGTGCAGGATCCTCTGAGATTAAAGACCCGTCCACTTCGCTTTGATCATGATCAACCTATGTGAAAGGCATGAACTCTTAAAGCCATCAAGTTTTTACTCTTGAAATATTTCTAATCGGATTATGTGCACCTATTTGTTTTTGGCTTCGAATAAACACATTGATGAAAGCGCATTTTGTCTTGCTATGAATTTATATTACAAAATTAGTTTTTTTTTGTGGCCTTATTTCTTGCAGTTATTTACATTTTTTTTTTTTACCTTGTGTCCAAATGATGCTACAGTAGATCATTCCACACAACGTTAAGAAAGACCAACACTTTCCATACCAACATAACGAAGCTACCGAAACTCTCCATGGCTATACACGGTGAAAGACAAAGCCTGTTTCAAATTTCGTACAATATCTGTCGCACCAAAACTTTTTGGCTTTTAGTCAATGAAAGTTGATAAGAGAAGGCACAAACGCAACAGGACTCCCTTTTCTCGAGGCCTATTGCCATCTTGAGTCTTCCATTGGTCAGTGTTACTCATCCCTTACTGGAAAACACACACCCCCAGTACACAATCACACATACAAACACACACACACACGCAAACGCACACACACACACATATATAGATAGATAGGTAGCTAAATAGATAAGTATGTCTGTGCAGAGATCGTCTGGATAATTATCGTAAGTTAATGACGAATTCATTAAACCATAAGAGAATATTAATGTATTGCTCGGGGGAAATTAAGAAGAGAAGTTCTCGCGTTAGACAAAGGTTAATTGAAGCGCTTAATAACACTCCCTTCCAAGTGCTACATTATTCTCACATTTCATTACGCTAAATGTAATGATATAATAGAAGCACTGAGCTTTTTTATTTCTATTTATTCGACAGTAGTCTTAGCAAGTTATATTTAAGAATTCATTTTGATCAGCGTAACTGTGTAATCATAATTTGTTACTAATCTGTTATATTACTGAAAACATATTTCGATTATTATAATTATCTTTCAGCCGTAACTTTAATATATTCATTATAGACCAGATTTCGTATAAAACAGCATCATCGGTTTTAAAAGACAAACATTTTCAAGAAAGCTTATATTTTTTTGTCCTCTCTTTCATTTATTTAAAATAACTGATTCTCTCATCTGCGCAACACGCTTGCTTCAGTTACATCTGTAAGAAGGTCATCATATCATTAGCCCAAATAATTGTATTTATTTCTCTCTTTTTCGTGTTCCATTCAGGAGGCTTTCCTGTGTAAGATGAAATCACATTACTCCCTTAGTTTTCGAGCAATAAACTCATCTGGGTCGTCCATTCATCTCTCTCTCTCATAGCTCGTACCCAGGGAACCCAACCTCCTTCATGTAAACAAACTTAAATTTTAAGTGTTAGATCTTTCAGTGGAAGTCGTCGCTTCTTGGGACTTGACGTTCGATAACATTTCATTAAATCTTCAAAGAACTATGATTTAAGTCTATTCTTTTAGCTAAAGGATCATATCAAAACATGAGGTATCAAAATATTGCCATAAAATTGTAAGCAAATAATTAATTTCCAAACCAAGATGACGAAACACGCGAGCTTTGTATTGATATATATATATATATATATATATATATATATATATATATATATATATATATATATATATATATGTATATATATATATATATATATATATATATATATATATATATATATATATATATATATATGATTGTAATCACTTTCGTACGTGATTCATTTATCACACATTACCACAGGTGAAAAATGAGACGGTAGGTCCCTACCGGTTTCGACTTTATTTCCAAGTCAGTGGCTTGGAAACAAAGTCGAAACCGGTCAGGACCTGCACCCCGTCTCTTATTTTTCACCTGTGGTATGGCTATGTCTGCAGTAAAAGAAATACTCGCTCTTTTAAACCTCAGTTTCATTCGAGTGAAGCACAAAAGTCCCGCAAAAGCCTCTGATGTGAAGGACATCACCACATTCAGATCGATGCCTCCTCTTCACTCTTGGTGCTTGGCCTCTCTGCCTCTTCTGCTTCGTCCCTTTCTAGGGGCTGATCCATAGTGGAATATCTCCATCCCGTTCAGCGTGGAGGAAGGACGAGACGCTGCTAAATTACTGATAAGCGTGAAGGTCATATTGGTTCTGAGAGGCCAATCTTATTTAGCTTTCGTCTCTCGAGATGTGATGGGGGAATAACAACTTAATTAGGGAAGTGATGACGATGGATAGAGAATTAATATGGGCGGTAATAATGCTGTTGATCGATTTGTTTTAACAATCAATTTTCAGTTTTTGGTTAAGATTCCATTAGGTGAAAAAGAATAATTCCTGTTATTTTCCTATTGTAAGTATTGATAACAATAAGAAATGGTTTTTTTTCCCCAGAAATTTAGCTTTGCTTGAGAATAAAATGTCATTAAATGTGGATAAGAGATGTGATTTCAAATTAAGTGTTGCATGCCTTCACTTGAAAGAAATGAGAAAATGTTGTATTACATTCATAAGAAATATAAATTTTCAGAAAAAGAAACAGCAAAATGTTTGTTTGATTTTACTCTTCAATTTTAATACATATCTCATGTTTTACCGTCAAATTCTTTGGAGATCTTTTTTCCTCCCCATATATAATCTCCTTTTTTACCCGATTGGTGCGTCCTGGAAAGTACACTACCTTATCAACAGTTTTATTTACTTATCTCTTCCACATCTTACTGCTTTCATTTTGTCTTGCATCAAGCTCCCAAAACACAGATTTTATATGATATTTCCACTGTTCTTATCAGTATCACTATCCTCGGTATCATTGTGAAAAATATTTTCAACTCTGTGGACTACACATGCACATCCTTACCCGCACGCTTTTTAAACTCACAGACCTATTATAAGAGTTCTACCCTCTTTTGTTTTTTAGTCACCATAAAGACAGATTACAATATTAATAATGATATTTGCCCTTTCTATCGGAATCAGTGTTATTAGAAACCTTGTTTTGTCAAGCAGCTCAGGCAATGAACTGAATTCTAACAGAAAATAAGGCAGAAATGATAGGAATAATGCTGATAGAAATAATGCTGATATCGAGAATCATCTTCAACAAAACGCCGGGATGATGATGGCAACAGAAATGGACCTGATTCTATTACCTTTTTTGAACTCATATTCTGGTCTATTGCTCACGGATAATTACCTTAATGGTCCCCAAGGCAAAATCTAATTACATTCATCATAGTCTGAGAGTCATTAAAAATGTATGATCTAATTAGGACATTAGCACTGGAGATAAGTAAGTCTCTCCTTTTTTATGATTAAGACTGAAATTACGTTAATGCTTCTCTCAGTTTGACTCTTCTCTCTCTCTCTCTCTCTCTCTCTCTCTCTCTCTCTCTCTCTCTCTCTCTCTCTCTCTCTCTCTCTCTCTCTCTCTCTCTCTATCTTTCTGTTATGTTTCATCTCAATTTCATATTTTTGGATATGATTAGCTCAGGTAACGGTTTTGAATTATTACCCTCTCATTTTGGATAACTTGGTTATATTTCATTAACCATATTTCAAATCCAGGTTTTAATAAAGATATACTTGTTCTTCATTGAGCATTGTCATACATTTGTTAAAATTAGGATGGCAAGAATTATGATGATACTAACGATGATGATAAGCGTTCATAACAGAAGGACACGAAAGGGAGGAATTGGAAGATTGTAGGCAACTTTTAACTCTTGGGGAGAAACTCGGGAGAAACTCGGAATATTTTTTCATAAAGCGTACTTTATAATAAAATGCCCTTCCGTCGACATGTTTTGATATAAAACGAAACTTTTAATAAATACTGTAACACCACATCGAAAAGGGCTAATACACATTGAGAAAACTGATGTGTGAGTTACTATATGATTAATGAAAAATACTGCTTCTTCTGGAACTGAATATTTGTCTGTCGACTCTTACAGTGCGTACAAATATAGCGTCATATATATATATATATATATATATATATATATATATATATATATATATATATATATATATATATATATATATATATATTTGTGTGTGTGCGTGTGTGTACACACACACACGCGCACACACACACACACACACACACACACATATATATATATATATATATATATATATATATATATATATATATATATATATATATATATATATATATATATATATATATATATAAGCTAATAGATACGGTTTTGTCTCTACGGACAAAATTCCCAATGCGATTCCTTGAGCTAGGTGAGTTCCCACCCAATGTCCTCTCTAAGCAAGTCACCCAGTAGAACAGTATATCCGACTTAGGGGTGTAAAAGGCTGTTAATGGAATTTACGGCAGCCCAAATGCCGTGAAAATCCAGCCTGGTTAAAGGATTGCCAATGAAAAGGATGAGGATGGCTCTAAGGATGAGTATGGGATGTTCAATGTCACGGTGTTTCCCATTAAGGGAGACAGGTTTTCCCTCTTATGTGAGTTTGGAATAGAATGAATGTGTGACATTGTAGTCACACCTTTACGTAGTGTATTAAAGTATCGATTTCACATGGTATTGGAGAGTTAAATGGCTGGGCAGTATGAAACCATTATGTTAATATCGTGGTTTTTTTTTTTTTTTTTTTGGCAGCTATGTACAGTTCGTCCATAAGGAACTAAGATATGAATTTTCTTTTGGATGTAGGTTATTCCGTAGATAAAATGAATGTACTATTTGTAGTGGATTTGACAGATTTAATAGTGGAGGAAAAATCAGAGAAGCTCATTGCTAGTATAAAAATATGCTTCGAAAATAATGGTTAATCTTGTCATAAGTTGCATTAATTCTGGGTTTATTGTAATCATAATCCAATTGAAACATCTAACTATATTACCAGTTAATACGGGAATCTAGGACTCTTCCTTCCTTTGGTCCAAATAGAATCGAACAAATGGTGAACGTTTGGTAACTTGTTCCCTAAAATGACTGAATAAATATAATTACACACACACACACACTCACACACACACACACACACACACACACACACATATATATATATATATATATATATATATATATATATATATATATATATATATATATATATATATATATATATATATATTTATATATACAGTATATATATATATATATATATATATATATATATATATATATATATATAAGAAGGTCTGTGATAATCATACCCGTATGTATAACTAACTGACGTTGAATGTTGACAGTTTAAGCCCATTCGCCTTGGTAATCACTCATTTTCCTCTCATAAGGACTTGGGGATGTTAAACGAGGTTGGTCCTATTACAAACAGAATCTATCGTTACTCCGTCTAAAAGGGTCAGGTTTACAAATGAAGCATTTGTCTTCATTAAAGATCCAATGTTTATACTTCTGGTAAATTTCTTGTTGAGGAAAGCTGGCTTATTTCTTACGAGCGACTTTACAGTTTAAGCCTTCCAACATGTCAATGCACACACAATAACAAAATCCCAAATCTCGTATTTGTTTTCACCATTTAGCTATTTGGAGTTTTTTTTTTATTTCTTTCCTCTTCAAGGCATTTGCGACCTTAGCAATATCACACTATAAAATTTATCCATCATATTACTTATCAAATTGAATTTAATTGAATATAGAATTTAGGCGAAAGGCCAAGCACTGAGACCTATGAAGTCATCCAGTGCTGAAACGGAAACTAACAGTATATGGTTTGAAAGGTGTAACAGGAGGAAAACCTCAAAGCAGTTGCATTATGAATCAATTGTTAGGAAAGGGTGGAAAGCAAGATGGAAGAAAGAGAATACGAAAGGAGGTACAGTAAAAGGAACGAAAGGGGTTGCAGCAAAGAATCTTAAGTAATGCCTACAGTACACCGCATGATGTGCACTAATGGCACTAACCCCCTATGGGGCATAATATTTATCAAAACGAAGAAACCACATTTTGAGTAACCATCTGGCAGAAATGACTCATTAGCTGGTGCAGTTATTGACTAAGCAAATACTTTACGGTCGTTTTCCTGTCGCTTTAAAGAAAAATCCAGTAAGGTCTGCTATGAGGCATAAAAGTAACGGCAGAGCGACCTTATGGACGACCAAGGAAAGAACGCCCAAGAAGCCGGTTGGAAATGGTTATCCAGGAACCGATAGATGGCACTTTTCACCAGTAAAGTTGATACGTTTTATTGAAATGTGAGGAAATCGGATTAACTGTCATTGTAGCTAGATTTGTCAATTATATTATACCTAAAAAAAAAAGACTTGAATAAGTGCTTCATGTAGATATAAATTTTCCATATGATTGCCAGTCATTTACTGTAATAATGCACTTACCGTAATGGACATGGAACCCAAATCGAAGTCATCCTCAGTAAGTGAAATCATGAACATTTCTAAAATAACTGGAATCATTGTCAGGCAAGGAAAGAAATCGTAGGGGGAAAGACAGGTACTGAAGTAATAGTTTCATATATGATAAATACATTTCATATATTATAGAACCGAATTTTTATTTGACTTCTTGTAAATAAGTAGCTGCTCATTATTCACGTGTTCTGCGTATTTTGAACTTTCGATTACTATTTTGTTTCCCTTGTTACTGGACTAGATTGTTTATGAAGGTGTCAATGCATTCGATAGCCGACTAGCCATTTAACGAAAAGGTTATATGTTTAAAAATAGTCAGTATATTATTCTGATTTTAGCTGTATCTAAGACTAGGTTCTTAATGTTTTATAAAATTTGTTTAATTAAATGGCCTCCCTGTATGTACAGGAGAAATATAGATTACGCTGAGAATGATTGTCTTTGGGATTTTACTGTAATATTACCACAACAGAAAATTACTCTATGTTCAGACAAATAATTTACCCGAATTATATATGTGAATGATAATTATTCCACGAATATGACTGCAAATCATAAAAAAAGGGATTAAAATCAAACACTCAGTATCTTATATCAGTAGACGAGAACAGAAATGGACACTCAGTTAGTGAGATATTCATCTTCAGAGAGTATAGAAGAATTCCTCGTCGAATTAATGATGTAATGTCATTAGAAACGTATTGTAGTCTTATGAATACTTTTAAAGGGCTTACCCTTCGATATAATAACAAGAAGTCTATTTCTGGATCTTCGGTTACACTTGATATTCCAGTAACTTATTTTATATCGTCTTTTTCAGTCAAAATAAAAGTCAGTATGAAAGGTGGAAAACATCGCTTCATTCGTACTGGTGCTCTGATTTAGATGTATCAGATGACAGTAGGAGCTTTTAGTTTGTAGGCCTACTTGAAGCATGCTTTTTTTTTTTGTACCTTGATTTGCTGGTATATATCATTTATATCATTTAGACCTACTTGTAAAACGTGTTTTTCGTATCTTGACGTGCTGGTATTTAAGCTTATATATGTACGCCTATTTGAAGAACTTGGCTTGCTGGTAGATCCATATAATGCGATAAAGACACCACTATAAAATGCTAACTAGTGAAGCTACGATCTGTTTATCAGTAAAAAGTGACAGGTTGAAGCGGGTGATATGAATTTTTGTGCCGTAAATATTACGTCTGCTAACCAATATGACTGAAACTTCATCTTTTGTAAGACACTGTTTTTCCTGACAAATGATGCATTAGCTGGTTTTTATATGATCTTAGCAACAGGGAAATGGGAGACTTGTCAAGAATATAGTTTAAAAGGACTGACTGATGTATGTATGTATGTGTGTGTGTATTTGATATCCGTGGATATCACAATTTTTAGCAAACATCTCGAAAGAAATGATTCGTATCCATTTCGATACTTAGAAGAAAATAAGAAAAAAATTATAATACTGAAATTTTGGTATTCAATTCAAGCATAAATCTATCCATACTATAAATTTGTCTAAAGCTTTCGCTTATCATTCCTACTAAAATAATAAAAGGAAACTTTGTTACAAACACACACAAAGGAGAGACACCTTTTACTAGTCTACATGCACCAAAGAGCCCTAACGGAAGGGCAATGACCTGCAGGGGAGTAATATTATATAAATATATTACGATGATGCCGGCATTTTTTTTCTTTACGAGGTACTTTGGCTGTGTCAACAAGCAATAACCCGGATGTTCATTAGAAAGAAGTCATCAAACTACTGCAGATGGGGCTCAGTAGTCGGGGTTGTGTTTTCTGCAGTCAGTCTTGTTGTTCATGATCAGTTTCCCCAACGTCTTCTCTGCTACGTAAGATTTCTATCTTATTTATTTTTTTTTTATTTCATTTCGCTATGATATGACCCCGGAGGCTCTTAGACAATTAGAGCGACTGGGAAATAGGTACCATAGTTTTTATCTTAAAAATATTGACAATATGTATCACAGTGTATTAAAAAATATTAAAATTACGTAACATAGTTTTTATTAGAAAAACTGTTACGTAATTCTAATATTTTATTAGAAAAAATCTGGTTGATTTCAGATATCTAGACAATGTTTGTTAAAGGCATTATCAATAAATATAAAAAGTAATGAACATTCCAAAACGAGAGATAAAACGTTGTTCCGAAATATTCGTCATGTGATTTATCTTTTTTTAAATGAGATGCTTATCTGAAGTTGTAGTTTCTTTCAGACTGTCTTATGGCTATGCCGCAAATTTTTTGAATTAGGGGAAGGAGAAAAAATTTTAAGAATCTTTGCGACGTTAGTAATATGAACCATTTAGAGTTAAAACAGAAAAGGGCTTCATTCCGTTCTCTAGCAGTTTGGACTTTTTTTTTTTTTTTTTTTTTTTTTTTTAACTGTGACATATTCGTTATTCATTCGAAACGGAAAAGCAGTTACACTCATTTTCAAATATTAAAACGTTTGCAGAATTTCTATTGGGAAGACCGATAGTTTTTTTGAGAAATACACTTTCATAAAAAGCCAAAAGTTTTACTTTCCGTCAGGAGACAATTTATAAAGTGCCAGACTCAAAGAAAGAAGTCTGAAATAGGCAAAAGAGTCGTAATATGCAGTTTGGCCTATTACAATGTTTCATCTATTCTCTTCTAGTTAAAAGTTTCACTTGCCTATGGGAAAAATGAGAAAATACTTCTCTGCTTCCCCTTCCCGTGTATAATTAAGAAAGATGTATCTTCGACAGTAAAAATAGAAATAAACTATACACGCACGTCTACGTCTGCTGTTCTAAGATACGTTATTCAGGTGGGCTGAGATGTCGGGGTAATGTCTAATGAACGCGTGTTCCTACGTAACGGGGATTAACCCTCATTAACCATTAATCATAAACCGTGAGAAGCTTTCATTATCATTATATAATTTTCTCCTTTGCTCAGAAAAGCGCGTCTAAATAGAGGACCTAGCTTAAATAATTTAATTACAAGAAAGTTCATTAAAATACAAGCCTTTGGAAATCGCGACTTCCAGCTGGAATACAAAATTCCTTCTCTTATCGATTTCTCAAAGTTATCTTCTTTCTGCTTTTAGGCTCAAAAGAGCGCTTGTTTTAGAGCCAAATAACAAAAAATCATCAGTATTTTAACGCTATATTGATTCTGAACAATAAACGGAAATTTGGAATGAAAAGTGTTTAGTTTCCGTGAAGAGAATAATTAATGTTGGCGAAAACAATATGGCATTCGCTGTGGGTGAATTAATTCGTCACCTCTCTCTCTCTCTCTCTCTCTCTCTCTCTCTCTCTCTCTCTCTCTCTCTCTCTCTCTCTCTCTCTCTCCACACACACACACACACACACACACACGCACACACACACACACACACACACACATATATATATATATATATATATATATATATATATACATATATATATATATATATATATATATATATATATATATATATATATATCTATATATATATATATATATATATATATATATATATATATATATATATATATATATATATATCAGTCTGGCATTTAAAGATCAGTTGAAGGCAAATAACACTCATATTTCTTTAAACAAAAACACTTTGAAATTCTATTTCATGATATATTGGAATAACAGTTATTTTACTCCTTTGAAATTTTCCCAACTCATCTGTTAGCCGGCATTTCACGACTATTTTTGTATTATAAGAGAAAATGTAAATAACAGATCATAATCAGATAAAAGATCGCCTCCAGGACAGCCCTGCCTTAAGAGAATTTTGTTAAGGACCGAACCATTATATATATATATATATATATATATATATATATATATATATATATATATATATATATATATATATATATATATATATATATATATATATACTCGTATATATATATATCTTCGAAATACAGTATAATCCTTATTCCCTAGAACTGGAAATTAAAGGAGAAACGTAATGAGAAGACTGTCCAGTTATTCACGGGTGCAGTCCTTGTTTTTACCAGCTTGCCGATTGTTAGGCTTCAGAGAGCAATTTGCCACCGCGATTAGCCTTCCACCTTCAAAGTTCGTTTTCTAAAGCTTCCTCATTACAAGCTTTGTTCATCGCTGCCTTAACCTCGCATCTTCCTAAGAGGGCGCTATTCGCGCTCGTCATAACGCATTGGATTGTTTACTTAGTCCTTCCTGCATCCCATTTTCATTTGCCTTTTTTTTTTTTTGCCAGGTGGCTTAAGTCCGTTTTTAAAGTCTTCGACTGTAAAATAAAACTTTCTGCTTTCAAATACAGACTGTATTATGTTCTTTTGTATCTTATTCCTGAAGTTTTTTGAGCCAATTGCTTGAAATGAGATACTCCGCATGACCAATAGAGAATCACAATTGTAACTGAGACTACAAAATTGTTATTATCTACTAAGGAAAGTCAGAAATCATTAATAAGTCTTAAAATGATCTCATACTCAAATGATCTGCTTGTTTTTACCATACATTTCTTGTCCTTGCTCGTTCGTTTATTATGAAAGGACTTTATGCAACGTCATCAAATTAAACTTCAGACCCCACAACCTTTCTCTCTCATAAAATGCTAAAATGCCATTGCATTCTGGATCAGAAGTCAGCGTCATGGAGTCTACATGAATTAAGTACGAAAGGAATTACCTTCACCGTACATATCAAGGCTTTTCTATTATTGGTTTTATTATCAAGTTTTTGTTGTGAAGTAATTCGCAGTTATTCAGTGAGAAATTGTGCCATAAAGAACGCAATCTGGAACTTCACACACTAAATCTCCAGAAATAAGACGATGCGACAACATGGGAGAAATCACACTCGTAGAATTCTTGAGTGTTTAGAAGTTCTAAGAAAGTGTAAATAATACACAATGTGTTTGAAGACTGAAAGGATCTTTTCATTTTTTAAAAGACTAGATTGTTAAAAATCTCACTGATACCCTGCGATTTAATTTTTGAAAAGTATAAAACTATATTTAATGTTCAATAAATATTGCAAAAAAATACTAGTAACTTATACATTTATCGAAAAACAAATCTCAGATGTATAACGCGTTATTTTCAACCATTAATTTCTGCTCTTGATTATTAATCCCTATAACGTGTTCCCAATCTTTAGATGCGGCGTAAGGCTTCTCTACGTTAAAGTGGCTTAGCAAAGATCTTATGTGCAAAAGGATCCTAAGTGCATGATTTTACTTCAGTCCCTAATGTTTTAGCATTTAAAGTTGCTTGTGAAATACGTATGCACGTGAAATGACGCCCGTATCCGTAGGGTAACCCATGCAGTAATTATATTTGCATGTGTTGATAGTAAAGGTTTAATTTTATTGGCGGTGCTGCTCTATTGAGAGGTTTTCCATTAGGGTCTAGAGCTGTCATCTGCTTAGCAGATTAGCGTTCAGTTTTATACCGCTTCTAACAATAGCTCTTCTATCCCTGTAGGGACAGTGCTAAATTTGGATCCTGAAGAAGGAAGCCACTTTTTCGGACTGACACATTCCTGCGTTTAAAAGTGTTATTTGAGAAACCAAGGTTCAATCAGGAAATTCCCGTCACTTTATGGCTGAAAGGAAAAAAAATCTATTGAATATTGATTTTCCTTCTATGAACTAGAAATTATGATTTCCTAATACTAGATATTTTGCGAAATGGAACATGATGTATTTTACCGCTCTCAAATAAT
Source organism: Macrobrachium rosenbergii (assembly GCA_039081455.1). Taxonomy (NCBI): domain Eukaryota; kingdom Metazoa; phylum Arthropoda; class Malacostraca; order Decapoda; family Palaemonidae; genus Macrobrachium; species Macrobrachium rosenbergii. The sequence goes on along the minus strand of JANJGK010000017.1, from coordinate 17,564,837 downwards.
TTCTTTTATAAAAATATAGCATGGGCAGATAACTAATCGAAGTAACACAATGATGGATTTCATATAGTGAGTTTCAATGATTTCTCACGATACGTGTTTGATAAGGATTCCTATAACTGATTGCTACATTATTATTCATATTTCTCCTAATAGCCTTATCTCGGAATATATATATTACTTAAGAACGTAAGCATATAACTACTCGAGAAACAAAAATTAATACAGTACCGGCAGAAATTTAGAAAAAAAATCAGTTATTTTTTTTACATAGAAAAGAATAGATTCAGAAATGATTTATCTAAGACAGAAAGAAATTTGAATCGAATGTTTTACCTGCTTCCAAGTTGTGACGAAAAAACGATTGGTAAAGAAATTGGGCGTTTTTCGATATTTATAGATTTCTTAAAAAAAAAGAAAAGATGATTATTTTAAGCTCTTTGGAAGCTGAAGAATATTTCACTCAGATGTAAAATTCTCGTGATTTTCTATCAAGTTATGCATCTCCCAAGTGACGTCAAAGACGATTCCCCTTTTCGAAGAAAAATAAGAAAACCTATTGACATTAATTTTCACCTCATGCTCAGATGACGCCCCGTTGATAAACTCCCATTTCGTAACAGATCAATTCTTACTCAGCGGGATATCGGTTTTCGTACAGACTTTTTCCTCTCTGACGTTTCAACATTTTCTCCCAATAGAGAATGAGTTCTTTCTCTTAGTATAGAGAGAATGACTCTCTAGACATCTTAGCGACTGGGTATTGAGTCTTGATAATCTGTCTGGTTAAAATACACTATTATGTATTAGGTTTTTCATTATTACTCGTCAGATTTGGGGGGTGGGGGAAATTCATTCACTGACATGCATACATGAACACGCACACCGGATGTAAAGTAACTGATAATTTCCTACATTATAAAGCAAGGGGACTCAGGCTCGTATCGTCGGCAAGGCCGGGCAATGATGGATAGGTAAATAGAGAGAGAGAGAGAGAGAGAGAGAGAGAGAGAGAGAGAGAGAGAGAGAGAGAGAGAGATAGAGAGATAATTAGATAGATGTTTATTCATTCTTCTGTATATAAAGAAAATACAAAAGAGGCCAATATTGGCAACAGACCTACTATAAATAAGGTAACTAATTACTTCGAATAAAGATAATTCATTATTTACTTAATGAATGGTTTATGAATGCCGAAAATATAAAGTTTCATTTTAATGACTTTTATTTAAGAAAGCCTTGAAATATCCTTATTTGTTTCGGATAATATTGGCAAAATGATGTACAACCGGAGTCAAGTGATTTACAAATGTAAATGAGTTCTTTTCAATCCTCTGGTGCTTACCAAGGTTACATAACCTTAAAGGTAATCCGTATCCTATTTAAAAACGAGATTCATTTTGAACGAGGGCGTGGGAGTTCTCTACAGCCATCCCTTCTAATTCAAGATGTCTTAGTAATGCTGAAGGCGATGGAACGAGACGATGATGTCTCTTCCTAAGGTTCCTTACGTAAGAGCTTAATGAGCATTGGAGGCATTCTGTTTATGTTATAACATTATTAAATGTAGCCAACTACCAGCCACAATCCAGTTATGTAGCTATGTTTATAAAAAGAATGTACGTTCTTTCATGGCGTGAAGCTTTTGTTAATTTCCACACACACACACATATATGTATGTATATATATATATATATATATATATATATATATATATATATATATATATATATATATATATATATATATATATATATACATATACACGTTCATATCGCGATAGGTTACATGACCGCCTTGCTGTAGTGTGTCACCAAATTCAGAGGCTATAGTGAAGGGTAGGGATTAAAACCAGATCTGATTCTGTTCATGTAAAAATGTAATTTGTCAACTGACTGGATTGGGATTGTAATACTAACTCCATGATATTCCCCGTCAAAGTTGGTTCCTTCTATAGCCCATTGTGTGCGTGTGTTTGTGTGTGTGCAGCTTGGTGTAATCCTGGTCTATGTCTTGTCATAAATTTCACCATTTCACGCACACGAAAATTCACATTAATGTCTTAATAGCCTTCCATTTAAAAGGCTAATATTATATCCATGAAATTAGCCAGCAGCGCTAAAATTAATCATCTCACCCTTTATGAAGGAAATGCAATTTAGACTCCATGACTGGTCACACCCAGAGAACCTTCTGTATTCAACGTATATACTCCAAATACTCGAAGGTCTTCGATGCGGCTTTCGCTCCTAATGATATTCTCAGGGGCGTTCAGTCCGCTGCATATATCTTCGCTCTCAATCACTTGTGTAAAGCTTACGGAATATTGGACCGAATCGAGATCCTACCCCAGGCATACCAACACCCTATCCAAGAGGTACCAATACCCTGCCTAAGTTATGGTCTATTCGTATCCCCTGCACGTACTCACAGCCCACCTGGTTGAGTGTTTTCCAATTCAGTCTTTGAAACAAAAAAAATAAATAGATAAATAAATAAAAGTATGGAGACAGATACCCATAAAGACAGCTCCAATTTTTAT
>JANJGK010000017.1:17554798-17559798 GCA_039081455.1 Macrobrachium rosenbergii | reverse complement strand
AATTACCCCAAGATAAGAATCATGAATGAAACAGAAAGGAATTTCTAGATGCAGCAGATCGTTGTAGGAAATTGGCCACTTGAAGGTCGAGTAGGACAAACGAAAATCATGTTGCAGTTACCGTACTCTTGGCCAGTTATGCTGTTCCTTTCATGAATATTCATGTTAAACGTCAGTATAATGAGACCTAAGGCATGTACTAAAGAATTATGGTCCTGGTTTTTTTTTTTAGTTAATTTTATTCTTTATTTTATGCAAGGCTGTTATCATTTGGTTTCATGTTAATTTCTGGAAACGAGCGTACTCTCGGTTTCCATATTTCCGTAAAAAAATCAGATATTTATGACCTTCAAGGCACAATGAATTGAATCTCACTGTCATCCTAACCTTGACAGCACGAAGTACTACGAGCTTTGTCGTCAGATTATTAGTTATGACGTTCATATCTAGAAAGTAGTAGTACTTATTAATTTTTGTTCTTCCGTTTGCGTTATATACTTACTGAATCAAAAACCTGTCCGCTAACTAAAGAAAAAATTATAACAGTTAACCATTAACATTACAAATAATCTTTTACTCTAAAGTTTTTGATCCCTTAGCCAGAAAAGCAAAATATCCTTAAATGGCTACATCTTTGGAAATGTTATTTTTAAATAAAAAAAAATTACTCGAGCCATTTTGGCCTTTACTATTAGAGATAAAAGGCAGGGCAAAATTTTCTTAATATTTGATGTAATCATTTAACTGAAATTTAGGATAAACCTAAGAAAGCCCCTCTTCAGGCAGTGGACAACAGTAATGACTGACCATAAAAATATTTTTCTGTCTTTTGTAAATCGATAGAGAACCGTAACAATGCCAGGAACAGAAAAAGGAAAACGTCTAGTGGCAATTTCATTGTCAAGTGATCCCTAACTTAGTCAGTCAGTGACAGTGCTGGATAAACTCAAAGGCTCTGGAGTAAACTATAGTATTATTTTAGCTTTATTTTCAAGAGGGATGTTTGAGGGCTGTTAATGGAAAATATATTTTAAATGGATTGTAAAGTCAAAAACTATGTCGATATTAACGGAATTTCCAATATAAATATTATCTTAGTTATCATTGGTAGTCTTGTGCTCTTACTTGAAAAGGGATTTCGTTTGAATATTAATTTTTCTATGTGTTTTTATATGAATATTGTCATACTTTTACTAGTTATAATATAGAAAGTAAAGAAAAAATCACCAAATATTAAGAAAGCGTGTAAATTCCTGTTGATGCACAACGAATGTAATCTTTAACTACACAATTGCCGTAGGACGCAATGAATTGTAAAGGTGCCGACCAGTTCTCAAGTACTGGGCGGCACTTTGACAAGTCATGACATCTTGCGGCAATTTTACATTTGAAGATGCTATTCGTTTCACATCAACAGGCCCCGTAGGGGGATTGTGCCATCAGTGCAACTCACGCGGTGCACTGTAGGTATTACTTAAGGTTCTTGCAGCAATCCCTTCGTCCCCTAGCTGCAACCTCTTTCATGCCTTTTACTGTACATCAGTTCATATTCCCTTTCTTCCATTTCACTTTCCACTCTATCATAACAATTGCTTCATAGTGCAACTGCGAGGCTTTCATCCTGTTGCACCTTTAAAACCTCCTTTATTCTCAATTTTCCTTTCAGCGCTGAATGACCCCATAGGTCCCAGGTCTTGGTTTCTGGTCTAAATTTTATATTCCAATTACATCAACAGGAATTTGCACGCTTTCTTAATATTTGATGAGTTTTTTACGATGTATTTATAGTTCTCTCTCTCTCTCTCTCTCTTCTCTCTCTCTCTCTCTCTCTCTCTCTCTCTCTCTCTCTCTCTCTCTCTCTCATGTATATATATATATATATATATATATATATATATATATATATATATATATATATATATATATATATATATATATATATGTATATATAAATATATAGCTCTTCGTTGGGTAAGTCGGTAGAACTGTGGACTGGCACTCGCCAGGCTCGAGTTCGAGTCTCCGGCCGGCTGATGAAGAGTTAGAGGAATTTATTTCTGGTGATAGAAATTCATTTATCGCTATAATGTGGTTCGGATTCCACAATAAGCTGTAGGTCCCGTTGCTAAGTAACCAATTGGTTCTTAGCCACGTAAAAGAAGTCTAATCCTTTGGGCCAGCCCTAGGAGAGCTGTTAATCAGCTCAGTGGTCTGGTAAAACTAAGGTACACTTAACTTATAAATAAATATATATATATATATATATATATATATATATATATATATATATATATATATATATATATATATATATACACACACACACACACACACACACACATATATATATATATATATATATATATATATATATATATATATATAAAGATTGATTTTCAAATGTTTAATATCCAATTCGCGCTATTTCGGGAATATTACCGAAGGAGAATTATAAGTAATAAATGAATTGGTGCCTAAGTGACTCGAACAACCGATAGTTCCCTCCAACGCGTTCCAGTCGACGTTTAAGACCAATAGGTTTTCAAGAAAGGAATAACTTAACGCCGATTCCGCCGTACATATACCCTTCGGCAGCCGGGATTTGTACTTAACGTCGGCATCAACCCACCCCCACCATGACAACTGTCCCAGGTAATTGGCAAGGGAGAACCTTCCAGCAATTATAAGTCAGATCATCTGAATATATAATGAAGATATTTATTTGAATTTCCGAAGACACAGGTTCCCTTATTTCTTACGAATTTTTCCTGGCTCTCTCTCTCTCTCTCTCTCTCTCTCTCTCTCTCTCTCTCTCTCTCTCTCTCTCTCTCTCTCTCTCATTTCTTTATGCCGGTATGCATATTCCACAAGAAATGTTAATGATAACTGAAATCGGTTATCAGTGAAACAAGTGTATTTTTTCGGATCGTACTTTTCTTCTGTCAAGCTTCCGTGCTCCATGCTATCCTCTATCAAAGCCATTTCGAAATACTGTTCCACCTAATCCGATATTCTTACCACTTTTACTTACCCCTACATTCCTCATCAGTTAGTCCTTCTTTCGGCTCATATTAACAAGTAGAATCTTCTGATGAATACTTTGAAAAATTTCAACCTTCACTAGCATTCGCCGTCAGTCCTTCACTGCCAGAAATGAGAGTTGGCTTTAGATCCTAAATTTAGACATTCCAGTTTCAGCTTCTAGTCTTCTTAAATGCTTAAAACTGACATCACAAAATTCCATAATTATTATTAATTAAAATTATTATTATTATTATTATTATTATTATTATTATTATTATTATTATTATTATTATTATTATTATTATTAGGAATAAAGGACCTCTAGAACTGAGATGTTCGACGGCGCGGCACATTTACTGCATGTTGGTGCTACTGTTCAGCGAATCTGGTTGCTCTCTCTCGGCAGATAAAAAGGATCAGGGAATAATCTTGAATGTGAAAGATCGCTGTTGAAATACAACTTATGAAAAAGTGACAAACAAGAGACCATCAAAACAGGTGGCATTGATTTTATCACTGTTATAAATATATATAAAGGACTTACGAACAATACCTAATTTTTGTGCGGCATTTGCTGAAACTTTCATAAGCTGTTTCTCAAAAGTTAGATGTGAGTCAAAGGCTACACCTGGAATAGTTAAAGCTTCAGACTCATTCAGCAAAGTTCCATCCACCTGAAGGGGAGGATGGGGTGGGAAATCTGTACGAGATCTGCTAATCAATAGTGTTTTTGTTTTACTAGAGTTCAGCCTCATACCCCACCAGCTACACCCTTCCCTGATCCGGTCCATGTCCCGATTGATGCTGAGGGCAGCTTCATTTCTCAAAAGTGGAGACTTTACTACACCCACAAGTGTTGCTTCATTGGCATACTGAACAATCTTGTTTTCCAGGCCAACAACCATAGCAATTATATACACTAAAAATAACAGTGATCCAAGAACACTACCCTGCGGAACTCCAGACAAAATAGGTCTTGGTTCACTAAAGATCCCGTTCACAGCAACTCGCTGCTGCCTACATGAAAGGAAATCTTGAAATAATCCTAAACATATCCACCCACTTCAAGATTCTGAAGTTCATAAATAAGTTCCTTGTGATTTACTAAATCGAAAGCAGCACTAAAATCTATCTGAATTTCTCTGCACTCAAAATCTTTATCAAGGTTCCCTTGCAAATGGTATGTCAAGTCTAAAGGAGCATCACAGGTTCCTAGCTGCTTCCTTTATTCATATTGAGTAGCTAACAATCCTTTAGATTCCACATACTTACATACTGGCTTAAAATAAGTCTTTCAGCAACTTTGGAGAACACAGAGGGAGAATAGAAATTGGTCTGTAGTTACTGCAGTCTGCAGATATGCCATTCTTTGGAACAGGCACTGCATTACTAAGCTTGCGGTCATCTGCAAAGATACCATGTCTACATAAAAAGCCATAGAATCTACTAATCCTGGGAGACAACACACTAAAAACTTTTTTAAAAAACAAAGGGGAGAAACCATCAGGATCTTCTCCACCCCAGCTATCAAGATTATCGAGACTTTTCTAAACATCATTGTAGCGAAATGCAAACTTTGTAGGAATAGGCTCAGGAAAATTTAGATCTGTTGTGTAAGCGGTAAAAATCGAAGTCTGTTTTTATGATACGGATAATAACGTCATTAACCTCCCTTTCAAAATAAAAGAATATTTTTCATAAGACTCAGTTCCTGACGGAAAGTTTGTATGCACCAGGAATAATTGGGCAAACAATGGAATGCGATTCATTTGGAGAGAGAGAGAGAGAGAGAGAGAGAGAGAGAGAGAGAGAGAGAGAGAGAGAGATTTCATTAGATATATTGACTTACATCATAGAACGATTGTTTACGTGAGAGACAGACAGGCAGACCGAAGCGCATCTTAATATCTGGACGAGATGAAATGCCTGTAATTAAAGAAGACATGCAAATGTTATTCTTTGTTTTCCCTCCTTTG
>JANJGK010000017.1:17542298-17549798 GCA_039081455.1 Macrobrachium rosenbergii | reverse complement strand
CAGTGCACTCAATATCAACATAAAACCCATTTGTTTTTCTTGAGAAACTCACCAAACTTATTTAATGACTGATTTTATGGCTGCTGCCACAGTTTGCCTCTGAAGTATTGATCGTTTTATAGTTGGTCGTTAAGGAGACATTTTTATGAAGACCGAAATGCCAAGGAGATTTTTATTCCTGAACAAGTCGTTAATGTAATTAACTGCTAACTGATTTCCTTCAACTCCAAAGTTCATATTCTGACAGATTGGGAAGGTGACTTAGGATACAATTAGTGTCCGATTTGGATTGAAATGTTCTTCTGTCTTGTTAAACATGACAACCTGGCAGTTATACGTGATTGTTTTAGTACTTACATATATACATACGTTAACAAACACACACACACACACACACACACACACACACACACACACATATATATATATATATATATATATATATATATATATATATATATATATATATATATATATATGAGAGAGAGAGAGAGAGAGAGAGAGAGAGAGAGAGAGAGAGAGAGAGAGAGAGAGAGAGAGAGAGAGAGAGAGAGAGACTTGTTGAATTTGTTAGTATGGGTGATTTCATTCGAGTACTACAAGTATGAACAACTAATAAACAACTATAAAAATGTTTCTGTTTCCAAGATAGAATTTCTCGCATTACTTCCAAAGTAAGCCTAATTTTGGTTTTCAGTTAGTTGATTTCTCAGTCTACCCCTGCAGATGAGAGTGAATTTCTAGCCTCCCTATCATAGCTCTCTATCATGGAAGGTGAATCGTTAAACTTTAACGGTTGTATTCTTTAACGGTTAAAGAATACAAACAGAATGACAGGCGTTATTTAGGTGCAAAGAGCAAACTGCAAGAGTGATCTGTTCTCTCTTTACCGTTGGGTACTTGATGGTAACGAGTGTTCAATGCGAGTCGGATGTCCACCAAAGCAAAGGAAGTCACTTTGCGGGAGAATCAACCTTCGCTCCGGAATTACGGGATGCTAAGGTCAATGACTTCAGTAATTTAGGCCGCTACCGTCAAACCATAGAGATTAAGCTGATATGTCTGCAAACGCCTTCCAATTAGCGCCTCTTTTTCTAAAAAGGCAAGGGCTAACACGTGACCACGACGTCTCACCAGACACACAGTGACACACAAACATATATGTATATGTGTGTGTGTCAGTTTGTTTGGGAGAGAGAGAGAGAGAGAGAGAGAGAGAGAGAGAGGGGCTGCATGGGCATGTGCCATCCTAGATCTTTTTTAGAAATAGCAGCACTAATTAAACATCGTTCCCAGACACAGAAGCTTCATCTCTAAGGTGTTGACAGCACAGGTTCCAATTACCGAAGTCATTGTGTGCGTATGCGTGTGTCTGTGTGTGTATGTGAGAGAGAGAGAGAGAGAGAGAGAGAGAGAGAGAGAGAGAGAGAGAGAGAGGGCATATGGATTTATAATATAAGGTATTACATAAAGAAAATAATTTTTACTATTACATATCGTTGAGTAGGTTACATTTTCAATCAAGAAGAAAATTATTTCCAACTTGAGATTATTTTCTTCTCAATTTTCCAAAATTACCCTTCTCTGAAATATGGAAAATATGTAAATCTCTGAAATATAGTAAATATGTAAATCTCTGAAATATAGTAAATATGTAAAGGAGAAATAAAAGTCTCTCATATCTTAGTACTTATTAGTAACATGCTAGCCCTTCATAATAGGAAAACTAATTCCAGTTCATTAACAGAGGTTGATCTTCCATCTTATTCCCGACAGACCTGGGTCCCAGAGCGGCCGCAGAGTTTCCATGACACACTCTGTCTATTTCTTGCAACAGTGACAATTGCTAATGTGACAAAGCAAGACAAATGTTCTAATAAACGAGATGAACTTTCTGTTACGCTGCCCTTATTGCCTCTTCTTGCTTTGTGCCTGCATGGACGTTGACATCTTATTTAGAAAAGGCTTTAGTTCTATCTATATGAATATGAAAGTGGTGTTGTTTGACATCATGTACGCAGGGAAATTCTGAACCCTTTCTGGTATTGCGTTTTATTATTTTTATCTTGTGATAAACTTAGTTCGTCTATAAAAGCATTGCTTGATGAGATATGATATTTCAAATAGAACCATTCCAGATGAAATAATGCAAATGTGCATACGTACATACATATGTACACACGCCACAAACACACAGCTATATTTATATATATAGACATATGTATATATAGATATATATATATATATATATATATATATATATATATATATATATATATATATATATATATATATTCATGGGTCTACGTTTGTCCCCGTTTCAAGAATTAGATAACAAAATATATGATACATAATTACGTCTATTGAAGCCTAATTGATTGAGTTTTCCGTATTACTACAGTAGTATCAACACGAAGGATTGGAAGCTAATAAAGATATGTAGTCTGAATTTTACACAGATAACAAGTAAATAAAAAATGAAAGAAATCAATGTCATATACCTAACGATTTCATGGGAAAAAGGAAAATTAAAAATATCTAATAAAAATAAAAATATGTCTTGTTCAAAGCTCTTGCTCTCACAGCTGCCTTCAGTCACTGAGCAGAATTGGTAAGGGCCTCGCTTGTTTTAACAAAAATCGAAAAAGTTTGGAAGCTATGTTTTATGTTTTGAAACAAAGAACATTCTGACAACACCCTGGCGAAGTTCTAGAACGATGGGAGTATTCTGGGTAAAAATTTAAAGGTCCCGTCGGTGGGTGGGTGTCTTTAACTGTCTTTTAAATATGTCGTTTGTCATATATTATAGTAATTTTCAAATTTTCTCTGTTTTCACCTCTTTTTTCCAAGTTATTTATGTCTTAATATATAAAATATACTTGGCAACTCGTTCCCTGTACACTTCCTACAATAAGTCAAAGGCCTCAGTTGGCTTGTGGCCAGTTTTTTGAGTGGTTGGTACAATGTGATCGTGGAGAGTGGGGTTAGTACATTGCTGTACGGTATTTCGTGTGTGTGTGTTTTTTTTATACTTTACCAAAGTGTACGTGTTTTCTGTTTAAGAGAATATCTAAAAAGGGCTAGGGCATCTAAAAGTAAAAGTCAAAAGCTCTTGAATGCCCTTTATGCATCCATAGAGGCAAAGAGGAGAGAGAGAGAGAATGGTGCAGCTGTTCAGCAGCAAGGTAGAACTTGGGGAGCAGCTGCCTCCCAACAACCTCTTCCCTCCACCAGTGCACAGAAGAAAAAAGTCATATCTGACTGGTAATTCGCTAACAAGTGAAAGTTTGGTGAAAAAACATAATGTTACAATGGGATACTGTGAAAAATAAAATGGAAAATAATCTATGTAAGAAATATTACAAAGAAACAGAAATGTCACAAGTGAATCATCAAATTGTTGCCGAGTTAAACTTTTTTTTGTGACAGTGGTTGTGACAAGAAAAAGAAATCTGTTAAAAAAAGGTATCTTCATTCACTCAATGATGTTTTCTCGTATTTATTGTATGATGACAGTGGGTGTTTGTTGTAATGTCGAGTTTAAACTGTTATCGTTTTTGAATCTGAAAAATTTTGTGATTAAATCTTACAGTGATTATTCAGATTATATAACTAAATACTATGTAAAAGTAGAGAAAAGGTTTCTAAATATTATGTAGAAACTTGAGGTGTAACTCCGGATGAAGATAATTTTATAGACATCCAGGTGACTTTTGATGGATCATCGCACTAGTGAGGACATCAATAAAATTTTGGAGCTGCAGCTGTAATAGACGTAAACACTGGTCTTTTTATTGATTATGAGACTTTAAGTAAAATATGCTTACCTTGTAAACAGAAGAAAACAGCACTGCATAACAAGATTCTGAGTGAGGAAAATTATCGGCAGTTGCTTCAAGATCATCCTCCGCTTTGTGAAAAAAAAAAAAAAACCTGAAGGATCTTCTGGGGCCATGGAGGTTACAGTAGCTGTACTCATGTGGACGCCTTCTTAAATGAGATCCACAACATTTGTATCAGATGGTGACGGGTGCATTCGCTGCCATGCGGGACATGAATAAAGGCACTGGCCCCTACGGTAAAGGCTGAGTGCGTCAGTCATGTAGCTAAAATGGGAAGAAATGAACTAGAAAAAATCGTGTTTATCCAGTGTAACTGTAGTTGGTTCCAATAATAAAAGAAGGAAGGTGTCAGATTATAAAGGGAAAACTAAGCTGACCAAAAGTGTTCTCGACCATTTGCAGCATTATTTCGCCGTATCACTGTGTAGAAAAATTGGCACAACTCCCCAGGAGATGAGGGAGGGAATCACGTCCACATTTTATCACTGCATCTCCACTGATGACAATCCTCAGCACCGTTTATGTACAAAGGGAGGTCTGGCTGGTGCTTCTATAGTAGAGGTGTGGCAGAAGGAGTGACAGATTCACATTCAACCATGGAAATATACCTTTCTTTGGGTGATGAGCAGTTGGAGAAAGTGGAAATTGTATATAAAATATTAACAATAGATGATACAAAGTTACTATGTTTGAAATGTATATAAAATATTAACAATAGATGGTAGTAAGTTACGATGCTTGAAAGGTTCAGCATGAAATAGAAATGAGAGCCTTCATGATTGCATATGGAGCATTTGCCCAAAACATAGCCTAGAGGGGCAACCAAACGCATGGTAGACTACGCACGAGCTACTGCAGTGGCCACATACAATGAAAGCTATACTTGGAATCCCGATGAGAGAGTCTGTTGCAAAACTACTTAAACTTAAGGATGAAAAAAAGGACATAACAAGGAAGTTTATTCGAATAACAGTCGATTACATCAAACCGAGGACACCGCTTGCATACCATAAGGATTTTGATGTCTCCAAGAAAATGCCCGTTTTCTACATATGTAAGTTTTCTACCTAACTTTCTAATAACTTCGTTAGTTTTTTAGTTTTTTTTTGCACTGTAGTTGTCATAGAATTTGCTATAATCTTTTCGGAATGTTTTGATTAATATTTTATTTACAATGATTATTCAGATTTTTATACGATTTTCTTTAATGAAATTGATGCGTCGAACTACTTATGTATTTTTTATGACTAATTTTATTTTTATTGTAATTTTAGAGCATAGGTATTATTTCGCATGAACAGATCTTTATAATAAAAAAACTCTAGGCCAGTAGTTTGAGAGTATTTGCGTCTGAAAGTAGACTGATTTTGGGGGGAATTTTCAGCTTTATTTTTCCTTTATTTTTTCTTGTGCCTCCTTCCAACTTTCTACACACGTGAGCAGGTATCTCAAGTGGTTTTGAGTAAATTTTGAAGTCAGCCTGACCATTTTTTCTCACCTTTGGTCAAAATGCGAGGTTCCCCTCTAAATAAATTGAAATTAGAATAAATACAACAGCTATTACTCCTCCAGTATATATATACTTGACAAGTGCAGAGACAGACATAGACAGAGGAAGAAAGAACGGAGAAATTTTTTTTATCAGAACTGGAACAACTTTTCCTGAAAGCAATCGGAGAACCAATTTAATAAGTGTAGATGACTTTCTCTGAGAACCTTGATGCCTCTGGAACTCTGTTCCAGCATTTCCAGACTACGAGAGAAATAAAAAAGGAAAAATTAAGCTATAATTTGGAAAGGTAACAAAAAAGTTGATAAACGTATTTTAAAAAGTCACTAACGTGAGATTGTAACCCGGTAACGAGATTATACATATGAAGTGTTTTGATGAAGTTTATTTTACAAAAGACAAGCTTGATTGAAAATGCCTGATTTTAAGTGGTTCTCACTTCAAAGAAAATAGAATTTATCTGAAATGAAAGAAATCACTTTTCCTTCCTAATTAAGTAATACGATTTTAATCCATTATAATTGTCTGACTTAATGAAAATTTACCGAAAAACTCATTACCGAATTACGCAGCACTTGTCAGTCTCCATCATTAGCGAGGTATATCATATTTACCGGCTGGCTCTCTCTCTCTCTCTCTCTCTCTCTCTCTCTCTCTCTCTCTCTCTCTCGCGCTCTCGCTCTCGCTCTCGCTCTCGCTCTCGCTCTCTCTCTCGCTCTCTCTCTCTCTCTCTCTCTCTCTCTCTCTCTCTCTCTCTATATATATATATATATATATATATATATATATATATATATATATATATATATATATATATATATATATATATATATATGTTGACCCACCCCATACACGGAGTGGTGGCACTTACCTTGTCCCCCCTGGTAGATACAGTCTTGAAGTTCTCTCTCTCTTTCCCATGCAAACCTGGCATCCTTCCCTTTCGAGTGTCTCGCCTCTCTCTCTCTCTCTCTCTCTCTCTCTCTCTCTCTCTCTCTCTCTCTCTCTCTCTCTCTCTCTCTCTCTCTAAACTCTGCTTCTTTTACTAAAGTATGTGAATCAATACCTAGCTTACAAAAAATAAGGTTTATTTTGCAAACCCAAGGTAAGGCAGATTAAATGAAGATATAATAGAAAATAATTGAATCCCTTCCCCCAAAAATACTACTCAGTCATAAATGATAACAAGTGTGGGGTTAATCCCCATTCCCCAACCAGTCACTGAATACCACATATTATTTCCAAGTCTCCCAAATATAAGTCAGTTCACTTAATGGCTGCACGCCATGACTGTTTTATGGCTTCCCAATCGAAGCATCTGTAGGGACACAACAAAATCTTCCATTAAAATTAGAATTCATTCAGTTCATATCACAGAGAAAACATACTGAAGAGACATAAAGACATCAACACCGGGGTTTATATACTAGAAGATTACACTTGGAAAAAGTTAGTAATTTTCTAAGTTCAACACTCACCCTCTCAGCGAAAAGGGAATCCCGATTCCCAATCGGCCCATCACGTCTCTCTCGTTTTGCTCCTCACGAACGAATGTTTAACCCTTCACAAGACCTGTTCGCACTTTGTGATTTCACAATGCACAAACTAATGCACACTTCCTTTGACACACCTAGAAATACGATTAAAACTGGCCAAAACCTTCTGGAAGGTTCGATCCAGAACAGCGACGGAAAGCTCCGCCCAAGCACGTGTTGGAGACACGTACTAAAAGTGTATCCACAGGTGACTGTACAACAGGTGCTTAATTAGCAAACGTCCAGGCCACATTCTTTCCACCTGTGAACTGCTGAATATTGCAAGAATTTGTATGTTGCAGGCGTTTACACAAATACCCCTGCACCCATTAAACACACACACGCACACACACACATGTATACGTATATATATACATATATATATAATACATACACACACACACACACACACACACACATATATATATATATATATATATATATATATATATATATATATATATATATATATATATATATATATATATATATAATACATACATACATACATGCATATATAGATAGATAGATAGATAGATACAAGCTTGAAGAGTAAAGCTCTTAAATTCTTAAATTTTCTCGAAAAATGTAAACGAAGTTTGCAAATCGGAAA
>JANJGK010000017.1:17523931-17529698 GCA_039081455.1 Macrobrachium rosenbergii | reverse complement strand
CGTCATATGCTTTCTAGAGACATAAATACAATTGTATTTGAATTCACTTATGTATGTCTATAATAACCTTTGGCTTCTGAGTGAAGAATTATATATATATATATATATATATATATATATATATATATATATATATATAAATATATATATATATATATATATATATATATATATATATATATATATATATATATATATATATATATATATATATATATATATATATATATATATAAATATGTCCAGGGTAGCTAGTTACAGATGAAGGCCCAGAAGGTTTTCAGACTCGATATTCCCAGGAAACATATAACAAGGTACCTTATTCAAAACATTAAAATTCAAATGGTCCATATGCCAACAAATATTTAAACGAGTATGACCCTTATTAAGTAAATAATAAAGAAATTATATATCAGGAAAAAAGATGAAGGATTTGCCGAAGACAAATTCTATTTGTGAATCACTTGCTGCATTATTTTCTGTTTTACACATTCATATCACTAACGATTCTGTAAGGTCCCTGTTATGATTATATTTTAGAGTGAAAAGCTGGCTTTTTAATGCAGTATCCTTGAAAATATTCCTGCTATCAGATAATCAGAATATAACTGTAATAAATTAAATTTTCTGAACCTCCAGTTCAGCTTTCCAAAGTCTCTCTCTCTCTCTCTCTCTCTCTCTCTCTCTCTCTCTCTCTCTCTCTCTCTCTCTCTCTCTCTCTCTCTCTCTCTCTCTCTCATTCGTACCCTAGATCCAAGTCACGCGCATTCTCTGTTCGGAACCTGGTATATCTTCGGGTCTTATTCTAACCAATTTCCCAAAAGCACTTCGACCTTTCGTAAAGGTCAGTAATAATCCAGGATACATCTACACTATTTACTTATGAAACGCACATTATAATTTTTTGTTTAAATTTAAAGATTCCTTTGCAATGCATAACCTCCTTCTAGTTTTGCTCGTCGGCATTTTGCGACGGGTTTTGTTTTTTGTATTATTTCCTTTCTGTTAGTACGCATGCTATGAAGAGCTAGAGCCTACAATACTTTTTCCCTTCAACCCTTATGCTACCTGTTCCTTCTTTCTTCAGGCGAATTTCTAAGACATAGTAGTTTTGAATACCTGCATGTTCAATACTCTCTGTTGCTTTATTGTAAGAACTAAATTGATAGCACTTGTGGTAAAGCGACCTCATACCAGTGATTTAGCTACTACATTCAACAGTGAAATTAAATACCTAAGCTTATCTTAACAATATATGTATGCCCAACGTAAAAGTTGAATTTGTCCCATTAAATTTCGGAAGCCGTAACGTAGACAACCTTAGCTGTGCAGCTGAAGGTCCTGTAGTTCCAATGACCGACCTCACTAACATTCACAAGTTCCTGAAGCTTCTCAGCAGATAAAGCCCTGAACTAAGGAGCCATATTCAAGTCATCGTCAAGGGCTTCAGTTTCTAACTAACTTTCAAATCTGCACTGCATCTGAAGTAGAGAAACAGATAAAGCTTTCATTAGTACAGCTCAGCTCGGCTGCATTGATACCCGGCTCTCCTGTCAATTTACTAAAGTTGGTTGGACAGCCTTATAACCCAACACCTTCTTCAGTACTGCACAGTCCATAAGGGAGAAGGCCACGAAGAAAGGCGGGAGATATACAGGTGACGTTTCGCTCTTCTTATTTATGTCCGATAGTAGCAGTAATAGCAGCAGCAGAGAATTGTGCAGGGTGCCCATAAAGCCTCTTTACAATTTAGAAAATAGATATATCACAAAAGCCATTGATGAGATATCTTAGTCAGATTTGTTCTGTGTACTCAGCAGTTTTCAAAGTTTTTAATCACATTGCATTTGTGTATATCAGGTACCCCGTTGAACTGAACTGAATTGAATATAGAATTTAGGCCAACGGTCAAGCACTGGGACCTATGAGGTCACTGAGCGCTGAAACGAAAATTGCCAGTAAAATGTTTGAAATGTGTAACAGGAGGAAAACCTCGCAGTTGCACTATGAATCAATTGTTACGAGAGGTTGGAAAGTAAGATGGAAGGAAGAGGTACAGTAAAAGGAAGGAAAAGGGTTGCAGCTAGGGGCCGAAGGTACGCTGCAAAGAACCTTAAGTAATGCATACGGTGCACAGCATGAGGTGCACTGATGGCACTACCCCCGTTACAGTGGGTACCCTGTTGATGAAAGAGGTACTGTTAAATGAACCTCTAAAAATGGCTACTCCTCAAGAAAAGGCACAATGTGTGTCATGGTTTATTGAAACAAAATCGGATACGCAGACCCAGCGAAACTACAGAACTAAGCATGGAAGAGATCCACCGTGACATCCGTCAATTCGTGCATGGCACAAGAAAGTTATGGAGACAGGGACAGTGTTGGATAAAGGGAGGAGTGGACGACCAAGAACATCTGAGGAAATCATCGACCGTGTAAGACAAGCCTTTGACCGTTCTCCTACAAGGTCCATCTTTACTGCTGCCAGGCACTTACAGCTACCGCGTTCAACAGTGCACAAAGTCCTACACAAGAAATTGCGAATGTACGCTTACAAAGTGCAACTCATACAGGCACTCGAACCAAATGATAAACCTTTCCCATTTTTTGTATTTAAATAATTCAGCATTACTGTATCAAACATGAATAAATTATTGTCTTGTTATTTAATTCGCCTTCTTTTGTCCAGTTTTATGGTTACAAATCACTCTCCCTTTACACCAGACGCTTAGTAACCTGGTAACAATATGTATGTTTTCTTTGCCTACTTAACTGTTTCACCTGTCATCCTTATGCATCCCAGTCATGAATGTAGTTATATTCACCAGATCATTTTGTTTTCTTTCTCCCGATAATGATTCTCGATAACATATCCTTCCATTTCGTCATGTTTCTCAGAAAGTGTAATTCCCCAGACGAAATTCCTTTGTACCTGTTTCCAGAAATTCGCTACTAACAAAGGATCTCAGGGTTGAGGTTCCTAGAAATGTTCTTTTCCCAATTACCGGTCTGGTTCAGAATCTTCTTATGTATTTCAGATATGTTATTGGCAGCTTGTTTTGTTTGCCATATGTGCGTTCTATTTTGGTAAAATTATCTTGAAACCTATTGGTATTTTACGCTGACCATTATAGAGTAATAAAATAGGCTTTATACTTCTGTTCCTTATCTTATTCAAATGTAAGTTGTTTTCATTTAACCTAATAATCTTATTCATGGATTTTCATATTTATATCATTATTAATTTACCATTTATTCAAACAAATATCCGTTTATACTTCCATAATGTGTTCATTTGTTTCTCTCTTTGGGATTATGACAACATTCCATCTGAGATTCCATAACGACTGAAACGCATTACAGTGAGAAATGTTATCTAATGTTATTTGAAAAACATTTTCTCATGAGTACGTTTCCATCCCGCTGATGTTATCAAATCGCACTAATTAGGTCAATTCTTATAAAAAAATATATAATTTTATTCATCTCCAAGGACATCAATTAAAGTTTACATGCACTGAAACACACACACACACACACACACACACACACACATATTATATATATATATATATATATATATATATATATATATATATATATATATATATATATATATATATATATGTAGACTCTACTGGTCACTTTTTACCAGATACATATATTATTGTAATAACAAGTTAAGAGGGCATTGTGACTATTAAAATTACATATATATGTATACATACATATATATATATATATATATATATATATATATATATATATATATATATATATATATATATATAAATAATGTGTACATATACACAAAAACACACACAGACACACACACATATATATACACACACACACACACACACATATATATATATATATATATATATATATATATATATATATATATATATATATATATATATATATATAAATGCACAACATATTCCGATAGCTAATATTACTGAGTGTGTGTTTTACTTGTGTTTATTAAGGCACACGTTACACTCCTTCCATCAAAAGGAATTAATATTTACGACGTTTAATTAAAATGAAAATGCGAGTTCTGCATTATTTCACATTAACCTTGTTTATCGAAATATTGATACAATTTTGTAACGCTACGATAATTCACTTAGGTATTATGTTTTCCCTGAAAATTAATAAGAAGAAAATTTTAAAAGATTTATCAAGAGAGACGAAAAAAATCAGAGGAAACTAAATCATATAAATGAAACAATTCCGATAACCATGGAAAATTGACTGTCAGATTTAATCAATATTTCCCGTCGAATTGCGAAAAGGTCATTACCGCAATAGATTCCGACGCTAATATTATGTCAGTAGCCAATAAAACTAAATTACCTAATCAAAGCATCGCGACTGGAGGTAATCAATTTTATTTGTTTTTATGACTTCAAATAAGATTTTTAAATATGTATTTGAGGTCGGAATTCATCTCAGTACCTTCTTTATCCAATATTATTTCTTATGGAAATTATGTAATAAGATATTAAATATAGCTTTTTCTTTCCGAATCTCAAGAAATAATCTTCAGAATTTTTAACATACATATTTTCATTATATACATATACATACATATACACACATACATATATAAATACATTATATATATATAAATATATATATATATATATATATATATATATATATATATATATATATATATATATATATATATATATATATATATATATATATAGGAAGGATACAGGCAGGACAGCAAATCAGTCAGACATATCAAGGATTGAGGGCAGTGGAAACAGACTGGTACATAAAAACATCTTTATTTTTGCCGACGTTTCAAGACAACTAGTCTCATTTTCAAGGCTGCAATAAAAGAATAAATATTGAGAATACATATAAAATATACAAAAATCTCTTTAAAAAACATTTGTACATAACCATAGTTTATGCGTTCCGGGGGGTACCAACCTGTCGTAACCGTCTTCCTTGCTTTTCACTTACCCGTATTCCAGTCGCCCTCCTTCTCCCTTCTATATAGGTTGGTACCCCCCGGAACGCATAAACTATGGTTATGTACAAATGTTTTTTAAAGAGATTTTTGTATATTTTATATGTATTCTCAATATTTATTCTTTTATTGCAGCCTTGAAAATGAGACTAGTTGTCTTGAAACGTCGGCAAAAATAAAGATGTTTTTATGTACCAGTCTGTTTCCACTGCCCTCAATCCTTTATATATATATATATATATATATATATATATATATATATATATATATATATATATATATATATATATATATATATATATATATATATATATATATATATGAGTGTGTGTGTGTGTGCGTGTGTGTGAGTTCGGCTAACAGATACTGTGGACCCTAAGTAGAATTAATGTAAGTCAAATATTATTTTACAAGCAAGATCCCACTACTGGTATATTTGCTAACATATAACACAGATAATTCAGCTTATACTTCACAAACCACATTCGGCTTTCAATGGATTCATAATAATGTTTGTATACAAAGAAACTTGACATTAATCCTGACTCCTCAAATTCTATGTTTGGAAACAAATGAAGGAAGCTTCTAATGTGAAGATACTCATTAAGATAATGAAGAAGTATTATATCAACAAGAATGAAGGGATATATAAACAGTTATTAACCTCTCTTATTGTTAATATTTCTCCCACGGTCTTACTGACGTTCGTAAGGAGGATTTGGCCCAAGTGAATCATAACTCTATTAGGAGGAAATCCTTTCTCGTTCCTGCCAT
>JANJGK010000017.1:17516431-17518931 GCA_039081455.1 Macrobrachium rosenbergii | reverse complement strand
GATTAAACTAAATACGTAATTTCCCTCATGACGGTTTACGTGCAGCCGTTGATTGAAGCATTTTTAAATATTAAACACATGTTGTGGTTATAACCCGTTTGGGCCAAGTAAATAATTGTTCCATTACTGTAATTTTCAGTTCGGGTCTGCGTTACATTTAGCAATATTTTACACGAAATTTATTACTTTATGAGGCCATTATTTTGTGTCTCGTTCTCTTGCTGAGTTCTAGTATATGTTTATTATTTTTGCACGAATCTGAGTATGGACTATAATTTCGTGTGTCTTTCAGTAAACAGAAGTGTTTCCCATCTGTCTGTATGTTTATTTATTTATTTTTTTTTTTTTTTACATTTTGCACATAAGTTCCTCTTTCCGCATGAACCTCAGTAACCCTTGAAAACCACTTAAAATCTGTCTTTAATTCTGTTAACTCGAAAATGTGAATATTTAATGAATTGCTGTTAAATCAGCTACCGCGTCCCGACTGATGAAAAACGTCTTGTCTACACGGATTCCAGCCGCCGTCCAGTGGAAATAATTTGTTTTACAAGGGCTCCGGATACAACATTATTGCATTTTAAATTAAGTATATTATCTTAGTTTAACCAGACCACTGAGCTGGTTAACAGCTCTCCCAGGGTTGGCCCGAAGGATTAGATTTATTTTACGTGGCTAAGAACCAACTGGTTACCTAGCAACGGGACCTACACCTTATTGTGGAATCCGAGCCACATTATGACGAGAAATGAATTTCTATCGCCAGAAATAAATTCCTCCAATTCTTCATTGGCCGCTCGGAGAGTCGAACGCTGAGCCAACAGCGTGCTAACCGAAAGCTCTACCCACCCCGCCAATGAAGAACTAACATTATTGCATAACCGACAGCAGGTTCGTAGAGGGAAACTCAAGGAAACAGGATTCCTTATGTTTGACTGGCATGATACCAGTAATATATATATATATATATATATATATATATATATATATATATATATATATATATATATATATATATATATATATATTGCTCATAGTCATTCATCTTCCCTTTCGTGCTAACAGATACTGTCACGCAAATTAGTTTAGGCTTACAGCTTTGTTAAGGGGAAACTCTTTTCATCAATGTACTTCAGACCCAAGAAGCCTTTTTTATATTTTTTTTTATTACCTTATTCAAGAAGTTTATTCATTTGCACCCTTATCCCTACACTACTCTTTCTCCTATTGAAATTCTGATTTCAAGAAGTGATTGATTGATGGCCATATGTTGTTAAATATTAAAGTAATATAACTTCTGTATTCTAAGCTTTAGTTTAAAAAACATTAGTATCTTCTCAAAGTTTCTTTTGATGAACAAAAAACAAAGTAACCCACGGAATTCCTTTGGGAAAGTTTAGTCACTATAAAAAGACAGATATTACCTAGGCATATCCTAACAAAAAGTGATGCTGGTATTAACTTTGGTAAAAAAAAAAAAAAATATATATATATATATATATATATATATATATATATATATATATATATAATTTTTTTCTTCACTCCTGTATTTTCTGATAAAATATCAACCAAAATTGTTCTATGGATACCAATATGAATAAAGAGTATTTCAAGTCTTAAGTTACGAGGAAAAAGGAACAGTCACCAGGTAACTTAAGAGTATCTTACTCGTTGAAATCAAACCTTCAGTCATTCGACTAGGTTATAAATAACACTCCTTACTGTCTACCAATAAAAAAAGTGTGAACAATGAGGCATTAATTACTTCCTTCTGATATAAAGGTAAAAACTCAAAGGTAAAGATTCTACAATAAAGATTTTATAATGCAACAATGTCGTGGTCTTAAACATGATGCATTTCTTTACTTGTTGGTCGTTTTCTGAAAATGAAGCACACAGAGAGAGAGAGAGAGAGAGAGAGAGAGAGAGAGAGAGAGAGAGAGAGAGAGAGAGAGAGAGAGAGAGAGAGAGAGAGAGATCTTGGTAAACTGATAACATTTCTTCAAGGGAAAGTGAAAACAAAACACAATTACCGGAAGGCTATCAGAGTTCAATTCTCTAATACCCAATACTTCAAAGAGATCGGCAAATGGATCTCAGACTTGCACATAAAATTTGCCTTATTGGCAGTATGGGAAAATGTAACAGAAAAATATCTATATAAAGGCACGTTGTGCAAATACAACAGACTGTCCCTTTGTCACAGTCACGCGAGTAGAATGGAATATATTAGTGTTAACTGCTAGTGTAGTAAGGCAAGTTGAAAGGAAGAAAAATTAAGTATCATACATACATACATACATACATACATACATACATACATATATATGTATGTATATACATATATACATACATATATATACTCTATATATATATATATATATATATATATATATATATATATATATATATATATATATATATATATATATATATATATATATATATATATATATATATATATATATATATATATATACAGTGCATGTGTGTGTGT
>JANJGK010000017.1:17501431-17513931 GCA_039081455.1 Macrobrachium rosenbergii | reverse complement strand
TTAAAATGAACTTAATAAAAAATGAACTTAATGAAAACTGAGCTTAATAAAAAGGAACTTAAAAATAAACTTAAAAGGTAGAGCAGAAGGCGCACCTCTCAGGATGAAAGAGGAAAACACACTAAAAGAAAACAGCATAAAAACAGGAGGAGGAGGAGGCGGACAAATGTAAACAAACAATCGCATCATGCTATGAATAGGGGAACAGCCGATGATTGGCAATTTAGCGCCGGTACAATTCTTTTGATTTTGAGACTCTCCAAGAGAAGCAGTTCTCCAGGTTCCTTAGCTTGGCCAATTATTCTAAAGTTGTATTTTATTGGCGTCTTGCAACCTCTAGCGTGGGATCTTATATTCGAAAGTTCGGGATTAGACAATCTGCAACCCGTACGATAACTCACGCCCATGTGAGAATCGGCCCTGACCTTGAGGAGACGCCGAGTCGAACCAACGTAATTCCCGGAACTACATCCGGGGCACTTATACTCATATACGACGCCCGACGTCATCAAGGGACAGAGCCGATCCTTGAAGGGAAACAAAGAACCAATGGTTTTAGGATTTTTTGGTATTAATTTAATGTCAAGAGCACCAATATGTTTTTGAATAATTTTAGAAAGCTCCTTAGCAAAATTTAGATTGTTAGGTAAAAAACAGAGGCTTGCATATATAGTAAGTTTAGGTACATTGCATTTAGGCATTAAGGGTGCAAGTTTTTTATCAAGAACTTTTCTAATAACCTTAAATACTAAACGGGCAGGGAAACAGTTGTTATGAAAGTACTGCTTAAGGAAGAGAATTTCAGAATGAAAAGAAAGCCAGTTAGAAGTTAGAGATAGAGCCCGATGTACTAAGGTATGAACGGAGTTAATTTTAAAGTTAATAAAACAAGAACTATAAAAATTGGAGCTGAGACCAGTGAATGTACTTTTCCTAAAAATAGTCGTATTAAAATTGTCATTATCTTTGGTAACTAAAACATCAAGGAAAGCCAACTTACCGTCTTGTTCCTTTTCTATAATAAAATTAATATTACTGTGAAAGTTGTTGGCTAGGTTTAAAAATCTATCAGCATCATACTCATTTTTCAGTAGAACGAATGTGTCGTCTATGTACCTGGCGTAAAATAAGGGGCAGAAAGACAAGGGGCACTCCTCCATTATGTGCTCCTCCAGTAATATTAATTTTACTATAGAAAAGGAACAAGACGGTAAGTTGGCTTTCCTTGATGTTTTAGTTACCAAAGATAATGACAATTTTAATACGACTATTTTTAGGAAAAGTACATTCACTGGTCTCAGCTCCAATTTTTATAGTTCTTGTTTTATTAACTTTAAAATTAACTCCGTTCATACCTTAGTACATCGGGCTCTATCTCTAACTTCTAACTGGCTTTCTTTTCATTCTGAAATGCTCTTCCTTAAGCAGTACTTTCATAACAACTGTTTCCCTGCCCGTTTAGTATTTAAGGTTATTAGAAAAGTTCTCGATAAAAAACTTGCACCCTTAATGCCTAAATGCAATGTACCTAAACTTACTATATATGCAAGCCTCTGTTTTTTACCTAACAATCTAAATTTTGCTAAGGAGCTTTCTAAAATTATTCAAAAACATATTGGTGCTCTTGACATTAAATTAATACCAAAAAATCCTAAAACCATTGGTTCTTTGTTTCCCTTCAAGGATCGGCTCTGTCCCTTGATGACGTCGGGCGTCGTATATGAGTATAAGCGCCCCGGATGTAGTTCCGGGAATTACGTTGGTTCGACTCGGCGTCTCCTCAAGGTCAGGGCCGATTCTCACATGGGCGTGAGTTATCGTACGGGTTGCAGATTGTCTAATCCCGAACTTTCGAATATAAGATCCCACGCTAGAGGTTGCAAGACGCCAATAAAATACAACAACTTTAGAATAATTGGCCAAGCTAAGGAACCTGGAGAACTGCTTCTCTTGGAGAGTCTCAACATCAAAAGAATTGTACCGGCGCTAAATTGCCAATCATCGGCTGTTCCCCTATTCATAGCATGATGCGATTGTTTGTTTACATTTGTCCGCCTCCTCCTCCTCCTGTTTTTATGCTGTTTTCTTTTAGTGTGTTTTCCTCTTTCATCCTGAGAGGTGCGCCTTCTGCTCTACCTTTTAAGTTTATTTTTAAGTTCCTTTTTATTAAGCTCAGTTTTTATTAAGTTCATTTTTTATTAAGTTCATTTTAAGTTTACATTTTAAGTTTTCTTTTACTGGTTCTTTAATGTGTAAATGTATTTAAGTGCGATTGTTTAAGTTCAACTGATTTTCTATTTTAAGTTTTTTTATGTTTTGTGTATATTTACTTTTAACTATTTATGCTGAATGTCCCTTTTTAATTTATAACTGTAGATGATGTCCTGATGATGTGACCACGGGTCAAGAAACGCGTAGACGAATAAATGTATGTACTGGTTCTGTATGTGTTCCTGCGCCCTTCTCCTGCCTACTATAGTGCCCTCCGATGTGTGGATTATATATATATATATATATATATATATATATATATATATATATATATATATATATATATATATATATATATATATATATATATATATATATATATATATATATATATATATATAAGAAAGGAGATGTTGGCGCAGCCAGACCACAGAACACATCAGGTAAGGGTGATGAAGTGAAGGTCGTTCATTAATAGGTCATATATTTATTACGCCGACGCGTTTCGTAACGACATTGTTACATTCTCAAGGCTAAAAAGAGAGAGAGAGAGAAAAAAAAATGTACAATTTAAAAATACATGGAAATATATTTTTCTTTTTAGTCAACATATTATATAAATGTACCTTAAAAAGTAAAAAAAAAAACAAGGAAAAGTACCTGTTAGACCAAAAGTTGAAGACTGATTGACCACAAAAGGAGAGAGAAGCAATGAAGAAACCGGCTCAAGCCGGATACAGCTGTACAGAGGTGTGTGAGTTCAACTTGGGCACTAACTGCTTAGTGAATAACGATTCTAAAATGAGCAGTTCATGAAAACAACTTGTTTGGCACAAAACAGAGAAGTCAGAGTATTCGATATTGGTTTTACGCATTTTAGCAGGATTTCTGATGTTGGAAAATTCAGGATTGGACAGTTGGCAACCAGTGCGATGGCTAACACCTTTATGTGAATCAGCCCTGACCCTCAGCAATCGTTTAGTCGATCCTACGTATGTCCCCAAATTACGTTTGGGGCAAGTATATTTATACACGATTGAAGATCGCATTATTAGGTAGAGTCTACCTTTAAATTTAAAAAACGACCCTATTGTAAAATGGATTTTCGGAATGAAAATGACCTGTAACGTGTTAAAATGTTTTTCTATTTTTCTATTGCAGACTTAATATTTTTTTCTAAATTTATAGTCTTGAATATATGGTACACTGGCATAAAGTTTCTTCCTTGGTACTGTACTAATAACAGGAGGATCAGATAGTTTCCTGTTTATGAAATTTTTGCAGTCTCTATAAAAAACATGAGATGGAAACCAGTTGTCGGTAAATATTTATGTAAAAACGATACTTCTTTATGATAAGATTTCCGTGACTGGAAATGGTAGTTGATCGTTTTCTTCTCTCTCTGCGTGAATTTAATATTGGAGTGTACTTTTTTAATGTACGAGAGAATCGATCTGCATGAAAAGCAGATTTGAAAAGAGCAAAGGTATCATCGACATAACGTTTATACACAAGAGGATAAAAACCAAGGGAGCCAGTTTTCCAAAATGCCCTCTTCCAGGGAGCACATAAAAATGTTGGCAAACGTGGGACCAAGAGGTGATCCCATTGCCATCCCTTCACCTGTTCATATAAATTACCATTAAAAATGAAGGCAGTGTCCAGCACTGCTAACTGTAAAAGTTTCTTAAAACAACAGCGATCGTAGTTTAACTACAAGAGACCATCCGTCGGTGGTCCACACCGGAGAACAGTATTTTAGTAAAGGGAGTAGAAATGACCTAAAACAGGTTGCATTGATTATATCACTGTTATAAATGTATGCGGCCTTGCGAACAATACCTTAACTCTCGTGCGGCATTCGTTGAAACTTTCACTGGATGTTTCTCAAAAGTTACACCTAGAATAGTTAAAGCTTCAGACTCGTTCAGCAAAGTTCCATCTACCTGAAGGGGAGGAATGGGTGGGAAATCTGTACGAGATTGCCAATCAATAGTGTTTTCGTTTTACTGGAGTTCAGCTCATGCCCCACCGACTACACCATTCCCCGATCTGATCCATGTCCCGACTGAGGCTGAGGGCAGATTTATTTCTCATAAGTGGAAACTTTACTACACCCACAAGTGTTGCATCATCGGCATACTGAAGAATTCTTGTTTTCCAGGCTAACAACCATGTCACTTGTATACACTGAAAATAACAGTGAACCAAGAACACTGCCCTGTGGAAACCCAGACACAATAGGTTTTGGTTCATAAAGATCCGGTAAACACCAACTCTCTGCTCTTTACCTGTAAGAAAACTTGAAGCAACCTTTAAACATATCCACCCACTCAAAGATTCCGAAGTTTACAAATAAGTGCCTTGTGATTTACTAAATCGAAAGCAGTACTAAAATCTATCTGAATTACTCTGCACTCAAAACCCTTATCAAGGTTCCCTTGCAAATGGCATGTCAAGTCCAAAAGAGCATCGCAGGTACCTAGCTGCTTCCTATATGCATACTGACTATCAGGTAACAATCCTTTAGATTCAACATATTTATGTGGCTGCTCAAAAATAAGTTTTTTAGCAACTTTGATGGCATAAACATAAAATAAACACAAAGGATTCTTGTTTTCGCGTCCAGAAGCGTGTCAAAAAACAGTCAGAGATTTTCCTGCCTAACAAAAGAGTAGATTTCAAGGGATGACTCAGGCAACGTGGTGACGGGCCGGTTACTTTACATTAACTGTATTTAGCTTACCTCTAGTCCATGACGTCATCAGGGAACACGAGAGAGAATCATTTTAACAAAGCATCGTGAGTTCGAATTCGCGCACAATAGTCACGTTTCCCTTATCTTGCTTGTACCGTCTTTGGTCAATGAAATAAAAATAATGAATGGATAAATGATTTCAGAATTCATATAGTATACATGTTAATATATCATGGATTAAAAATCCACCACTTGAATACTACACTGTTTAGCATAACTGTGCCTTTGGTGACGCATACTGAACAAACGAAAGGTGAAAACTATTTATAACACGTTAGGATATATATATATATATATATATATATATATATATATATATATATATATATATATATATATATATATATATATATATATATATATATATATATTTATATTTATATTTATATATAACATATTAATATATATATATATATATATATATATATATATATATATATATATATATATATATATATATATATATATATATATATATACACGCACACTCATATATATATATATATATATATATATATATATATATATATATATATATATATATATATATATATATATATATATTTATATATATATATATATATATATACACGCACACTCATATATATATATATATATATATATATATATATATATATATATATATATATATATATATATATATATATATATACACTGTTTATACATGCACACATATATATAATATGTGTGTGTCATTATTCAGAATGAAAACGAAGTATTTCGAAAAGAATGTTCAGTAAATTTAGTGGCCTAATGAACTATTTTTCTTTGTCATTTTACAAGCAAATTAATTAAGAATATTTCTGTCCCTTTCCCTGCTCCCCTGTCTCATTGCCCGTCTGTCTGTCTGTCTGTCTGCTGTCTTCTTCCCTTACTGCAGTATAGCGTGACCAGTGTATTAAGCACTCAGGGCGATGATGCCTTATCTGCCTGTCACTACGTCGCCGCACAAAACTCTTTTATTTTTCAAACATCGTCGCTTCCCTGAGGATTCCTTCGCTTGAATAACAACAAGAGCATTTTGACAGTTCTTCTTTCTTAAGCATTTGGACTGCTATTGTGATGTTTTTACTTTAAATTTTCCTATCAAAAAGTTTTATTCGTTCTTTTTAAAACTTTTTCAAATTTGGATTTTCATTAAATTTTTCCATTTCCATGTTGTTGTTATGGATGAATCGCAGTTATTTCAACTACCGACTGATCATAAAAAGAAAAAAAACTAAGGAGCTTAAAAAGAATTAAGGGATCCAGTTACATGTTTTTATCCCGGAGTATGTAACTGATGCGATTTACAAGCTGTATTTACAATAATGTATTTATCTGCCTGCCTTACAAGAGGCTTTCTCTTTACGTTTCACTCGGTGTCCGTAAATAATAAAAAAAGATTATACAGTTTCTCTGTATCGGCTACAAATACTTAAAGGAAATATGTATTTACTTCGTTCGTTATCATCTGACTAAGAAGGAATTCCACATACTTATCAATCATCTGCAAGATGTCATTAAACCAGTTCGAATAAAAAGTACCAGAAAACGTTTGCTTTATGGATTTTCATGTTTCCACAAGCACAAAAATATGATGAGAGCATTTCGCTTTGGATTAGATGAAAACGAAATCTTTTTTCCCTTCATCAGAACTTTAGACGAAGGATTTGCATCTGCCATCCTTATTAGCATCTGCTGCCGGACAACAAAGACTGTGCAGGGGCCAGATAATAGGCAAGGATAAGTTTTTGGGGTTTGTTTTGTAGGGCAGGAGGAACAGACTGTAATCTACCGTTTAATCCTATATGAGGGTGAGAGTTATTAAAAAACTTTCGCTGGAACTACGACTTTGAGAAAAATCGTAGGGCCAAAGAAAATTTGAGGACGTTAAACACTGAATGCCATTCACTAATATATATATACTGTGTGTATATATATATATATATATATATATATATATATATATATATATATATATATATATATATATATATGTGTGTGTGTGTGTGTGTGTGTGTGTGTGTGTGTGTGTGTGTGTGTGTGTGTGTGTGTGTATGTGTGTGTGTGTGTATACATATGAAAACAGACTTGAATTTGTCAAAAGAATATTTCTGCTCCTTAACCTATTTTAAATCGTCAATTGCAAGATTAATCAAATGAACATCCATAGTTATGATACACAGTCTTCATACACAAGTTGGTTACCAATCGACATCTGAAGGCTCACAAACCGATATATATATATAAATTTTGTTTACATGCTGGGAAATGTGTCTTGTTTATACAGCGAACTGAGGCAAACAACCCTTGTAAACGTCGGGGCGGCCAGGCCATAGCTATATAAAAATGAAAATCCTTTAGCCCTGGGAACCTATATGTTTGACTGGGCATACGTTTACTGTCCATTCAGGAATATTTTCCAATTCTTTTTGGGGGGTGGGGGGAGGCGGGGATGTGGTAGGGGATAATTTTCAGTACCATAAATCATTTTTTGAGCAATCGTTATTGCTGACATACGCAAATAATCCTTTTATTTCTGGTCAGTAGTTAAATAATTCCATTATGTATCCAATACTCTTACAGGAATCAATATCATATTTAAAAAAAGGTGCCAATTTTAATGCAATTCATATTTTTGTGGGGGTGGCAAATAGAAAGTTACAGATCATATGATTAAATGCTAAATCTACCATGCACCTAAAGCCACATGTACTGAATATTTTTCATTACTATGTATCGGAAAACAAACTTGAATTATATCACCAAATTATTATTATTATTATCATTATTATTATTATTATTATTATTATTATTATTATTATTATTATTATTATTATTATTATTATTATTAATGTAGCATCTAGATAGCTAGTGATCTTAATGTATGCTTCCCGCATGCACTTCCCATTCCGATATGGGCATGTAAATACCTTAAAAAAATAGATCTTTTTAAAGGAAATCGCTTGAAATGCGTAGCAGCTGGTTCTGACCATATTTTTTTTTATGATATTGCGAGTTGATTAGCTGCTATCAGATGAATCAGAGATATGTCGAAACTTTTCCTTTTTCTTTATTTTAGTGTTTTTTTATTGGTAGGCATTTATATATATATATATATATATATATATATATATATATATATATATATATATATATATATATATATATATATATATATAACGTTCAAAGATGTAGTGGTTACTGGTAACTCGAACAATAGAAGACGGTTGAAGGATGAAGCACATCTCAGGTGGTCCATAAAATACATTTATTGCAACGTTTCAAAACACAAAGGTTTCATTTTCAAGCTATAAAGATAAAAAAAAAAACAATAAAAACAACATTAAAAGCGCTAAAATGCAAATACAATACATAATACATTATAAATAGCAAAATTAAAAACCAGTTGTAGCAGGACCACCCATCAAGAGAGGAAGGAAGGACGAAAGTCAGAAAGAACAAACCAGAGATGACAAAAGGCAACAGCTCTCGTAAGGTAAAGAGTTGTCGAGGAAGACTGCTACGTGTTCAGTTGGGGAACAAGTTGTTTAATAAACAAGGAACCCTGGATTGTCAATAGTTTGCCATTCGGTGCCCATCCCAATATTTCAAAATCTTTGTATTGTATGTTATGTTTGCATTTATTGGTGTGTTGCCTGATGTTGGAAAATTCAGGATAGCAAGTTTGCTACACAGAGGTTACTAAGGGTCAGAACTGATTGCCATAAGGGCATTAGCTATCGAACTGGTAGCAAACTTGTTAATCCCGAATTTTCCAACATCAGGCAACACGCCAATAAATGCAAAAATAACACACAATACAAAGATTTTGAAATATTGGAACGGGCACCGAATGGCAAACTACTGACAACCCAGGATTCCTTGTTTATTAAACAACTTGTTCCCCAACTGAACACTTAACAGTCTTCCTCGACAACTCTTTACCTTGCGTGAGCTGTTGCCTTTTGTCGTCTCTAGTTTGTTCCTTCTGACTTTCGTCCTTCCTTCCTCTCTTGATGGGTGGTCCTGCTACAACTAGTTTTTAATTTTGCTATATATAATGTATTATGTCTTGTATTTGTATTTTAGCGCTTTTAATGTTATATTTTATTGCTTTTTTTATCTTTATAGCTTGAAAATTAAACCTTCGTGTTTTGAAACGTTGCAATATATGTATTTTATGGACCACCTGAGATGTACTTCCTCCTTCAACCGTCTTCTATAATATATATATATATATATATATATATATATATATATATATATATATATATATATGTGTGTGTGTGTGTGTGTGTGTGTGTATGTATGTATGTATGTATTATATATATATATATATATATATATATATATATATATATATATATATATATATATATATATAATATATATATGTATATATATATATATATATATATATATATATATATATATATATATGTACGTATATATATATATATATATATAATCATGAAGCTACAAATGTCGCTTAATAACGAAATTCACGCTACCTCGGTATATCTCCGTTGGAGAATTGTCGCCGAAGGGGAATTTATATAAGTGATAAATGAATTGGAATCGTCCCCACGATTCCAATTCATTTATCACTTATATAAATTCCCCTTCGGCGACAATTCTCCAACGGAGATATACCGAGGTAGCGTGAATTTCGATATTAAGCGACATTTGTAGCTTCATGATTGTATATAAATCACGGTGTGATAAAAATTTCATATATATATATATATATATATATATATATATATATATATATATATATATATATATATATATATATATATATACATATATATATTATATATATATATATACATATACAGTATATGTATATATATATATATATATATATATATATATATACATATACAGTATATGTATATATATATATATATATATATATATATATATATATATATATATATATATATATATATATATATATACATATACACTTGTGTGTGATGAATACCTTTGATGGAGAAGGAGAGATATTTGATAATACGTTTTAAGTCTTTGACTGATGTGTAATGAAGAGGTCTATCTTTGATGAAGGGGAGGTCCCATTAGGCTTGCTTGTCTTGTCCTTATCGGAAGTCAGTGAAAACTACTGGTGGAGTGAGAGGTTTTTAATGATGCATACATTTTTTCACCTTTGTCCAGTATCGAAAGAATATATTTGATATGGAGGTACTTTATTCACATCGGTCTAATCGCCGATTTCCTTTTTTTTTTTTTTTTATAACAGTGGAGTTCACAATCGTGTAATCCAGAAATTGAACTGATGCCAAACTCATAAATAAACATCATATGTGCATATTCCACATTACTGGGGCAGTACGGCATTGTTTCCAGTGTCTTGCTCTCAAAATGAATCAGGAATTTGACTCTTGTAACCCGGACACGCTCACTTATCTTGGCAGAAAAGCGAGACTGTTCAGAGTAACAAGTGAACTGATCAGCTCCATCCCCCTCCCCCCTCCCATATCCCTGACTAAGCCGACATCAAGTACGCCATTCTACTTACCCGTTTAATGCTAAACGGTTATTTCAAAATTTATCCTTGAATAAGTGTTCCACAGTCCTCCCTTAATTTAAATCCCTCCCTTTTACTGGGAAGAGAAGATTAAGATATCACATATTTGTGCAGAGCTTATCTTTTTTTAATGTTTAAACTAAAGATAACTTTGCAGCTTAATATACTGTATCTGCGGGAGAACTCTTTAACATCCACGAATAAATGATGATAGCTTATATTTCAGCTCTTTCAGTTTACTTTCTGTGGGAACTTAATCACTTGAAAATGAAATGATGCTCTCCAAAGTAGTCAGTGTTTAGCATGGAAAAAATACATCCATCTCTCTTTCTCTCTCCCCCTCTCTCTCTCCCCGAGGGAGGACATCATTCATCAAGGGCCTTAGAATGTCAAAACCTGTATGTTGAAATACCTTTGATCCACGAAGTTCAAAGCAATGCAATATTTACTTTTCTGCCATCCGACCGACAGCTCTCGATCCTTGGTGACCTATTGCAATGGAAATCTACCACATTGCCTAGGGATGATTGCTCCGAAAGTTGATGGAACAAGATTAAGTCAATAATCTCCGTAACATCAAAAATAAACATTTTACAAAAATTTAATGTTGCCAGTGATAACGAGATGACCTACTACCCGAAGAGCACCGATAAAATAAATTTAACTTTTTTTCATATTTTTTCTTTATATTGAGTTCAAGTGGGTAAGTTCAGTGCAGTTAACCTCTCATGAATTTTAACCTTACATGTATTCTTCCCGTTGGGCGAGTTCGAGTCTCCGGCCGGCTAATGAAGACTTAGAGGAATTTATTTCTGATGATAGAAATTCATTTCTCGCTATAATGTGGTTCGGATTCCACAATAAGCTGTAGGTCCCGTTGTCAAGTAACCAATTGGTTCTTAGCCATGTAAAATAAGTCTAATCCTTCGGGCCAGCTCAGTGGTCTGGTAAAACTAAGGTATAATTACTTTTGCAAGAACAATATTCTCTCTCTCTCTCTCTCTCTCTCTCTCTCTCTCTCTCTCTCTCTCTCTCTCTCTCTCTCTCTCTCTTTACGAGTTGCTCTTTTTTCCTGTGTCCGTCTACTTCTCTTTACCTTTTTACCTTCTTTCGTATTTATATGCAAATATTAAAAAAAAATGAAAATGCCAGAAACTTACAAAGACAATGCAATTCAGAAGGAGGATTGTACTATAAGGAAATGCAGCGGGTAAGCATTGCTTATATTGTTACCATTTTCGTTAATGATAATGTTACCGCATCATCACAAGTATCAAATTCAACACCCGAAATAATGTAGATAGAAACAGATAAAGTGACATTCTCTATATTTTATTTTACAATCCGGAAACATTACTGGGAGAAAAGTCAAAGGAAAACAAACCAATGCGAAGTAACCTTCTACAGAAGGCGAAAAAAATTACAGTGGCAGGTTTGAGGAGATGTCTCTGTTAAGATTATTCGAGAAAGCTGAGGTTCAATTAAAGTGAAACGGGATACTTCTTCTGTGCTCTCTCATTGAGAAGCTGCTATCCCATTTCAAAGTAATTAGAACCTTTTTATTTATTTGCTAAAGATACGTGTACGGCTTCGTTGTGTTCATATTCACACATTATGAATAGGCACTAGAGATCTCAAGTCTCTTGTTAGCGAATATCTAGAACAATTGCATTCTCATTTGTACGTGTAAAGTTTCCAGTTAAATGGAATTTTTTTAATTTCTTACGCGATAATAGTTATTGATTAAAGATTATTTACAATTCACAAACAAGGTATTAAAGACTAAAGCGAAAAAGACAATGGTAAATTCGTTATCTCTGAATGTAAAGCATATTATTTGAAGCTCCTCAAAATTTATAGATTAAAAAGGAGATAATAATTTCGATAAATGTTCTGTCCTTCAGAATTTATGAATACCAAATCCAAGATTAAACAACTGTAGAGTAAAGATTAGAGAGCGCTCTTAATTTC
>JANJGK010000017.1:17491431-17493931 GCA_039081455.1 Macrobrachium rosenbergii | reverse complement strand
GCCTCCAAAAAATTAATAGTTAAAAACAAGATCCGTGTAATAACTGATGCATATTTGTTCGATGCATGCAAATTGATTTCCCCGTTGAACTCGAAATTACACCAGAAGGCAATATAAATTCATGAGCAAGTTTCACTGAACGAATGGACGAAATTTCGGAGTGATAATTGAAGGTGATGATTTTCGCTAGGTTCTCCAGATGAAAACAATTCACTTTCTGACTTTCTTACAGCCAGCTAGACAACCAAACTCGTACATAATCTCAGTCTAAGTTGAAATTCTTTTTGGTATGAAGATGCTGTGGGTCGAGATTGACAAAGTTTAACTGAAAGTTTTTCGGCCAGAGAAAGACCCGTTCTTTGGCAGTACCGAATTTCATATGTTTACCTACGTACTATTAAGATTCTCAAGGCTACAGGTTAATTAATGCAGTTGAAATCTTTCATATAAAGGACTAAATATAATTATGTACTGCTTGATAAATTGGTTTCTAAGACGAATATAAAATCCGTATCAAAAGTTTAGAATTAATCAGTATCATTGATTTTTCTTAATGTAAAATTCCAGTCACTTTAAGGAAGGGTAAAACGATTACAGGCAATCCCAGCTTTGCTATGACAGGAGATCACTGAATAATCAGAAACACTTGTCAAATAAAATTGACAAAATAACACCATTGCAGAGCACGCAAGAAAGCTCAAAGTTCCTGAGTAGAACCCCAGTGTTCAAGAATATACAAAAGCAAATCATATGACTAGTTATAAATTACAACCCCTAAATCAGTGGTAAAAAAAATCTGGCTCTGCAAAATTTTGCAAAAAGCAATTGGTAAGGATTAATGAAACAAATCTAAAAATAGATAAATGAATACCTAAATAAATATAAGAATAAACATGTGTGGGAGAAACTGGCAAACCTACTTTTCTGCTCCTAATTTTCTACTGATTCCTTAACCAACACACATGACACTATGTACGACCATTCAGAGAAAGTTATTCTTGTCTCATCAGTATTTAGTTTTCAGAAGCTTTAATGGTTCCATTACGAAGATTGAGAGAATCTGTTTTTAAATCTAGGTTCAGCATTACATTTAGCAACTGAAAATCAAACTTGAAGATATGACATCGACTTTTACTCACAGCCAATAACGCCCTTTCAATTTAATTCATTCAAAGTTGAGAAAAAGACGGTAATTAAGCTGGGCCACCTGGCCTTGCCTTTCTTGCAGACGAATGAGGCTCTAACAGTTACCACCTGCCTTGCCAGCCTGGATGTAAATGGAGGATGAATTTATAAGATGTGCTTCTTGCTTGGCATCGTGGCCAGAAATGAAAACCTTCCTTGCCCTTTCATATAGATGTTCTTTTTTGAAACAGGCGAGGCAAACGTTGGATACCGTTGGATTTTGGTAATCCAAATTTTTTGTAATTGTTGTCTTAACCCAGTTTAATACATAAAATGGAATTTTTTTCTTAAAAACGTTCATCCCTCTACATAGTGTTATGGTATGTTAACAGTGTTATTTACAAGTCACACGCACGCACACACATATATATACAGTACATATATATATACAGTATATATATATATATATATATATATATATATATATATATATATATATATATATATATATATATATATATATAATGTATATATATGTGTGTGTTTGTGTGTGTATGCATTCATATATGTTTATATAAAGTTCCACCAAACTCTCGGTGGCAGTTGCGTCATAGAGATAAGAGATAAGAAAAAACTATGTAGGACTTCTGGCATAGTATATAATACAGTTTCACGAGCTGCATATAACAAAGATGTTGATTGCTACAAAAAACACAAACACAAAATTCGAGATAGCTTGTGTCATTTTCTAACGTAGTAAAACATGAAGCCTTTTTTCTTTAAAAGGGCGTTAACATCGATGATCTAAATTCAGTTGCCTCTCAATTTTTCCTGAAATATCCATCACGTATTGGCAGATATCAAATTAGAAGCGGAAAAAGAAGCGAATTTTGCAATGCTTTCTACTGTATGCGATATCTAACGCGTATTTGTTCATTCCATATAAATAGACATGGATAATAAAATGGAAGGTGCCGGTGAATGCAATATTAATTCATTAACGACCATTAATACAGGGAAAAAGAAAATCATTTCGCCTATCACGGAGGGCAATGATTTTTGTTATACAGATCGCAAACAAAATATTTATTGTATCGTGTGGCACTTGTATCTTGCGTTACAACAATTATGTCTTAGTTCGTTTAAACTGAATTACAGTGAAGTGGGATTTCAGTAAATAATTTATGCAGCAAGAATTATATTGTACATTATAAGTGACTATTCCCTAAACAAAACCTACCCATTAGGAATAGAGAAACGAAAGTTACCGCTCTTTGGTAGAGATACAATGTAGATATTAAAGCGAAGGCTAAAAGTTAAAGATTGTTTGGAAGCATCTACACCTTAATGACAGAACTAATTTTGTTTAGACTAT
>JANJGK010000017.1:17433118-17491331 GCA_039081455.1 Macrobrachium rosenbergii | reverse complement strand
TCTACTGCCATTTTCACTGAGCATGCTTCACCAGTCTTTAAGTAGAAGAAATCCCACAAGCATAACTGGAAATGGTATGATGGGTATTGCCCCTCCACTGCAGTAAGGCAACTTTTCACCATAACTGGGTGGCGAAGGAAAGCTTGTAGTCCTAGGGTACCCATCATAAACCCACAACATCATTGTTTCTCGGTAGCCCCGTCGGGTAACCACCGTGCCGGAAGACATTTGGACCCCAAATGTAAAAAGCAGTGCTCTGGGATCCTAGACCTATATCCACAGGTTGAATATCGACAGCCAGTTCAAGCCAGGCCAGGGATGGGCAAATATAGATGTAACCTGCTAAGAACACAGACCACAGATTGCGAACAACTCACTAGTGAATATTGCATTGCTGCCTGCTGTGTTAATTAGCCCATTCAAGGATGACAACGACCATTAGTGCAGATCTCACCGTCTGGTGAGTCAAATCCTGCTGAAGGGTGATGCCCATTTAAGAATTAATGTGCTTTCGTGCAATGCACTCCAGTGCAATGCAATATGACCCTGAGTACCATGTGGAGTTGGTAAGCCATGAAAGTGACTAATAGATCAGAGCCCTAGATAATCACGCCATTTTCCATCACATTTTACATGACTGGAGATTTTCCAGGCTGCAGTGTCCATGAGTAAATGTGTGGCAGGTTGCAAGCGCCTAGTCCTGGACAAGCAACACATAATGCAATGATTTATAACTGCAACAAAAGTGTTAGGAAGACCACAGGTAAATTATGTCACCGATTACTTGCTCACACAAAAAAATTACAAAGTTTAAGAAAACTACTAAGGGATTCAGAGCCAATGAAACATGGTTTATCGGCAGCAACTTTTATCAAAGCATCGGATAAGTGTGAAAGTTGGCAAGTGTATATTTTATAACCCTACCTAATTTTTGCAAGTATTATTTAGTACCTAAGTTTGATAGTTTTGATATTTATATAGGAGAATGAAGGCGCCGATGCCGGAACCGAGAAAATCACAGACAAGGATCCTGAAACCATTCATGATGTAAACAAAATATGATGCCATGAGGCTTCGCCCATCCACCAGGTAGGCAGTAAGTCTCTTAACAGGTGAATTCGACAATGACCAGTAGGATATGGATTGTCTGTGGTTGCAAGACTGCATTTGTGCTACAGCTTGCCACTTTGTATACAAGCGAGATGACCCATGGCAAGATTTACTATAGAGTGAATAGGTAATTATTTCTACAGTGGGTAATAGTTACCTGGCAACACTCATCTCTTTCTGCTGCAAATAGAAGGCTATAGTGTCGAAACCTGAGGTAAAGCAAAACGGATTGTCTTTTTGTATTCCAGCCCTGAATAAATGTAGACCTAACAAATGAGCTATAGACTTGTTCATTATGTGGACGAATTACATACAGTGAATAATTTGTAAAGCAGACGCACTACGAATATCAAGAAAATGGAAGCACTCCAAGATAACAACTTAGTCCCGACAACTGTTGTGGAAATTGCAATGAAACCTCCACAAAATAATAATAATAATAATAATAATAATAATAATAATAATAATAATAATAATAATAATAATAATAATAATAATAATAATAATAATAAAATCATGCAGTCAAGGGGACGATGACAAATCCTGCTCGCCATCATTAATATTGCTGAAGCCTAGGTTGGGTACTAATATCAATTTGTGAATATATCATCGGCAAGTGGGCACAGCCACATTGTAGAGACGTTTTCCCCATACGTAAACATCTCTTAACTGTATGTGGAGCCTCATGACGTCATAGGTTAATGTCACTTTTGTGTTCAAAACCCTTACCAGGGATTTTGATGGCTCTGCCATAGGAAACACACTTTTACTCTGACAAGTACCAGAACTATTGAACTTAGGTACAAAATAATACTTGTAAAAATTAGGTGGGGTTATAAAATATAAACTTGCCACTTTTTCACTTTTATCCGATGCTTTGATAAAAAAGTGTTGCCGAAAAACCGTGTTTCATGGGCTCTGAATCCCTTAGTAGAGCAGCTACAAGTTAAAATGCATTTTTTAAAACAGACAGTCATTTAGAAATTAAACTAATAAATCAGGAGAACAGATTTTAAAAGCTTAAACTGACTTCTTACTAGCAATGCAAACCTATACACGTAAAAATACAAAAGATGGAAGATTAGTGAAATGTTACCAGTTGCCTGTGAATTTAATCATGCTCTCAGGGCGGAAAAGAGAGGATTTAGGAGCAGGTAATCACCCAAAGAATCCTTTATTTTCAAGTATGCCTGCACTGTGAGCTCAGAGAAATGCGAGTTGGTGGAACAAGGCTGCTACAAAGATATTGGAGGAATTTTTTTATTCCCAGTTCACCAGAGTACTTAGTTGTTCCACAAACTAAGGAAATGAGAGAACACAGGCATATCAAGAGTGCTATGACGCGCGAGGAGCAGTTGTTTAGGAAAGGAATCCACGAAAACTGGCAAGAGGAACCAAACGAGGGCAAATAGGAGTGACTCCTATGAATAAACGGGGAGGAGGAGAAACCTAACTATTGGGTTGTACGTTCAACGGGAAGGAGAAACCTAACTATTGGGTTGTACCATCAAAATTCGACCATCATGGGTGAGTCGTGACAGTTGTATGAATTCTGTTATAGCTTTTCAGGAGACCATTCAGATAACGGGTAACACTTTTAAGATCTTTGTTCTACGAATAACGGATACAAGAATAAGAGAAATGGGAAACTATAGTAAACCATGATTGGGAGCACTAAAAGATTGAGGAAATTAAAGGTAGTATTTACTCTGCAGAACAAATAATCATGTTCAGTGCATATCTGAAAGAGCTGAAAGGAAAGACAGGATGATTTGATTTTAGGTGTTAGATTGTGCCAAGAGTATGGAATAAGAGTTCATTAGTTACTGGTGTAGAGAGCCGTATCATTTACGAGGTGTTTGGATATTACCAGTTGTAGGTCTTTGTTATATTGTAGGGAAAAGGGAATATGCCATTTTTCCCCTCTTCAGCGCCCTGAGTTCCTGCACATAACCATCTCATTTCTGATGATAAAACACAATGAACTGCTGAAAATACATTTTATTTTAGACAGCTTATGAAAGGGAGGGATTTATACCATGAATCAAATGTAGAAAATGGCTAGATTAAATCTGTCACTGAATTAACTATTGTAGATGAAAAGTTCATATAGCTGTTAGGCTTGCGTACTGGTATAAGCCACCCTAACTATAGAATTCGGATGTCAAAATCCATTAACCGTAGATGTAATATACGTAGTACAGCTAGCCTTAGCATATAGAACTAGTGAATTTGATGACAAACTATGAACTTAATAGGTCATAATCCCCTAGAGAAGGATGGTTTAAGATACATAAATCACCTTGCAGTTATTTTCTATAACATGCCTTAAAAAATTACTGATATCTACAAAAAGTTTTAAGTTAAGGCAGCTTACAAGGCAGTGATGAAATCGTTTAAAATTTTTCTAACAACTTAAGTTCAGGACGGACATTTGCTGAACAGCTTTACATGCAGATTGTAAAATACAGGGTTTTCGATATGGTTTACTAGTTATCAGTATCTGATTGACGTTTTTCCTTTTAAGCTGGAGGTTTGCGAGAATGGCTCAACATGAGAAAGTGAAGAATGATGAGCCATGGATGATCCATACTAGAGTGGACTAAGCCAAATTTTTCACGTGTATCTACGGCCTTTAAAGGTAAGACATTGATCAAATTAGAAATGCTCTACTGATTACCTTTGATCGACTGTATAAAGTTGGAATATTGTCATCTACGAACACCAGTTAAAAATAGCAAACCGTTTGTGTTGCACAAATATTAGGCCATGCTATACAAAAATCGGTTATGGTGCTTTTAGAAAGTACTAAGATTTTTTTAACCTAATAATGTGCTGTATTCTGTAAAAAAAAGTGCGCCAGTAAAGAATTCTGTAAAAATAAAAAAAATAAAAAAAAATACAGTAGAAAGAAATAAATGAATTGGGAAAAAAATGACGACGTGCGCAAAATAAAAGGTAAAAAGTAGAATTGAGCAGAAATAATTAACCAATAATAATTGAGAAGTGCATTTTGCGCAGGAAAGAAGTTTGGAAGTTTGGTCGAGCTTTGTAGAGGAGAATGGAGTCTCTGGAAGGAAGGTAATTTAGTTCGGTGGTATCTATACAATATGTAGTATACTATTCTTATTATCTTACGTATTTATACTCGGAAGCGTAAAATTTTTGGTTATATTATTATGGATTTTCCTGATCTGGTGCACTGCAGTCTTAATACATGGCTTGATTAATTTTTGTAATTAAATGTTCAATGAGCTTGTTCTAATGGTATCATTAATATGAGTAAAAAGTGATTCTAGTAAAAAAAAACATACCGAGTTTAGCACCAGAAAGTGCATCGAAGTTGTTTGTTAGTACAATAACTGGTCAAAATAATGCGAATAAAAAGATCCACCGTTCTAAGTTACACTGACCGTCACTACATTATGTGAGAATCTGACTTAGCTCAAATATTATGCATAAAGTTAATGATCAGCATTTCCTGGACTTGAATGGTTTCAAACATCATTCTTTTGTCATACTCTCCATTTGGCGAAATAGGTTACACTGAATATCCAGTGTGCAATCCAGGTAACTTGACTCGGCTTATGACTAAATTTCCTGAACGAGGAAAATTTTGGACCTCAGTCTCAAAATTGAGGCTTGGGAGAAAAATTGTCTATACTTCATTTTTTTTTTTTTTACAGAATCACAAAAGTTCCTCTCTGGACTTTGTATATTTGGAAGGCTGTGTCACGAAGCCCCGCCCAAAAAAATAAAATCCCTCAAAAATAGTTAACTAAAGAAGCTCGCAGAATTTTAAATGTTAGGAAAAAAATTTTACTGTTTAATAGACGTTCTGAATTGTTAAAATGTGTCATACAATATGTCCATCTACAAATCTGGATAAATAGTCTTTTGAAAGTGCTGATCACACCTTGACTTCTAACCAAATTAAAACTTTTCCTGTTTTAGTTCTTTTACGATTTCAGTGCCCATTTAGCTGTATTTTTAGTGAATTAAAAGATAGGTTGATAATATCACTGAATTACGTTTAATGTGCAGGGCTTTCGTACCGAATTCAGGGCAGGACCAAATTTGTACTGGCTACTTTGATATGTGAGCCACTTGCAATGAATTAAGGGTAAGTTATATTACGATATTTGTATTACTTTTGCAGTTGAGAGCATTTTTTACTCAGTGTACAAAATTAAGTCAGTACTGTATTCTTCAACTCCTTCCCTGTAATGTAGGTTGATTTTTTTTTATATTAAATTAAGAATCAGGACTATATTATTCATGGACAGTCTCTGAATTGCCGGGCATTTGTGCTGAATTTCAGGACTGCAGTATAACTGTACAGCCAATGTTCAGGGCAACTTTAACCAAGTTTTCTGCTGACTTTTAGGAATACAGCAATAATGGTTAATATTCAGGCCCTTTTTCCCGAAATACCTCAATTTTTAATGATTTAATTAACATTTCACACTCCATCAGGTAATCCACTGCTTGCAAATTCTTAAAAAGAATGATCGACAAATTTTGAAGAAAATTATCCAGAGAAGTTGAGTAACTTTGATGAACATGAAATGTGCTTCTCTGGGGGGAATGTATGGCTTAGGTGGGATAGAAAGGACTGTTTTGATGGAGCCGAAACTGCAGATTTGGAGGTCGAATTTTTTATAGAAACTCAAAATTATGCAATTTAAGGTTTTGGAACAATAAAAAATAGTAAGGTTAAAAGTCAAACTGAAGCTTATGGGCTGTCAGTGCCAATAGCTCTTGGAATATTTTTTTAAAAAGTTCATTAGCTTTGGTAAAGTAATTTCGAAACAATAGTAAAATGAGATGGAGGAACATATGTTTTTAGTATTCATAACTTTTATATAAAAACTTTGGTGCATTGATGTGAAATTTGGACTTCCGTAAGACTTACTCAGTTTTCTCATGTAATTATGAGTTTTTATAATAATAATAATAATGACAATGTTGAAAAGGTGTTATTGTTATAGCCTGGTGCAAGCAATAATAATAATAATAATAATAATAATAATAATAATAATAATAATAATAATAATAATAATAATAATAATAATAATAGTGAAAAAGTCCACGTTGATGTAAGTGTCAATATCCATTTACATCAATGTGGATTTTTCACCATTTTAATGATTCATGTGTTATGAGATAAAGATATGGAATTTTTTACTGTAATTTGATAGCTGAAACTTACACTAAGAAGCCTCTCACTTTTTCAAGTGAAATTTGTATTGAATCCCAATTTTAGATTAATATTCACTGTAGCTGTGATCAAGTAAAATTTCACTGCATCAAGATGTCCTTGCTAAAAAAAATCTGGTAAGGGTCTTAGACTTTGTTCCAGGGGCA
This sequence comes from Macrobrachium rosenbergii, assembly GCA_039081455.1. NCBI lineage: Eukaryota > Metazoa > Arthropoda > Malacostraca > Decapoda > Palaemonidae > Macrobrachium > Macrobrachium rosenbergii. The sequence goes on along the minus strand of JANJGK010000017.1, from coordinate 17,484,854 downwards.
TAGGTACTGGAAGTTTGGGGACCCTGTTATAATCATCTTTTGTCTTAATTCCTTGTAAGCCGAAAGAACTCAGCCTGATATGACGTCATTAACTCCTTCCTCGTATTTTCAGAAAATTGTCTACATGTACAACATTGTAGCTTGCCAACAGAAATTGAACCAGATCAAGAAAAGCAAGTTTCACATTAGAATTCCACATCGTATCTGCTATGAAAGAAGAGCGTGAACTTCAAGAAGCAAAACCCATTTATTTATTAAATTTATACAGAGGGCCAGAATGTAGTGATTCTCAAATGTTATCTTTTGCTGATGATAGAACTGAAGTAGAGAAACTGATCCCCTTAACATTAATGTTAGAGTTGTGTTCTAGTATCTACTGTAGATATTACAATCTTATCTCTCTTCACTGTTAAAAGTAGGTTACGGTTAAATTTTTAGTATTACATAAGCATTTTATCAGGCTCAAAGCAGAGCCTGATGACCCAAAATTGAGGCAAGTTCAGCTGTGCTGCTTATCATTTTTAATTAGAACTACTGGAGTACTTGTTATATCAGGGGGTTCACTGATTCAAGCTACATCATTTGTAATCTGAACATGCTACTGTTTAGGTTATCAGTCATCTGGTAGCCCATTATTATTCAGGAGCTGTTTATACTTATCATTTTAATATTACTTGAATTTCTCCTGCTTTTAAGTAGGTCATTGTTTCTAGATATTTATTGTTAACATAATTTCACCATCAGTTTTACAATAAGTATGTGGTACTTCACTATGATTCAGGACACCGTTTTTTTACGTAAGATTCCTAAGCTTATTTCATCAAGTACTTCAGTGCGTGTCAGGAATAAGCGTTTTAACATTTTTTTTACCAGTTTGTAATTGTTTAGGATGTATTTGTAATTGTGTATATTTCTTATGTTTAACATCAGCTATCATGTAGTTCACATGTTACAGGACACAGCTTTGTTTTTACAAGAATCGAGTCTCGGTTTAATGGCAGTTACAAATAGCTCGGTGGGTCCGGATACAGAGGTTATTTAATTTTCTTATTCATGTTAGCTATCTGGCAACAGAATACTTTTTTCTTCAGTAAGATTTATAAGTTTATGCTCGGCTTTCAAGAAGTTCAGGTTGTTAGGCGATAGATTCTCTCTCTCTCTCTCTCTCTCTCTCTCTCTCTCTCTCTCTCTCTCTCTCTCTCTCTCTCTCTCTCTCTCTCTCTCTCTCAACTGATATATCTTATTCGTTTAATACAGCTACACTTCAGGAAGCAAAATTTTCGGTTGAATTTCTAAGCAGGGTTTGTATCAGCTTTCAAGTAGCTTAGCACATTTCAGGATACATAGTTTTCACCTATAATTCTCATTAGTTTATTATCAGCTATCAAATAGTTAATGATGTCTCTGGCTACATAATATTAAACACAATATTAGCCTAATATCAGCTATTATGTAGTCATAGCTACTCTTTGACTTATTTTTTATTTTGAAGTCATGTATGGTTAAGGACAGTTTTTTAGATTACTTAGTTTTGATTACCAATATCCAACAGGTCATTGTTCAGTGCCTACTTGCTTGGGAGCGAAGGTCACGTGAGATTAATAGAAGGCTATTCTTATTATTTTCAGTAATTTTCCTGAAGTTCATAAATGATCAGTAGCAAAAAGTTCATTAGTCAGAAGGAATAGGTTTTACTGTTTTGATTGAATATCTCGGTGATAGTCAATATAGTTAGGAATAGTTTTGTAGAATGAAATCTGTTAGGCATGAATCCCTCAGAGAATAGATAATATCTCCAGCTAAAGCACAAATGACTCCTGTTAGTTTATTGCAATAAGTCTCAGGTACTCTTAAACTAGCTCCCGTCACAGTAAGAACTTGGAGTTAAGCTTCTCAAGTACTTCTCGTGGCCTTCATCCATAGTCTGTTTCAGTTACTGAATTATGTCGGAGTTCCTTGAGAACTAAATTGTTATAATTTCGAGGTCTTTTATTATTGTATGTGAGCATAGGTAGGTACTTTTACTATAAAACTTAGGCTATTGAAAGGCATTCTTTTATACAGGGGAGATATCACAGCCAGAAGCTTTTAAACGTTTGCACTGTTAAGAGGGGATATATTTCACAGCTTATTTTCTTAATTTGATGACAGACGGAGAACGCGTCATTAGTTTCAAGCAATTAAACGATTCTCTCTGAATTTTGTACAAAGCTCGGCATGAAAATGCTGCTTCTTGCGTAACACTAAATACTAACCAATAACACGTTAATACTGTAAGTACTGAGAGTATTATATCAAGATGGCATCTGTGCATATTTCAAGACACTGGCGACACAAGAAGGTTGCAAACTGAAGTGTTACTTTGAGGGCGATTTGGTATTGTTGTCAGATGTTTAGTGGATAAGTTATTTGATAAGTAAACTCAAATTCATAGCATTATTTTAAGGGGAATTTGGTACTATTAACAATGGTGTTTTAGGTAAATTACTCAGCAACGCCTCAATTTGAACGCGTTATTTGTTCATGAGACTTACCTGCCAGATATATATATAGCTGTATTCTCCGAAGGTCCGACAGAATTTCAAATTTCGCGGCACACGCAGTGGCCGGTCAGGTGGTTAGTACCCATTCCCGCCGCTGGGAGGCGGGTATCAGGAACCATTCCCATTTTCTATTCAGATTTTCTCTGTCGCCGGACTGTCAACACCTGTTGTCAGTTCCTCCGCCTTTTGGATTTCGAAAATTTGTTGTCACTTAAGTATTTTGGTTGTTTTTTGGTATTCGACTGGATCTGTGACTTGGCATACGCTCTTTGTGGACCGTTTTTGATTTTGCTTTTGACTTTTCTTATAATTAAGATGTCTTACCTCTAGCTATCGAGTCTGTAGCTTGGGTGATTGTAAGGTGAGGCTATCGAAGACTTTGATAGTTCCTCACTCTTTATGTATGATATGTAAGGGTGTTCAATGCTCTATGATAATCGGTAATGAATGTGTGGGATTGTCTGAGGGTGAGTGGAAGAAATATGAAGCCTATATGCTTAAATTGGAGCGTGATAGGCTGAGGAATCTTCCTCCTAGAGTGCATCCTTAGTTGGACAGTCAGGGTTTTCTCCTACTAGTAACCCTGTAGTAATTTATTATTAACCCTGTAGTTTGTTGCTGCAGAAGGTAATTCCCTGGCTCTCGTGTGGAGTCAATGCGTGCTCTTGAAACTAAAGTGAATGCAATTCAAACGCATAGTGTTAGTGCTAGTGCCCCTAGTGTTGTGGAGGGGGCGTCAGATCGGCCCTATAATGCCTCTAGGCCTGGACCTCTGTCGAACTCCCAGGACCAGGGAGGGGGCATGTCGAAAGCCGCATGAGGGTTACGGGGGCTTCCCACCGATCTGGCGTCCCTTCGGCAGGTCCTGATGACTACCCAGGCTGCCAGGGATCGTGCTCAGGCACGCATCCTGAAGGATTGCTTCTCGTCCTCCGACACGTCCTCCCCGCCACGGGGTTGGAGCTCTCGGTTGGACTCTCGCCCTCTTAAGAGAAGCTTAGAGGAGAGGACGCTTCACGTCCTCTTCCTCTAGACGTTTGTACTCTTCCCCGAAAGTTGCGTGGATATTCCTCTGCAGAAGAGAATAAAGTGTTTTTCGAATGATCACTCTACTCGACCCCCCTGTCGCGCTAAGGCAAGGGCTAGAGCTTCTTCCCCTGTGGAAGGAAGTATACGTCTCTCGCCCCTTTCCTTCTCTCAGGTTCAGCCCTTCTCCCGAGAGAGTGGCTTCTCCAACGCGTAAGATTTTGTTGGGTTTGCAACAACAGCTGGATGCTCTCATGAACCTTTCAAGATTCGAATCTGCCTGTTAAGAGGTACAGACTTTCACCTTCGTCTCCCGCTTCGGGAACGATACAGAGCGTCTGTCGTCTAGAGAGAGTGTTTAGTGGCTTCCTATTCGTCTTCCCCGAGTTGAGGTGTTGGCCTTTTCTCTTGTCTCGCGCCAGGAGCGCGTCTTGCTCTTCGTGCGCTTCTCACGCTTCACGCGCGCCTCACCTTGACGCTCGGCGCGCGCCTAGCCATGACGCTTCGCGCGCGCCACGCTGTAACTCTCTTCTAGTACTTGCCACGAAGCCTCTCGCGCGTCACGCCATGACGCTCCGCGCTCGCTTCGCCTTATAGCTTCAAGTCTTGTGTTGACGCCGCTCCAGTTGTTCATCATGTCGCACAACTACCCACTTCAACATCTGATGTCCTTCTTAATTTAGCCAGTACTTGCTTCGGCAGTACATATACTAAAATTGGAACGATACAGAGAAGATTAGCATGGCTCCTGCGCAAGGATGACACGCTATTCGTGAAGCGTTCCACATTTTTTATGTTTACTATACGTACTCTAGTTGACGTCTTCTTCGTTCGCGGGAGTTCCCGCTTACGTATCGGCGAATCGGAACTACTTTCACCACTCACTCAAGACCCGCCAGCTGCGGAAGAACATCCTCTTTCGTCACAGCCTTTGTATGAAGAGAAACTTCTTTCGTCTTCTTCTTCCTCTGATTATCAGACTCTGGCTTTTTTCTTAAGGATCTGTTTCCTGAGACTTTTCAACCTTCGGCTCCTCTCTCTCCACCTTCGCAGTTGTCTTTGTCTTAAGGGGAGCGTTTGACGAAAAAATCGGAAATAAAATTTTCTGGGATATTTTATATATGGCATCATACATATCCTGACTATCTTCTCAGAAAGTTTTATTTAAAAGTTCGCCACAGTTAGAAGTTATAAACAAAACAGTAACCTATCATAGTCAAATTACATTTTCATATAATGTAATGATATTGTCAGTATATCGGTGGTAATTTCCTTTTAGCTATGAAATAATATCTAATGCGATCTATGGCAACCCTGTGGACATAGTACGCATCAACGAAAGACAGGATTGCCGCAGGGCAGTCAGTGGCAGTCAGTCAGTAGCAGCTCAGAGCTTGACTAAGTAATACGTCCCGCTGGCCAACCTCAGCCGTGTTTTGACACTCGCTTCATTTAGCTTCATTTAGCGAAGTTATATTACTTTGCAGGTCTATTTTTTGGCTTTTCATTATGTCATAAAACATCAAACTGTGTAACGGCAAGCAAATAAATACACAGAGAAGCAAAAAATATCGTTTTTCTCAAAACTAAAGTTATCGACATTCAAACTGCATCTCCTTCATAACGCTTGCACCGATCTCAGATACAAAAAGTAAACGAAAGCTAAATGTTTGCATAACAAAGGGGCTTCCATGGGAAGCAACACGAGACCCGCACCACGAGAGAGAGTTTTTTTCCCGAAGGAATGTCACTTCCAAGAGAGGTAGCAAGTGACTCCCTTCATCTCCAGACTCCCTTTGCAACCAGGCTTCATTTTGCACAAGCCTGGAAAGAGTGAGGGGCAGACGTTTGGTCCCTCCTACTGTTAGAGAGAGGTTACTTGATTCCCTTCCTGTCTCCTCTTTTGTTTTTTGTTTCCCAACTGCCTTCCTGTCAAACAGAAAATTGTTTGACCTGCTCGAACAGATGTTCGAGCGGAGAGCAGTGGAACAAATCTTGGACTCGGTGTTCCCCGGGATTTTACTACAGATTGTTTCTAGTCCCGAAACTTTCAGTAGGCTGGAGACCCGTCTTGGACGTCAACAGGTCGAACAACTTGGTCCGGAAGGAAAAGTTCAAGATGGAGACCTCGCAGTCAATACTAGGAGCCCTTCATCCCGGGGATTGGATGGTATCTTTGGATCTCCAAGATACTTATCTTCACGCCCCAATTCATCCACGTTCGGTGAAGTATCTCAGGTTGTCTTGGGGGGCTAGACGTACCAGTTCAGGGCTCTCTGCTTTGGACTCTGCACAACGGCCATACCACGTTGAAAACACCGCTTCTCGTCCGATCAGCGAAGTTAAGCAACGTTGGGTCTGGTCAGTTCTTGGATGGTTGACCGCCTGGGAACACCAGATGCTGTTGGCGTCACATTTTGCTCCGAGGGTGTTTACACGTCTCATGAAAAACGTTGCGATGCAGTTGCATCTGTCGCACGTCAGGATCTCACTCTACTTGGACGACTGGTTGATTCGAGCGTCGTCGAAGCGAAGGTAGGCTATCTGGAGGACCTTCAGTTGACTCTGCAACTCGTGAAGTCCCTGGGACTTCTGGTCTGTGGAGAAGTCGCAGCTGATCCCCTCACTGTCCATTGTGTCTGGGAATTCAGATCTATTCAGCGGCTTTTATAGCGTCTCCGTCGCAAGAACGGCAACTTCTATGTACGAAAAAGTTTCGGCCGCCTTGGAAAAGGAAACATGCTAGGTGAAGGAAGGAATGAGTCTGCTGGGGACCATTTCCTCGCTGGAGAAGTTTGTTTTCTGGGGAGTCTGCATCTCAGGCCTCTTCAGTTCTTTTTGTTGGAGAACTGACAAAGCAAGGAAGACTTGAAAGAGGAATTGAGAATTCTTCCTTATATAAAGAGGATCTGTGGTGGTGGCTCGATCCAACGGAATTGCAGAAAGGGATCTCCCTCAAGCTTCTGAACCCCAACCTAGTGTTGTTTTTCCGACGGGTCGTCAACAGGTTGGGGGGCAACACTAGAGGGAGAGGAAGTGTTAGGAACCTGGAGAGAGGAACAGGTGTCCTGGCACATCGACTTCAAAGATTTGGCGGCTATCTTTTAGCTCGCCAATTCTTCGAGGTCCAAGTTTGCAATCGTGTAGTTCTAGCAAACTCGGACAATACTTGTTCCCTGTTCAGCCTTGCAAGAGAGATTATTCTTTGAGCCTATGCTCGCAACATTTCGATTCTCACAAGTTTTGTGGCAGAGGTCGAAAATGTTCGAGCAGACCTGCTCTGTTGGCGCCATCAACTCCTGCCGAAGGAATGGACCCTTCATCAGGAGGTTTGCCAAGATTTTTGGAAATTTTGGGGTCGCCATCTTGTGGATATTTTCACGACCTCAAGAACAGCGAGGCTCCCTCTGTAAAGCTCATCTGTACTCGACCCTGGGGCAGTTGCGATAGTTGCTCTTCCCTGGGATTGGACGGGAATAGATGTTTACGCCTTTTTCCCCGTTCTAAATTCTGGGAGAAGTCATACGCAAGTTCGCGGCCTCACAAGGGACGAGGATGACTCTCATCCCCACGTTTTGGCCTTCGAACCACTGGTTCTCGGAGTTTCTCTTCTGGTTGGTAGACGTTCCGAGGACCCTTCCTATGAGAGCAGACCTGCTCATACAAACCCACTTCACGAGATATCTTTGAATCTCCCCGCTCTGAACCTGACTGCTTTCAGACTATCGAAACTTGGTCAGAGCGAAGGGGTTTTTCTGGCCAGGTGGCACGGGCCATCGCTAGAGCCAGAAGTTCTTCATCTAAAGGATATATCTAGCGAAGTGAGCAACCTTAAAAGGTTGGTGTAGAAAGAAGGGCTTTTCCTCTTCCTCTATCACTGTGAGCCAGGTTGCGGATTTTCTCCTTTACTTAAGAGAAAAACTCGATATAGCAGTTCCGACTATCAAGTGTTATCGGAGCATGCTTTCGATTGTATTCAGACACAGAGGATTAGCTTTGTCTGACAATAAGGACCTCCACGATCTTACGAGCTCTTTCAAGACGTCCAAGGTTCCTCAGCTGATTTCCCCTGCTTGGAACTTGGACGTAATGCTCAAGTTTTTGATGTTTAGTCCTTTTGAGCCTCTCCACTCTGCATCTCTTAAGGATGTTACTCGAAACGGCATTCCTCGCGGCGAAGAGAGTGAGAGAAGTTCGAGGCCGTCATGTGGGCTTCAAGGAACACAATGCTGTCTATTCTTTAAGCCCTAAGTTCTTGGCTAAGAATGATAGGTCTTCTAACCCTTGGCCTAGACACTTTGAAATTAAAGGTTTAGCAGACCTTATTGGACAGGAACCTGAGGGAGTTCTATGTCCAGTTAGAGCTCTCAAGTACTACCTTAAAAGAACACAGGACACTCGTGGTCCATTGGATGTTTTATGGTGTTCTGTGAGGCAACCAGTTAAACCTATGTCGAAGAATGCACTGGCATTCTTCATTAGGGACGTCATTAAGGACGCACACTCTAGTTGTGACGACTCCAACTTCAAGTTGTTGAGAGTTAACGCTCACGAGGTGAGGGCAGTTGCTACCTCCATGGCGTTCAAGAAAAATATGGTACTCAGTGACATTTTTAGTGCCACATTTTGGCGAAGTCAATTCGGTGTTTGCCTCACACTCTTGGCAAGATGTTTAGGTAGCATACGAAATTGCTTTTCGCTGGGACCATACATTGCTGCTTCAGCAACCTTGGGGACAAGGGGTAACTCTGATCCTATCCCCTTTTTAATTGTGTTTTTGTGGTTGTTGGGTCGACTACTGGAGGCAGTCTTCCCAATCCTTTGCAAACTAACGCTTTAGGTGTTGGTTAGGTGGTTAGTAATGCTCTTTTGTCCTCTTTGTATGGGCTATGATCTAGTCACATTGTGGTCACGCCCCCGTTGACAGATCATCTAGAAGTCGCCAGCTATATAGGTCACTACCTCGCTGGGGTCTCTAGTAAAGCAGAAGCAGACTAGAGTGACAGTAACCACTCAGTCAGCTACGCTATCAGATAAGGAACCAAAATAATTTTACCAATAATTGGTTTTTTCCCTATTTCTTGGCTGTCTCTACCCCCCTCCAAAGGTGGTATTCAGCTATATATATATCTGGCAGGTAAGTCTCATGAACAAAATGATATTTTAATGATAAAATAAAGTTTGTTCATACTTACCTGGCAGATATATATATTTATATTGCCCTCCCTCCTCCCCTCAGGAGACAGTGGCGTTAGAAAATCTGAATAGAAAATGGGAATGGTTCCTGATACCCGCCTCCCAGCGGCGGGAATGGGTACTAACCACCTGACCGGCCACTGCGTGTGCCGCAAAATTTGAAATTCTGTCGGACCTTCAGAGAATACAGCTATATATATATCTGCCAGGTAAGTATGAACAAACTTTATTTTATCATTAAAATATCATTTTAAATGAGTTTAAGTATTAATGAAAAGGGTATTTTAGGTATACGAACAAGTAAACTCAAAAGTGCTCATTTAAGGGGAGTTTGATAAAGATATTTTGAGTAAGTAACTGAATAGGGGTTCTCATATTTAATAGGTAGACCTCCTGAAAGTTGAAAATCATCTTCAGAACTAGTCATTAAAATTTTCACTACATGGCTAAATATTTTCCAGAGTTTTGTTACGAAAGGGGAAATTCCTTTCTTAGTGGACATCTTAGCTATTAGCAAGGTCTAGACCTTGGCTATTAGGAGAGTTGCTGTTTAATTACGTACTAGTAAGTCACATATATCCCTTTCCTTGTAAGGATGTCACAAAGGGACGGCTCTCCCGTGGAAGGTGTAAACTGTAGTAGGTAAGGTTAGGGAAGTTGAAGCGCAAAGTTGAAGAAACTAAAGAGATGTAAAGTAAAGAGAGGACATCTGATAGTGAGGGATTTTTGTTACGAGTAGACTTTCCCAGAGAATAGTCACAAAAATGACTTATGGAGATTTTTTAGGTTATGGTATTAATTTTTTTTTTTTTAGTGTTTCATACAGTTCCCATTGAGTAAGTAATTTGATCAAACTAAGAGTCGGTCAACCATCATTGTTACTAATTTAATTTTAGAATCATAATAATTGGAAAATTATTGTAATACCAAAGTGTGTGTTGATTTTATTGTGCAAGGACTTCTGTATTTCAGCTTTTGCTCAATCCTCATCAAGTCGTCGTCTTCATGTAGCTATAGAAAAACAAAGCAGGCCGAAAAACTACAAAACTGTAATGGCACAAAAATATCAAGGAAATGACAACAATATCCAGTGTCTCCTTAATTAGGGCATATCGTTTAGAGCTTTTAAGCTAGGTTTGACAAACTTTGGGGACTCATGGCTATAGAAAAATTTTCCCCATTGGCCAACGTTGGCAAATGACTGGGGTGGGAATACTTTCTTGCAATGTCATTAGGACAGAAATTGGATACATGTAGCCATGGGATATTTTTTCTGAACCGATATGAATAATTTAGTAACTGAGCTTGCTAATTTCATTCTGACTAGACGTCCCTCTTTATAACTTTAATTCACACACACTGCATATTCAAGGGCGTCTCTTCAGACTCCTGTTAAACCTGTTATATAGAAACACTGCATATTTATGGAACAAATAGGAAGCCCCAGAACTGCACACTCTTGCGTTAAATATTTGATCACTTTGCAAGAGAAACCCCGGAGGTTTCATACTGGAATGAAGTTCACATACTTTGTTTACGAAGTGCTGCACGCTTTAAAGAAGTTCTCTCTCTCTCTCTCTCTCTCTCTCTCTCTCTCTCTCTCTCTCTCTCTCTCTCTCTCTCTCTCTCTCTCTCTCTCTCTCTCTCTGATTTTACTGAAGCATTTTGTACATTTTGTGCTTAGCAAAAGTCTTTACATGTTTTTCTGAAGCATCATTTCACATACATTCTTTGCTGGAGGTCCCTTACATGTTTTAAAGCATCATTCTTTATTGAACGAGTCTTGTATAATCGGCACAGGGATTAAAAACCTCTCTTAACATTTTCACACTTAATTCTCAACTCTAAACGCATTCACTTATAATACCTTTATAGGTGTTCAGTTGTTCCACGGTAAAAGATATTTGGATCTTAGATGGTTAGGGTATGAAACCTAAGGTGAATCTTTGGGTGTAAATATATTTGCGTTCATCACTAAGTTCTAAAGTGAATTCCAGAACACTTTTTGTGGTAAATATTGAGTAGTTCGTGTTTTCTAATGTCATGAAGTTGGGAGTTTCATCTTAATATTAAAGAGAGGAGACTTTTTAGTATACTGTAAAAAGGGAGAACTGGAGCAGTGTCTAAAAAACCAACATTAGCCTGTACACCTGAACAGTTAAAAAAAAAATATGAATTTTCGCTCATTAATAAGGGACGGAAGTTGAAGTACAGAAGCCCTCATATGTGATTACATGTGTATACTGTGTGAAGAAAAAACCGAAAAGATTGTAATTAGGGAACTGGAAAGACCTAAAATAAAAGGCTTCATGGAGTCGGCATTCAGTGCCCCGAGGAGGGAGAGGTCCTCGGCAGGAAGTAACCAATCAGTTATCCACTTTGAAACCGACCCAAGGGGCTGTTTTCTGAGCTGACAGCTGAATGCTGAGATGGGGAAAGTCTTTTATACTTTCCTTGTGCTTTCTCACTTGTTTTCCAATTTTCTGTTATTTACTGAAGAATGTGTAGACCAATTCAAATGTCAAAAGAGAATTTTTGTGTACAGGAAGTCCAAAGTGGGTGTGGTAAGGTTACTCTTGAGACAATCCTTAGCCTATGTTATGATTGCATTTGTACAAAAGGAAACGCTTGCTTGGCATACTTTTGTGTCATGACCAGGAGTAGTTTGTTACTGCCAGAATTTTGTATCAATCCATGTATATACGATGGCCAAAATGTCCCTAGTTCAATTTTCTATGAGTAACTTGAATGAAAATCTGATTTTGATACATATTGAAATTCTGTATTTTGCTTTCATGCAGGATTTTCTCCCACATCTTGTTACAGATCTTGAGTCTTGTATTGAATCTCATGGAAAGCGAGAAACAATTTGCAAAAGGCCCGTGATTATGATGACTGCATTTTCGAATGTGTTAACCATTGTGTTATTGGTTACGTAGCTGTCAGGATTTTCTCCTTAGAGCTGTGTATAAATTTACTTATAAGCATTTGTTGAAACAGTTACCTGATTTGTCTTCAGAGGTATTTATATTAAAAAGTTACTTATTTCTTACGGATTAGCGACTCAAATTGCTTCGTCTACTTCAATACAAAAGTTCTCTATATTCATGACTTTAAATATTCGATTATTTTATGAGAAAAACTTGGACAAATTTTATTCGGGAATGTCACATCATACTTGTAAGTTAATTATTCGATTCCCTTGTTTGAAATACTACTTCCGGCCAGTTTCTGGTAAACTTGAGAGTTGTGTAATATAGAAAATCTTAACGTTCACAGCATCATTCACCAAGATTAAAGAACTTATTTTCTTGAGCAAAATTTGACATTTTTGCTGATACTGAATTTGATTTAGATAATCACATGCTTGCCTTTTTTAAAAGAAATTTACATGAAAAATTTTTACAAGATTATTTTCAAACATTCGATATCATTTGTCTCCTTCCAGATGTCATAAAAGATATAAAGCAAGGCTTTCGAAAGTTAAAAGTTGTCCTTTTGGTCAAGTATATGACAACACTATTAATTATATTTCGGACACATGCTGTTGTTCCAAAAGGGGGTACCAGCTTGGGGCTTAAACACCTTCTCGTCTTGGCTGGCATTTTGTTCGTGTATCTGAAATAAAGAAGGGATAAACAACCACGAAGGCCAGCTTTATAACACTGTGAGAGAAACCTTACAAGTTCATCACATCGTTAGTAATTAAGCAAACAAAATTGGCTGTGTGACAATCCTGGAGGATTTTGATCTTGTGATGAAAGTGTCTGGTCAAAATTGGTAGAAACAAAACTATTTAAGTTTTTTTTAACAAGGTTATGTGCAATAATATGGCTTTTGGTATATTGGTATATTCGGTATATTTTTTGGTATATTTGATTTATGCTTTCACCCAAAACCTTACCAAAAGGCATGCTGGGATTTTCAGGTGTGTGAGGTCATTAATGTCTAGATTTGATTAAGTTGAAAAGATGAATTTTAGAACAAGGGTTTCCCTTGTCATTCAACGGGACGAGGAAATTGCCATTATTAGGTTGCTTCTCTAATGTAATGCTTAATTTCTGTGGAAGTTTTTCCATGAAACATTTGGTAAGATTCAGAGGAATCAGATGCTATGGAGGGGTCATTTCCTGACAATTGCAGAAATCTTTCATTACAGTTTGTGAAATGTTTGACAGTGTATAATGGTTAAGAGGCTTCAGGTGCCTGCAGGTTTTCTCTGAAGTTTTGTAGACTATGAAAGTGTTGTACAGGCTTACTGAGCTTTGTGTTGACTCTTTGGATTAAAGATGCAAGTCCCTGGTGTGAGGTGCCTAAGTAATGGTGTTAATGTATTGTGTTGAGCTTTTTGTTCCTGGAAGAATACATGATTTGAGACTGATTTTAGTGCTTAGTGGATCTTTAAATGTATAACTGGTGTGGCCTTTTCATTGCTCCAAAAGGGTCACTGACCCATGGTGACCTAAGAAATCACTGGAATGTCAAGTAGTTTTACAGTTAATATACCTGATCTTGAAGACAGTGGTCATGATGTAGGTTAGAAATTTTCTTGAGTTTTACACTGATGAACAATTTATTTTATAATGCCAGTGGGTTTAGGAAGCCTACTGACCATATGCAGTTAAAGATTAAGTAAGAGTTTTTTTTGTCATGTTGGTTTGTATCTTAATCGAGTACTTGCTCGTGATATCTTGGAATTCGAAGTGTTATTCTAAGATAGCGAAGTTTTGGAGTACAATAAATCTTTCTGATGTTTATCAAGTAATGCTGTGAATAAGGTGGGTTAATGTTGAGAGTTGTGTTTAATGTTTTCATAGTTTGCAATAGTAAATTTTGCTGTTCACGAAAGCTTGATAATGTCTAGCTTTTAATTGTTAAAGGTATGTCTTGTTAAGAGTCTTTTTATTCGGTCGGTATATGGGAATCGCAAGTGTTCGTGATAGTTTGGTTTAGGACTAAGAAAATGGTTTATGACAATGAAGTATGGGATACTGACATAATCAGTTCGGGATAATCATGAAGGACATTTAGCTAGTGTTTGTTCGGTATTTTAGTGACAGTGGAGTTACTCCAGGTATTGCTTTTGACAATTGTACTGTCTTTCTGGAGCACGATGATAGAATCAGGATTCATCATCATTAGTATCATCTGAATACATGGTAAAAAGTTTAAAGCACAGGATAAGTTTGCTGGCATTTGAAACAAGTCCAGGATTCAAGAAAATTGTTGGTTTAAGAACACTTGGATTTAGGTCGTCTTTGCTCCTGCCATACTTTAGTTCAGAAAGTCTTTCAGTTTATGATAGCTTTAGTTTTAGAAAGTTTACTAGTGTCTGACACTTAAACATTTCAGGTTCTAAAGTTTCGGGTAGTTTATTTTGATATTTTGAATTCAGGAAGTTTTTGGTGACGGTTCTGCTTTTAGGAAGTTTGTTAATGTGTGATACCTTTACATTTAGAAAGTCAGTTAATCTATGAAACTTAGTCAGAAAAATCTGATTTTTCATGACAGTTTGCTTTCAGAAAGTCGGCTTATCCTGTTTTTGCATTCAGAGGTCTCTTGCTTTGTAATAACTGTAGTTTTAGAATGTCGACTAAGTTGTAAGCAATTTTGGTAGTTTGTGAAATATTTCTATTTATAATGTCTGGGTGTTGCTTTTATTTTCATACAGTTGGTTAGCTTGTGGTTGTTTTGCCTTTAGGATGTCTGTTAATATGGTTTTGCCTTCAGGAAGCCTGTTAACTTAATATGGTTATGCCTTCAGGAAGTGGGTTAACTTTTATAGTTTTGCCTTTAGAAAGTCTGTTAACTTCTGTGGTTTTGCTTCAGGAAATCTGTCATTTTCAATGGTTTTGCCTTGAAGTCAGTTAACTTAATATCGTTATGCCTTCCGGGAGTTTGTTAACTTTTATGGTTTTGCCTTGAGAAAGTTTGTTAATTTTTATGGTTTTGCCTTTAGGAAGTTGGTTACCATTCATGGTTTTGCCTTAGGAAAGACTGTTAACTTTTATGTTTTTACCTTCAGAAAGTTTGTTCATTTTTATGGTCCTGCCTTCAGGAAGTCTGTTAACTTATATGGTTTTGCTTTCAGGAAGTCTGTTAACTTTTATGGTTTTGCCTTCAGGAAGTCTGTTAACTTATATGGTTTTGCCTTCAGGAAGTCTGTTAACTTTTATGGTTTTGCCTTCAGGAAGTCTGTTAACTTATATGGTTTTGCCTTCAGGAAGTCTGTTAACTTTTATGGTTTTGCCTTCAGGAAGTCTGTTAACTTATATGGTTTTGCCTTCAGGAAGTTTGCTAACTTTTATGGTTTTGCCTCAGGAAATCTGTCGATTTTAATGGTTTTGCCTTCAAAAAGATGTTAACTTTTATGGTTTTGCCTTCCAGAAGTTTGTTAACTTTTATGGTTTTGCCTTTGGAAATTTTGTTAACTTTTATGGTTTTGCCTTTAGAAATTTTGTCAACTTTTATGGTTTTGCCTTCAGGAAGTTTGTCAACTTTTATGGGTTTCCCTTCAGGAAATATGTCAATTTCAAAGGCTTTGCCTTAAAGAAGTTTGTTAGCTTTTATGTTTGTCATGGTTTTATCTTTAGGAACTTTGTTAATTTTTATGGTTTTGCCTTCCTGAAATTTGTTGATTTTTATGGTTTTACTTTCATGAATTTTGATAACTTTTATAGTTTTGCCTTCCCGAAGTTTGTTAACTTTTATGGTTTTGCCTTTAAGTATTTTATTAACTTTTATGGTTTTGCCTTTAAGAATTTTGTTAACTTTTATGGTTTTGCCTTTAGGAATTTTGTTAACTTTTATGGTTTTGCCTTTAGGAATTTTGTTAAATTTTATGGTTTTGCCTTTGGGAATTTTGTTAACTTTTATGGTTTTGCCTTTAGGGATTTTGTTAACTTTTATGGTTTTGCCTTTAGAAATTTTGTTAACTATTATGGTTTTGCCTTTAGGAATTTTGATACCTTGTATGGTTTGCCTTTAGGAATTTTGCTAACTTTTATGGTTTTGCCTTTAGGAATTTTGCTAACTTTTATGGTTTTGCCTTCAGCAAATTTGCTAACTTTTATGGTTTTGCCTCCAGGAAGTTTGTTAACTTTTATGGTTTTGCCTTCAGGAAGTTTGTTAACTTTTATGGTTTTGCCTTCAGAATTTTTGCTAACTTTTATGGTTTTGCCTCCAGGAAGTTTGTTAACTTTTATGGTTTTGCCTTCAGGAGGTTTGTTAACTTTTATGGTTTTGCCTCCAGGAAGTTTGTTAACTTTTATGGTTTTGCCTTCAGGAAGTTTGTTAACTTTTATGGTTTTACCTCCAGGAAGTTTGTTAACTTTTATGGTTTTGCCTTCAGGAAGTTTGTTAACTTTTATGGTTTTGCCTTCAGGAAGTTTGTTGACTTTTATGGTTTTGCCTCCAGGAAGTTTGTTAACTTTTAGGGTTTTGTCTTCAGGAAGTTTGTTAACTTTTATGGTTTTGCCTCCAGGAGGTTTGTTAACTTTTAGGGTTTTGCCTTCAGGAAGTTTGTTAACTTTTATGGTTTTGCCTCCAGGAAGTTTGTTAACTTTTATGGTTTTGCCTCCAGGAAGTTTGTTAACTTTTATGGTTTTGTCTCCAGGAAGTTTGTTAACTTTTATGGTTTTGCCTCCAGGAAGCTTGTTAACTTTTATGGTTTTGCCTTCAGGAAGTTTGTTAACTTTTATGGTTTTGCCTCCAGGAAGTTTGTTAACTTCTATGGTTTTGCCTTCAGGAAATCTGTCTATTTTAATGTTTTGTCCTCAAGAAGTCTTAACTTTAATGTTGTTGCTTTCCAAAGTCTGTTAACATTAATTCTTTGGCTTTTAACATGTCTGGGTTTCTGGGTATTTGTCTAAAAAAAAAAAAAAAACCTTAACAGTTGTCTGAAAACTGTTAAAGTTTTTCTCTTTTTTTTGCTATGTCTGTTTATTTTGGATTTTTGCGGGTAGTCTATTAGGTACTATTAATTTTTTTTACCCCTGGAATTCTTCGTGGTTTGTATTTTTTAATGTAGAAAATCTTTGGCCAGAAAATTTAGTAGTCAGTGTTGTTTTGGGGGGTGACAAGAAAGTGTGTTCGGGAGTTTCTTTTCCTAGGAAGTGTTTTATTTGAGATTTTCTCTGCAAGGACTATTCTGGTTTGGGAAAGTTTTTGATTGGAATATCTATTAGCCTGAGAGTTGTTCTTAGTCTCCACGAGTTATTTGCTTAAAATGACCTACGTATCGTGAATTTTATGCTCAGAAAGTTTTGCCCAAAATGTGCTTTTAGTATGAACATTTTAACATGCAAAGGAGAGATAGTTTGGGAGAGGTTTTTGCCTAAAAATGTTTGTGTACATCTTCAAAGGATATTTTTTCATAAAAAAGTTAGTTTTACATAGAAAAATTTTGGGGGGAGGTTTGCACCTGGAAAATTTGTTACCATTATGTTAGTTCTTGAAAGTTATTTTGCTTATAAAGTGTCAGTTGGGTGAGCTGCCATTGTGAAGAAAGCCTGTTGATTCAAAGGTGGCTTTTGTTTTGACTGGAAAATACTAGATTTTTTTTTGGGGGGGGGGTGGGCTAGAAAATCTTTAGGTGTGAAAGTTTTCTACCCAGAAAGTATCAATTTACTTTCTTTTCCTTCGTCAGGAAGTCTTTTAGCAATGTTTTTTTTTTTATTTGCCATGAAAACTTCCTGATATCGGCCTAAAAAGTTTACTAGTTTGGGAAAAGGTTTTCTTTTGTTTAGAAAATGGAGTTTATTTGCCTGCCAAATTTGTCAAACTTTTTTCAGTCTGGGAGCCAGGGTTGATTTTGAGCAGAAAATGGAGCCTTGTCTAAAAAGTATTTTTTTTTTTACTTGACAGTGCTTGTCTGTCAGTTTTCTGCCCATAAACTTTTTTTTTTTTTAACCTAGAGTGTGATTTTTGTATAGAGTCAGTTCGACTGAGATCTTTGCCTGCAAAGTGTCGGTTGGGAAGAGATTTTTACCCTGAAAGTCTGTTTTTTCTTGTTTGGCCCAGTAATATGTCAGTTTCAGTGCTCTCTGCCTTACGGTACTCACAGGAACAGACGTTAAAAGTTCTCTTGGAAATTCTGGATATAAAGGGTGACTTCACCGCCAAGAATCATATAAACGGCCAAGATGTAGCATGTCCTGAAAGCTGTGCAAAAAAGTGTTACTGAAACTTAGTTTGTCAATAGTTTGATATTAGCATTTTAAAGGCAAATCTTGAGGTGTAATGTCTAAATTAGATGAGGTACACTTCTCATGAAGTTCCCCCTAATCAGTATTCATTCGTTGATCTCATTTGTAGCAATATTAGCCCTGTCGTAAGGGTCCATATAAAGGGGCAATGTTCATTACTCTGTATCCATGTACTGATGAATACAAAGGCTACGTTTTCTTTGGTTTATAGCCCTGTTCTTATAAGTAAGTGAAAGGGTAATTTTAGTGTATACTCATGTTCAGTATTAAACAGCAGTTTATATTTTAAGGCAGTTTCAGTTCCACGGAATTTTTAATGTCTTTTATTTGGTTATCATTATGAAACGACTTTTTTAGTCTTCAGTCCTATTCTCGTGATCAATAGAAAACTGCTTTTCATAGTTTTGTAAAAGCCGGAATCTGTAAGATGTGAGAAGATATCATAACTTCAAAACGCCCAAAGGAATGTTAAATCAGTTGCTGAACTTCGTATCTAATTATCTAGCAATGGGATGGATTTTGTAAGAAGTATCTCACAGACCCTAAACTGGCCTGGTGGTCCACGTGTAAGGTGAAGGTTGACGTTAGTCCGACCTGCTGTCCTGCTGGGGGAGGAAGAACAGGGCAGGAGGACACTAGCTTTGCACGTCTCCGACCATTTACCCGACTCAATCACTTACATTGAATGGTGTCTCAGGGCCAAAGACGAGTTATTTAAGGCGTTTGGGTCACTTGTCTGCTTTTGGAGGGACGGCATGTGTCATGATGTAATTAATTGCTTTTGTTGTAACAACGACTGGAGGATGACTTGTAATTTGAAATAAACTTCATTAGCTTTTGTTTGGTGTACTTGTGAAATCCCACTAATCTTGTTCAGAAGGATATCTGAGAACATTAATGAATATTCCGTACTTTGCACATAACTTTCGTGAACGAAAATATCATACAAACTGAAAACGGCATCAAATTGACCAATTAACTTAAAAGTTTAGAGTAAATTATTTGAATGTCAATTTACAGAAACTAACTTTCGAACAACCAAAAATTTCGGTGCAAGAAGTTAATGGGCTAAGTCTCAAAATCATGTGATCAAAATAATGCAAAATTCAAAGCAAGCAATTATATGATTGAAATAGGACAGGGCAGCAAAAATGTGATTTTGCAGAATTTAGTCGGTCAACTCCCAGTGGAAAAAAAAATAGTTTTCCCTATTGATATATCTGAAAATAGGGTTGAAATACCCATATCGAGTAATATTTTGAGTTAATTCCCTTTCACTGCTCTAAGTCGAAAATTCTGGCAGGTGCAAGTCATTGCCATGTGACTAATGCACGAAAATATATTGATCGTAACCAGGGACTTTGGCTTAATCGCTTCTCCGTTTTCTATGATGAGTGAATACAAGATCTGTTTTCTTGAACAAATTGTCATGGATTTGAAAACTAAACGAAAACGGAAAGTAGTTTTGGCCTTTATACTTCGCGAACGAAATTAGGATTGTCCAACTCTACGGTGTTTTAACGCCATTTTCATGAGAAATGTCGCGTCAGCCAAGCACGTAATCACTGCCATAAGAGTGAACGTAAGCCAAGGTCTGGCCACAGGGGTTACATTACAACCAACTCCCATGGACTTACAACACATTGAAGCTTTCTTTGACATTTGAAAGGGTCTACCATTCCCTAACAATGACAGAGAAAACGGGAATACGTCTGGGAAAGCGCAAAGGAAAGTAAGGCTTTACTCCCATCTCGCTAATCAGCTGGCAGCTTAGAAACAGCCCTTTAGGTCGGCTTCAAAGTTGGTAACCAATTGGTTTACCTCCTGCTGAGGATCTCTCCCTCTTCGGGTCACTAATATGCTGACTTAGGAGTAAAAAAAAAAAAAAAAATTAAATTGTTACGAGGAACCAAGCCAAAGATTAAAATTGTGTATCTTAAGGATTTAAATAAAAATGCGTCCTGTTACTTACGAGTTTGTATTTCCTCACTACAATCTATATTGTTTGTACAGTACGTCATTATCAAGATGATCTAAAGTACTTTCTGTCCTAGGCTCCGTCCACACGATCGAGCTTTGTCTGGTGTGACGTCAGAAGCGGGCAAAGTTCTCGGTTTCTGACGTCACATAGGACAACGTTCGTCGAACAAAGCCCGATCGTGTGGACGCAGCTCTAGACAATATTCCCATAAAAAGCACCATTACTGTGACTTAACAATATTCTGCAATTTTCCCTATATATTTCTCTAGACTGCTTTCGTGGCACTGAAAAGCAATATCTACGTCAAACATATGACAACAATAAAACACTTAGGCCTATGATGTTACGCATAACATCATGATCCAATTACATTCTCTCAATTCATCGATTCTTTAAAGCTTACCCTTTTCGTATCTTGTTCCTGTGGACCAATTCTCCGTCTACATTCGTTAACTTTTCGAGCATTTTTAAAGGGCTTTACTACGTACCAATCATTTCAGTTAAGTGTACCTTTTCACACCTCTCGATCTGGTATTCTTACGCCTTTTCGTTTCTATATCAGCCATACTCTCACAGAATCTGAACTTTCGAGATTATTTTTTTTTAACCCTGTTATTTTTCATCTCGACTCGCTTTTAATGCTTGTTACTAGAGAAAAAAAAATATAAAATATATATATATATATATATATATATATATATATATATATATATATATATATATATATATCAGACGGTTTTACCATATGAACAATTACGAGAAAGAGGAGCTAAATGAGAGAGAGAGAGAGAGAGAGAGAGAGAGAGAGAGAGAGAGAGAGAGAGAGAGAGAGAGAGAGAGAGAGAGAGAGAGAGAGAGAGAGAGAGAGAAATTTTGCCAGCTTACCATGGTTAAAAGCTGCTCACGCTTCTCAACTTTACAATGCCTTTTTTTGCCTGCCTTAGCAACAAATCGAACCAACTCCTGATTTTCAATTTTCGTTAAGACTAGTAAAAAACCCTTCTTGCTACTTTCGGGACCCATTCAGCAGGATGAAAGGAAAGAACGAAGAATGTTCTTGAATTGTAACCTTGAAGTTTTTGGTGCTGTTTAATAGTAGTTATTACTGTACTCCTCTTCAAAGTCAGTTAATTTAAAAAAACAATGGTTTTATAGCTGTACAAAAAAAAAAAATCCAATTAAGTCAGCTGGATCGTGGACCAGTTCACTTTAAGAAGCAAGTATTTAAACTGATGATAGTTAGACTGCTATTGCAACAGCCGTGGCAACAAACCAGACTACATGAAGGCAATAGTAAAATGACCACGCAGAGTATGACATATTAGATCCACCACGATATCCTAAACAAGTAATGTTTCAAGCAACACTGAATTTTACTCTACAACACAACCACGTTCTCAAAATAAATCCTTAACAAAATAAAAATATACGAGATGGTACTGTAGTTTGGTAGGGACGTTAATGGATAACTATCTTGAAGCTACACTGCTATGGACTGGACAAAATATGTGCTTGGAGTGACTATATTTGTCTGAAATTCACTGACAAGGCCTGCCAGACCTCTCAACAGAAAATATGACAGTCACTGTTTATATTATGCAGCCATCATTCTTAAACTCTCTGAAAGGATGCCTGAAGCAATGACTTGCCAAAGGACTCGACTTACGGCAAGGGTAACTGCAGGTGGTCCATTAACATTTCCAAATTGCCCAAATATGTAAAGGCCCACGGCTCAGTTCAACACTCCCTGGGCAGCAGTACAAAGCATATAGCCATCAACGGCTATTTTGTGGCTGGTTAGTTGATGAACGACAGAAACGATGACAGGATACTCAGGTAGAAAGCCCTGACATATTGCAGATACTCTACGATAGTGCAGCTAGGCTGCTCCTCTCCTCCCAAAGGACTGGAAGAGGCTCATAAAAGCAGTTACCAAAATACGAGTACAGGTATCCAAACGATTGACAACTCATTCAGATTTGTGGTCAACAACTGTGGTTGCAAATAAATTCCAAAATAATGTTCACAAAACAGGAAACCAAGAACTGTACAGAATATTGCTATTCGGAGAAAAAGAAGTAATACTGCATACATGTCTACCCTCATGAACACAACTGGACATAAGATACACATATTACGTATTTACAAATACAGGGAATGCACAGGCTAAAATGTCTATTGGACATCAGAAACCAATGAATGCAATTCAAGAAAGCCCAGCTTACAAGCAACTGCACTCAAGCCATAACGGTAATCACCTGGAGGTTACAAAACAGTTAACCACTATGGAGGTAAAATAATGTAAAATCAGGAATGGCTCTAACTTGTTAAGGACAGGTAAAAATGGCACTTGTAACCAATGGTTTGTTTTCTGCATTAACACGAATGAGAGAGAGAGAGAGAGAGAGAGAGAGAGAGAGAGAGAGAGAGAGAGATTAAGAAAACACAAACACAAAATTTATTACAAAACTGATATAACTTCATATAAAACAACAAAAATTTTAAATGCACTTGATGTATACATCAAATTTTTTTTTTTCTATTTTCAACTTTACCATGAAGAAGGGGTCACTCTGAAGAAGCAAGACCTTGCACACTCATTTTGTCTTTCCAAACATGCCAGGAGAGGATGAATAAACATGAAAACCTTTCAACTCTGCGTGTCCGTTCTCCTCCTTTCATAGCTCAAAAACAGCAGTTGCAAAGTATTCACACTGCTTAAAGAGTGAATTAATCATATTGCCCAAGGAAGTGTTAAGTTTGATGTTTATGCAAAGATCCATTCTTATCCCTGTACGAGGTCGTTTGTGAGACACAGCATTTTATTCCTCTGCACCGGTGTAGAGTGTATTTTCATTTCCATTTTCAAAAGTTTTCAATAACCTGATGAAATGGTCAGTAGTGTTAGAAGAAAAGTTGAAAGAAAAAGGGGGCCTGATTTAGAATCAATAATTGTCAAGTTTGGCTCCACAGCTAGTAAATCAAGAATAGATAACCTTTATATAAACATCTACATGAAAGTATCGTGCAAAGAAGTTTAAGACATGTTTTTAAGATGGTATCTGACAGAGTACAAGTATTGAGACAAGCAGAGGGTACCAGAAGGAGTTGTCGGACAAATACGGGCACTACAGAATAACATGAGATCTTGGACGAAGACAATAACATGTGCATTACATGAGAAGAATTTGAGCTAAAATTCACAAGAATCAGCACTGAACCCTGTATTTGCAACTGGAGTCAGGGCAGAAAGCACAAAGGAATGAAGAAAGACACCGAGTCAGCATGACCTGGTGTTAACAGTAGAAACAGACCAGGGAAGAGATCTTGGAAAGGTTCAAAATGGAAAAGTGGAATAACACTGTTATCAGCAAAATCAACGGCATAGGGGACGGATATGGAAAACATGAAAATGTCCAGGTTGGTAGGTGACGCTGTGGATACCATGGTGGGGGGCGGCTCAGTAGGAATGTAAATGATGAGTTTATAGTTGAAACGTCGGACTGAGGTGGCTCAAAAACAGATGAGATCACAAAAAATCCTAAAATAATGAAACCTGAATCTAGTGGCAGTCCTATTCTGAACTCTGCTGATGAAAGAGACCGACCAAGTGAAAGACAATCACCCTCATTAAGTCACACAAAAACCAAGTAATCTTGAGATAATTACAGAGCGATGAACAAATAGGAGTAACAGTACATTAGGAGATCCAATCGCACTCCTCCCCCGAAAAAAAAAAAATATATATACGAGGGTAAGTCAATAAGTATCTGCACTTTTATTCTAATTGTTTGTGAATAGGCTTTATGGCTTTGTGTGCTATGCCGGGTTGTAGATGGCTCCGCCCTCCTCCCTTGTGGTTGGTTTCAGCGTTACCACTTCAGTGCGCTCTGCGCTGTTGAGAAGTAAGATGGACACACCACTCTCCATTTGCACCAAAGAAGAACAACGCTCTGTAATCTGTTTTTTGTGGTCTGAAGGTGTACCAGGAGCTGAAATCCATAGAAGACTGGGGCAATGTTTTGCCACGACGTAGTGTTTATGAGTGGATTGAGTAGTGGCTGTCGCTGGGCGTCCATCGCGTTTCTCATCCTCCACGCTTGTCCGACTGCTTTTGAACTGCTCAATCCACTCATAAACACTACATCGTGGCAAAACATTCCCCCCGTACTGTACTGAAAGTCTTCTATGGATTTCAGCTCCTGGTACACCTTCAGACCACAAAAAACAGATTACAGAGCGTTGTTCTTTGGTGCAAATGGAGAGTGGTGCGTCCATCCTTACTTCTCAACAGCGCAGAGCGCACTGAAGTGGTAACGCTGAAACCAACCACAAGGGAGGAGGGCGGAGCCATCTACAACCCGACATAGCACACAAAGCCATACAGCCTATTCACAAACAATTAGAATAAAAGTGCGGATACTTATTGACTTACCCTCATATATATATAATATATATATCACCTGTTATCAAAGCTGGATATGAGTAAGAATCACTCTACACCGAAAAGTGCATAACCTGTTTACCCTAAATCAGAATGAAAGATGGCTAGAGATGGTAAAACTCCAAATGCAAAATAATGAAAACATTAAAAGAAAAAAATTAACTAAGAGACAATCTTCAAAGTCTTACACCATACCAAACTGAATATGGATTAAAAGACTGAAAACTGGCAGGAACGTCATACACCTAGTGATTGACAGAGATAATGAAAGTGAAGCCAGGTAAAGGTAAACAGCCTTAGGGAGCCTCTGTTATATTCTGGAGTGGCGGTGTAACTTCTACTTTACAGGAATCATTCTTGGGTGCATTATATCAAATCAGCCTCCAAAGGGAATGAGAGATCTTTGACATGGGCACAGATAAAAAACAACAGCTACCACTGTTAGTCACAGAACCCACAAGGTACCATAAATTTAAAGATCTGAAATAACACATCCTTGCCTGGAGGTTAGGGTACGGAAGACAGCTGAGAAAAATTAGACAGCCCTCAAAAACTGGCAAGATGAAGGTAGCCAGAAGGCAAGTGGATAGGGTAAAGACAATGAGGAAAATGACTTGGAAAATACTTGGAGATTCTTCTAAATGGTGACAAACAGACCACCACAGAATGTAGCGTCTGTTGTTGATGGGGACTTCTTGTCTCCAACTTGCTAAAAGCAATTGAAATGCCAATCATTGAGGGGTTAACCATAACATATGGATTTAACATAATGATTATTCAAAATGAGTACATATTCATTTGGAACAAGCCTTAAAGGTTATCAGCTTCCATGGGAACCTTCGACAGAACAGACCACCCAATAGCAAGTAATTAAATAATAAAAACAAAAACCAAAAATACATAGAAATATGCCGGAAAAACTAAAGCAACAGCATATGGGACACTGAAGTAATGCTGTACAAGGAGATTGGATCAGAAAAGAGGAGACGCTATGTGGAATATACAAAAGACAAGACTGAGGGCATGGTATGAATGTATGTGAGGAAATGGTCTAAGAAAGGTTGAAAAATGTTTTAAATCATCAAAAGCCAGTTTAATTTTGTACCAGGAAAATCAGCCGGAGGCAAACTTTATGAAGAGCTTAATGCATGAGGAAACCATACACAAAAAGAAATGTTATACTTCTGTAGATTTTTAGCGGCATTTAACAGAGTACCAAGCTATAAATAGCAAATCTTACTAGATATCCAAATGATCTGGGGTGAAGACAGCAGAAGAAACATCCTGATTAGTTAAGAATAACACTGGTGTCTACCAAGATTAACCCATTGCTATTTTTCACAGTAATAGATGAAAGTACTAACACATGAAAAAAGGAAAGCTCCTAGGGGTAATGTTAGGTTCAAGGAAGGTTTTAGAAAAACATTACCTGTAACAGATAAGGAGAACTGACAATCAAAGCCAGCAAAACTTAGGATATGGTGACAGGAAGGAAACAAAGGATAAGAAGTGGTCTAGCAAGTGGCCATGTGGATGCTGTAAGCATGGTGTAGGTAAGCTGTGATATTATACATCGAATGTAAGAGATGGTGTTGCAAGAGATACTCAGAATGGCAAAGTTTAAAAGGAGTGAGGAATCTTTTTATGCTCAGTAAACACAAGATGTAATAATGAAGACGTGGAGGAGGAGGGGGATTGCATTCAGTGGTGGGGGGGGGGACCTTGGAAGCAGCAGAGCAGATCTGTTATCTAGTTTAGGCTTGAATTGAGGGGGCAGTCAAGTAAGTACATAGCAGCAACAATCTGAATATTGAAGATAGATCAATGGAATACTGAGTACAAGTATACATTTAAATTGCTTTTGCAAGACCTTTGTTACTGTTGACAGCAGGCATGGATACAGAAAGAAAAAAAGAAAAGGCATGGCAATAAACTGCATGGCTGGATTGCCTTTGGAAGATCTTACTCTGGATGAGGATATAGCGAAGAAGTGGAAAGGCTGGAAAACAGATGATCAAGATCTCGAAGATGTGGTTTGGTCACATGGTAAAGAGGAGAAAGGAGGGTGCGAAGCAAGAGATACAAGTGTTGAAGCTGGAAGATTTTTTAGAGTGCGTTAACAAGGACCTGGACCATAAGCGAACTTAGGCTGTAAATGTGTAACATTGAAGAAAAATGGAGAAAACTCTTCAGACATCTGAAGAAAATGACCGAACTTATTTAAGTCATACGCTGGCTTTATGACATTACTATTAACCATTCAACAGTTTAGTTAGAATCTATGTCGTTGCATATACAAAACTGCTCTTTTCTACAACACTTCCAATACCATGGCCAAGCTTAAAGCTTCCTTTAGGTCTAGAATACCATATATTGTATTCATTTACTTCTAATGTAAATACATTATAGCCAAAACACAATCAATTATCTCACTTACAATGAATACTGAAATATAGTCTTATATTTGTTTGACAGAGCTAAATGGCTTTATCAGTTTTAATTCTTCTGAATTATTTTGAATTTACAGAAATTTTAAGACAGGAAAAGCACTAATTACCCGCAGTTTACTTTGAAATTTAAATCTTGGCATTCTACAAAAACTGAAATAAGCTGTAACTGCCATTATCGCTCTGAACTTTGTACTGTCATAAAACTCTTAACTGTTACCTTTCTCTTTTATACTTGAACACAATCACAGATATGCACATGCAGCCAAAGTCACTGTATAGGATACCAGTTATACCATCATATTGTAGCTTTACAAAACTAAAAAAATTAACCATTTAATTTGTACATTTTCTTCTTATAGTTTGACAGAAACAAACCTCTTTATTCTCATTTGTGCCCAAACTTTCAGTTAAAAGCAGAGAAACCAAATATGTGCATTGTATTGCACATATGTAAAAATGATGGTTACCATCTTGTCTGTCATATCTGTCAGAGGACACAAGAAGTGAACCAATCAGAGGAGCTGCAAGATGAAACTTCCAGTGATATTAGAATGATGGACAGGAAAATTCATAAAGCAAAGACGGAGCTGTAAAAATGAAAGAAAGAAAGGATCATGAATAGGTCAATTAACTGTAAAATCACATCTTAATTTTACTTATTCCGTATGGGTAACGATATACTAAGGTAACTAGCAATTACAATGTTCGAGGACTTGAGTAGATTTTTGTGGGCTCCAAGCTTGAGAATTAGCCCTTTTGAACCCCAAAATTATATCACTGAATTTTTATGCACAACAAAACACATTTCCTTTCATTTAGACTACGTAATTTGGAACTAAGTCTAAAAAATTAGAAAACAGTACACGGTAACAAAGGGAACTTTGGGAACCACAAAGGATTACAGAAGCTCAAGACAAAGAGCTCGTCAGAAAAAGGACGCCTAAGAAAAATACTCAACACCCAAAGCCAACGTGTATCACTTTTACTTATTAAGTTAGACCCATCCTGACAGTGTTTTTTTTTATATTCAGTAACATCCACTCTCTGGCCAAAATAGTGATAGTAGTCTGTTATTGAGAGGTCACATACTGCCAGTAATTAACCTTCGCCAAGCTGGTTTCAGCATCTACTCAAGCACCCAGTTTCTCTGCCATTGCTGGAAGCTAAGGCACAAGTAAAAATAAAAATGTTTGTAACTTGTGTTAATATACTTGAACAAAATTACTGGCCAAGAGATAACATCTTTTAGGAAGTGGCATTGGAAAAATTTTGACAAATTCAGGTTTTCAAGGCACTGGGTAAATTCTGTCTTCTTCAGATCTTGAAGTCATCTTGAAAACTTCAGCATAATGAGCCCAGGAACCTGAAATACATTCATAATTTAGTAACAGATAAAAGATGGTAATCTTCACACCACTTTGTAAACTATTATTCAAGAACCTCAAAAATACATTTTACATATATGCCAAAAGATTTTGACACATTAAAGTACTAGGTAGATTTTCTGAATGCTTCTCATGATACACTTCTCTTACATAAAGAATATGATGTATTTAGTATTAATAATATTATTATTGTAACTATCATGAAGTAGTTCAACAAGACCATTCATTTCTGTTTCTAACCTCCCATAGGACTCACTCAAAGGACCAATGCAACAAAGAAGTTTAACAGTTTAGGGCTTAAAGGTTTCAGTTTTTGAAGGCTTGGGTGATTGGGAGAGGTAAAGGACAGGTCACTGTGTTGTTGCACAATTACTCTACCAAAAAAAGTCACAATTTTATTGGTTATGTTGTGTTGATTACCTCTGACTGATTCTCTGCCTTTTCCATTTCAATTTGTCCTCTGCTATCCTTGATGACTCAGACTGCTTTCACTGGGTAGGTTTATGGATCCTTTGGAGTAGAAGATTGTTTCCTCTCTTCCACTGCTGTTCTGCCGTAAGGTCTGCCCTTTGTATAGGTCCTGGGTTTCCTGCTTAACTGGATCCCTGTTACCTAAAAAGAAAGAAAAAAAAATTAATCTTAATCATCCTCAGCAACCCTAGTGGTTTAGCTTCTGCAGCCTCATTTCTCAAAGATTCTCTGGCTGAGCCATAGGATACCCTAGATATGTGACTTAGTGATCTCTTATATATAAGAACAAAAGCTAATTACAATGCATCCAGATATATTTACCAATTTTGTACAAATATATCTAAATTGTCTGCAATCACTGTATAAGAAATTTCTTGCTGGATTCTCTTGCTGGATTCAGATCTCCCTGCAATGAAAGAAATGAAAGTTATGAAACTAATATCTTAATTGTGTCCACTAAAAATTTTCATCTTAAAAATTATCCACAAATACATCTCTTGAGAAATTCCAAAGATAAGTTTCCTTATTAGGTTCTGTTCTAACCAGAACATTTTTTCTATAACTATTTAAAGGATGATGATTCCAGTGGAACTCTTCATTTATATCAAATGGATCAAATATTACAAACACTGAAGAACATGTTCAAAATTTCAGTTCATGTCCATTCATACGATATATAAACCTCTGTCATATTCCAAAACCGAGTAGTTAGAATTAAGTGCGATTAATTTTCTCGACATTTCCCATAGTGGGAGCCCAGCCTCCTAAAATCAGAATTCCTCGCTCAGTTTAAATTACATGGAATGTTTGTTGGCACAGGGTTTAATGGTTTGCCTGGGTTAATTTTCTTCGTTAAGAGATTATAATAATAAATTTCAACACATTTTAAATGGCTACAGGAAATGTAAAATAATTTATCCACCTTATTTCTCCTCGATTTTATATAAGAACCTTGCACTTTCTGTTACAGATAAAGTGTACAGCCAATGGGAAGCAATAATTCACAAAGGAATTTCTTTTTTTCTGGAAGCAATGAGGGCACCAACGTAACCCAGAGAGTAGGTAAAGTAAGAGTAATGCTTGAAAGTGTGCGATGTCAACGAAGCGTTTGGTTGTATCAAAAGAAAGTTGCTGCCATTTCTTAAATTCTCCGGAAAGTCACAATGGGTATATTAGTGTTTTTTTAACCTAACTGAAGTCATAGGCAACTCTGTGATTGTTATCCTGTATCATTTGATTTTTATTTCGTACAGAGCTCTGTACTTTGTTCCCCATAAGTACAACCCTAAGTACAATCACTTGAGTTACCACTATTTGTGGTTTCTGCTCATCACTGGGAGGCAAAATTAGGCTCAGGGGCAAAAATAACTAATATTTCTAAAAGTGGCATGTTTATGTTATGTCAGTACAATGTTCAGCATACTTAAAAAAAAAAAGTGCAATGCATAGTTTGTATTATTAAGAATCACTTTGTCTGACTGAGTATTTTCCAGTCACCAAAAGTTATTGCTGGTGTTAAACAGTTCTAAGCATAAGTAGTTTATTCAACTTTTTCTGCACAATAAAACATACATGTGTAATCTTCAATGTGACCACAGAAGTTAGGTTATATCCACAAACTGAAATGAAAGGAAATGAATCCAGATCTCATTTTTCTAAGTCATTAAAACAAAGGATTTTAGTGCTTCATGACAATCCTTAAGCGTAAATCACAGCTTTTTTTCTAATGTAAATAACTCACAAGAATTAATCGGTTCCACAAGCTTACAAATAACCACTCTCCTTTAACACAAGTGCCAGATAAGGGGTGACAAATCAGAATCTGGAAAGGCTTCTTAAACTGACTGGGCAAATGTTAACAATGAGTAAAACAAAAGTCTGCTTCAATGGGTCACTTATCCCATGTGCAAAGCAAGTACTCCTGAATTCTGTCTTCTGTCTGCATACTAAATGTGTGCCAACAGCAGGTGAAATAATGTCACTAAATGTTACAGCTAAGTCAACACAGCCGTCACAAGTAACAGCGCTGATACTCTCACATACAAATCACCAAATAAAAAAAGGTAGGAGATGCTGACCACTCTTGCATACCAATGGCACAAGATAAAACAAAAATACAGACTGAACAACATTTGTATTCATATACTGCTTTTTTTTCTCACCATAATCTCATCCCTCAAAGGTCCTACAGCAATAACATCCAGCAAAACACCAGATACGACAGATCTAGACTCTCTGAAAATGCAACAATTACTTTCTGCTTTTGGTCACTTCAGGAAATTTGAATGAGACAAAACACAAAGCCTCCAAAAACTAAGTTACTTTAGGTGCAACCAAAGTTGTTGGGGGCACCAGCACCTTGAATTTTGAAATTATGAATAATTTAAGGCTCACTAAAGACCAAACTATTCAACCAGACCATAAGCTAGCTTATGCTAGAAGCTGGCTTATGTATTAAGCCGTGGAGCTTCTACACAACTTACCAGGTTAACTTAATGGGCTCTGCACTGCAATTTCTTATCTGCCACTGTCCTGATCAACTTTCCTCATCCCGCCTAAACTTATGTGCAAATTATCTTCATCTATACCATAACGTCATATTCAATGACACAGGCTTTTTATGGGGTCACTGAAGCCAGCCCTCAAAGTCTATTTGGTGTAAAAAATCAGTTTAGATGTAAGGAGTCACCGGAATGCTATCCAAAGCCACCTAAGGAAACCTTAACACAAAAACAACAGTCCTCACTCCCCCATGAAAGGTGTACCACCATCACCGGATGCCTTAAGTAGCATTTTACTGATTCAGCTTGTAACTGTCACTCATATTCTGAGAGTTTGTACGATTGCAAACATTTTTTCACTGGATTGAGGTTATTTTACAAGATATGATGAAACTGGATTACTAAAATTGACAGATGCACAAGCCACTTCCAATAACACAACAGACAAGTAAAAAATTATGAAACAGATTTTTGAAAGATTTCATAGCTTCCTTTCATAAAACTGGTCATAACTTTTCCCAAGATATAAGATGGACTGGACTATACTTACAGCTATTCCTACTGAATGTTTTTAGCTAACATCCATACCATACTTAACTCATATAACATATGTCTTAACTTGTGTACAACTACTTAAAATTCAATTTAGAAAAAAAAAAAAACTTTTTTTGCCTAAATTATCAACAAAACTTTTTCATATCCCTGCTACTAGTGCGCCAACATTACAAAATGTTACTAAGGACAAAAACAACCTGGACTTTGTAATAGGAGTGGATTCTATCCATAGGCCTAATTCATGGCTCTATTTTTCATCATAAACATGAATAGGACATCAACTACAATGGATAACCCCATACTCATTAAGCCTAAGAACAGAAGGTCAATGTACTACTGCAGGATATAATTTGATATAAAAAAAGTAGAAGCAACATGCAAACTGGAGTTACATTTAAAATAAACAAGAGAATTAAGATAAGTATTGGGTCAGTTTTTAGTGTCAAGCTGAAGCATAAGCAAACATATTTAGAAAATCACAGGGGTCACCCAAACAATTCAAAATATGACCAAGATAAATTTAAATAAGCTGGGCAGCTTAAAGGTGGAAAGATACCAGAGGGAGTGATTGACAGGTAGAAGACTGAAATAAGGAAGCTGGCCCTAAGAAGGGTCAACAAAAAGAACCTTCAAACAAAAAACACAGTAAGCCGTGCCCTCTACATGGAGAAACAATTAAATTCAACAAAATACATAGCGATCAACTGCCAGTCAAACAAGAAACTGCTGCTGAACACTATGGATGAGAAAACCAATAACTGTTAGGCAATCTACCTACTGGATGAACTTCTAAAATATACCACACATGAACAAGCTGGCACTCTATAAACTGAGTATGGCAGCACCTCAAACTCCCCTGGCCCTTATCCCCCATTGTACATCCCAATCTTAGTACTTTCATCCAGTAAATGTACTTATAATATTTAGCCTCTTAAACACCTGCAACACCCTCAGGTCCTAAGAACTATGTTGAACCAAGGAAATATCTAAGCCTTTTTAGCTGCTTCTTGTTTTCATTTCAAGACATTTTACTGGGTCAAAAAGGACCATGAGATCCTCAACAGAGCTGAAATTGCACACACCCAGTAACGCTAAGAGATTCTGCCACACCACTAAGGACAAACTGCTCCTTCCACAAGATTAGTTTGCATGAACCTGATTCAGTTAAATGTACAGTACTCTGGAATAAGACCCAACATGTAAACTTCAATGAAACAAAAAAGTGAGATTAACATCTGGACTTTAATCTCCTTTTTATTACCTGTGCTATACTCCACTCACTCATACCACCTTCATTAATCAACAGCAGTTGACTAGCTCAGGACCAAAGAAATCAAGAGCAGGATGAAGAAAAATGGTATGGCCTAACAATGAATGAAGCAACACAACTTCCTTTAAAGGAAATGACGGCATAAGAC
Organism: Macrobrachium rosenbergii; assembly: GCA_039081455.1. Classification (NCBI taxonomy): domain Eukaryota; kingdom Metazoa; phylum Arthropoda; class Malacostraca; order Decapoda; family Palaemonidae; genus Macrobrachium; species Macrobrachium rosenbergii. The sequence goes on along the minus strand of JANJGK010000017.1, from coordinate 17,451,678 downwards.
AAGAGAAGCAAAAGCAGGAGTAGAATTCCCATGTCTGTCTGCAAATGGTTAAGATTTCCACGGAGAAAGTGTGGTAGAAAGAGGTCCAACAGACATTGCTAGGTCACCTGATCAATGGAGGAATGTAACTGACATTGTAATTTTACTTTTACTTCACAGGTAGAGTATTTTCATAACTCCCCAGGTCATCTCAATCATCACAAGAATAATAATTCAATGAAGTTCTGAGGTTATACTTCCTCAATTCCTGTGTCAATTACAAAACAGAGCAGCGAACTTCATTTCAGGTATGGTGCCTCTACTTCTAAAATGAAGTTCTAGCTTGCACCTACAGCAGGAGCCATTTCCAATTACATACACCGTATATGATATTATTTTCATATCTTGCGTGACAGCTAAATCTACCTCGCAGTGTTGCACATGACCAAGAGAAGGCTGCTACACTGCATTTCATTATTACCAAGATCTCTTCATATCAAAAATACCCTTAACTAGTACTAAAAACAATGAGCTTGTGGATTTACAGAAATAACTGAATCCATATTATGACTGGGAATGATCTAGTGATATAAAATTCCTACTGTTTACAGAACGCACAGCTGATCCCAGTTACAAAAGCTATTTGTAGATCACCTTGCAAGTAGCAAGACTATTTGTTTGCCATTAATGTTATACATAGTGTCACTATTATAGCTCTTGTACTTTTAATGGAACAGAAGGAACTTGATCTAAAGCCCAACCAAATGATACAGTATAGTAGTCAGTCTGAGTTAACCCCATGCATAAAACTGTATTAATAAATATAATGCACAAGCATGCCAATCAGGCACAAGAAAGACCTTTAAGAACCATTCCTTCTGGTCTGAAGTCAAAATCCACCAGCAATCCACTGACTCACGATGCCAATCACCAATTATCTCCTCGAAGCTATAATGTGGCGGAATTCAAAACCACAAAAAAACAATACACAACACTCAACCTGGTCCTCGGTTACTGGAAGATGGAGTAAGGCGTCCACGGTCGCCAACACAGCACACAAAACCACACAAACCAAACCAAAACAGAAAAACACACGACTCACGAACATACAGCAACAAGAACAGCACACTAACAAGGAAAAACAACAACTCTGCATCAGCACACAAACAAACTGTTTTAGACCAAAAAAAACGACTGACCGGTACTAGCTCTGACTCAAAAACTGCCTTCAAACCGAAAAATCCTCACATATATTCCACAGACAGACAGCGCCGTAAACAAACTAACGACCTCATCCCTCTTCCAACAACCGAAGCACTCACTTACGACAATTACACTCTCTCTCTCTCTCTCGCTCACAAAACGTTGGGAAATGCTAAATAAAAACAAATTTATTCATCCCTCTATAATAACCTAGAGTCTGCCTCCTTCAACACCCGCTCGACTCGGCCAAACCAGACCGGTTTAATTGATGTTTGGGAGACTACTGGTTTAGTTGCATACAACGATTCAAACATTGCTTGGTTTGGCTGTGTAGGTTCCTAAGGAGCCTGGACTGCTAATAGAGAGAATGGATAAAGTCCACCTTATGCTTATACTCGCTTTCATTCGCTGGAGGAAAAACCTATATCTGGTACCGGCTCCTCTTCTTCAAAAGAGTATTCTCTTTTCCTGTCCCAGTTTGGTCGGACAGGAAAAGAGACAGACTGACCACCAGCAAGAGCTGCACCCAATAACCCGGAACTCGCTACACCAGGATGTGCGAGACCAACACCCAATGTACTTGACCCCATCATACCTGAGCCAACCGTAACCCGGTTGCACAAACTCTCTACCAACTAAAGCCGATGACAAAACTCTTGAGTCAGACGCACTCGACTGCGCAAACTCCGCACCACCAAGCGACGATGACGTAAAACCTGGGCCGACCACACCTGGGCGACAAACGCCCACCCCTGTGAGCGGAGAGGCCGTAACACCCGATCCACCCAACGCCAGATGAACCAACGCTGCACCAGGACTGGTATCTGGAGCTGAAGTCACACTGACTAAGGGAGAGGGAGGAAGAACTCCCTGATGACCCGGAACCAAAGCCAAACCCACATTGAACACCTTAGAAGGAAGAACGGAAAAAGCTGCAGGAAAAGTTGAGAAAGAAGTAGAAGGAGAGAAAAGAAAGCAGCCACACCCGGAATAACGACCGGAGCACCTACCGCTGACGTTGGACAGGTGGAGAACATACCAACTGGTCCAGTACTCAAAGGAGTCTCTCAGGACAAGCTACGAGCTCCAGAACCAATGGGGACTGAAGAAGGAAAATTACCAACTACTCTAGAGAAAAGGAGAGGCTGAGGACACCATCGGTACTGATATGCTCAACGATGACGTAGACGAAATGCCAAATGCCATAGCATCCGAAAGAACCGCGACGGACACACTACATTTTAAACCCAGTAAAGGAAGAAAATACGGAGTTGTGGAAGACTCCTCAACCGCCTGTGAAGCATCTAGACCAGAAGCCTAGGAAACTACAGGACCCATGCAACTGTAAGGTGCTAAAGAAGACAGCCCCGCTAAAGAAGGTGAGGGCGCAAAAAAAGTTCTTAATTTAGCAACGTAGAATAACTGCTCGCAAAATTTCGCAACGTGAGAAGAATAGCAGCTTTGTTGTGATGCCAGAAGACTGATATTTAGGAATTAGGAAGTGCTTTGCCAGGGTTTTATTGCATGTGTTAGTCGTGAACAGTTAGCTAAGTGTGTTGTTCGAAAACAGTTACAGCAGAGGAAGTGTACAATTCCTGTGTTAATGAAGCGTAGTTGGAAATTCGTGTTTGTTAAAATACGTGTGACAACATCTAGCAGCTCGGCTCATGCGTCTGCCATCGCCTCACTCCCACGATTCAAAGACCATCATATCCAGTTCAAATTCACATTTAATGTAAATCTGCTGGCTGTAAACCTTATCTCAACCCCGAAGAGAGGATTGCACCAATGAAAATTCTTTGCTCTGCTGACTTAATGGCAAAGAAAACAGGATGAGTGAGAAAAGACTCCGAAGAGAGACCTGATAAAGAAGATTGTGTAAAGACATTGGAAGAAGGCTTAGAAGAAATTGGGGAAAAAAGGAAAACTCAGAAGCAGCAGAAGAGGCCATAGTTTTTTTTTTTTTGGAAAGAAAAACTAGACCGACTCTGTTCCCCCTTGATAATCTCGACAGACATCACTAGCAAACTCAGGAAAATTCTTCAAGACATGATCGTGAACATTGGAAAACCCAAAATTGAAAGCACTGCCTAACTAGTAATCTATAACCCTGTGACAAACCCAATGATTCTGCATTATACTGAGCCAAACTGAAAACCTTATCACCAGAAATACCACCACCTTAAGATGAACCAAACTCATCCACTGAAGGACAAGGAACCTTCAAGGACGAAGGAGCATTCTCCAACACTACAGAAACCGACAAACCTGAAAACACATCCAAACGACAAACCACGGACTTAGAAACCTTCTGTTGTAAAGAACTCGAAACAGGAAATAAAACCGAATATGGATCCAAGACGAAGTCGTCACACTAGAAACTCCAACCAAACCCATAACCGAAGAAGACTGCACCTTCCACTTCTCTTCCTGAACTCTTCCTAACCTGTTTTCCCTACTCGTCTGTATCTTACCTAACTCTACGTCAACCTCAGAACTTACACCTTGAGTGGGAAGGGGGGAATCTGCTGCTAACACCGCCAGCTCCTCACCTGGGGGCCGGCAGAACCTACCTTTGAGGCTTGCAGTTCTCCATGATCCCCGGCACCCGTTTAGGGCTGGTTCTGGAACAGGCAGGGGGGCTGAAAATGAACAATTAGAATCAACTATGCTACTACTATCACTCTATATTCTCTGTTAACTTACTCATCAGGCTAGAAATAGGCTAGACATACTGGATGACAAACTGTCCTCTAACTTCTTGAATAACTCTGAATCTAACGCTTCCTTATCTACCAGATTGTAACCCTACAGCTAATCCTGACCTACACTTACTCTTCGAGGCAATGGATTTTCTGTTTCAAATAATCCTCCATTTGATCTACTGGCCAAGACCTATATTCGTCACATCTCTGACTGATACTACACTTAACCTTCCTACATAAAATACAAACAGAATGTTGATCGTGTTTGAGGGTACTCATCCTATGCTTGCAAGACGTGCAGGGCCGATGAGCAGCAGCATCTCCAGCAGTAGAAGGCTCGGTCGTCGAAGATGTAGACGAAGTGGAAGTAGCGGCGCTAGCAGACAGCGATGTCTTCTTGTTTGACTTAACCAACTGAGTCCAAAGTACCTATCCAAAGTTAAAACCGGGAGAGAAGTTCCAAGCCCAGTCAATAAAGTATAAATCCAGGAGAAAAGGCAATGAAAACAGTCTAAAACCATAATCTGATGTCCAAATTCTTTAAATGGGGGTTGGGCTACATGACCAAAAGTTCGCCTGATGTGGGACACACCCACACAGCACGGCAAACAAATAACAATTGGGGATGTCAGCCTCTGTCGGCCGGTATTTCCAGCAGCATTGTCAATGGTACCTCAGGTAACCCATTTGACAAAATTTTTCCTGTAGCATTGGTAACGCTGAGTTAATTACACACTTTGTGGGTAAAATTATGGGGATATAGTTCGGGCTGGCCAGTGACCAGGGATAATTCACGTGTTCAGGGAGTGTATTGCAATATGTATTTTGATAACAGTTATAGAATGTGGTGGATTGTAAATGTTATAATTATACAAACTGAAACCCATGATTGTGATGGACAAGGTATAAAGATTATACTGTGATGGACAAGGTATAAAGATTATACTGTACTATCTGAGGAGATTGGTTAAATGGTTCTTACCCTAAATCAGACAACCCATAATGGAGCCTATAATGACACGACAGTCACAAATTGTGTCACAGAAATGCCTATGTAAGTAATTCACCAATGAGGACTATGAAAAACCACAATGGAAGTACAGCTAATTTCACTATTTAATAAATAAAAATACATGTATATGAGTAAAAAATATCCATAGCAATTTTCACAGCTTGATAGTTCCGAATCTGCACCTCAAGATAATATGTGTTTAGTACATGACATAAAAATGAAGGCTACGCATTTGATACAGCACTGAAGATCAGTGTCAAATGTGACACTCCAATACAGTAGCACCTCTTTGGGGATCTGGCTTTCTAATAAATAAAAAAAAGTAGTAAACATGCATTGCTTCAATTTGCTAATCCCTGATATTTAATTGTTTATCGCCTTTTCCTTTTACTCGCAGGCTGATTTCCCTTTGGAGCCCTCTTGGGTTTACAGTCTGCTGGCACGGCCTATAAGGGTTTTCAGCTGAAGATTTTAAGAAAAAAAAAAAAAAGCCTACAATATTTCCTGCACTTAAGTATTTTCTAAATATCTTCAGCTAACAGTAATTCCATAGAATTCCTAACCTAAACAAACCTTTGCTTTACACTTATCATTCAATTTATGAAAATTTAAAAGTTTATATATTCTAAAATTGTAGCATAGCAATTCAATATTATTTTAAACCTCTTCACAGGCTGTAAAATAACGATTTTCATAATAAAAACACCTTTGTAGTTGACAGTTCCCTCAACTTTGTTTCCTCCTTAGGCTATTAGTAACTATTTTACTAATTCAACCTACCCACAAAAAAACAAAAATCTAAAGGAATTTCTTATAAAACAAAATGGCAGACATTCGAAGGTTCAACTTGGTGTATTGCATTTCTTGGCGACAATTCTTTTGTCTGAAATATGTTAGGTAGGACCACGCACCTAAAAATTTGTCAGTCAAAATGCAGTATTATTTAACTTTATCACATTTAGGACTCTGAAATATAATTTTTTTGTGTATTATTTTGTACTTTTAGAGGTAGTGGATCCCACCTTATACAATACAATTTGGGGGACCATAGGGGAAAAGGGGTTTTTTTGCGTGGGGAACATAACACAAAACGAGTGAAATAGAATGACCTTAATCCCACTGATAGTTCTCATCCAGATTAAGGTAAGTTCAAGGAATGTTTTTAGACTAGGCTAATATTATGCACTAGGATTAGGACCTGGTACTTGAGGCTACATTAGGTTAGGTGTGGTTGGTTAGGTAATTTCCCAGCGAAACAAACTTCAGAAACGTTTAAAGCACACATTAAAAACAGTGTAAAATTATGTTTTCAAGTCCAAAGTGTGGCAATGGTTTAAAGTAAAATTTTACTCTAAAATCAATTTTAAAATTTTAGCAAAATCTTGGGTTCTCTGATCAAATACCTCAAAATAAATCCTTTCAGGCATACAAATCAAGTTGCAACATCATTAAGGCAATATAGGATAAATTCTCATTCTACCATCGGAATAGGATAGGCAAAATATAAAGCTTGGCTTATGTTTACAACAGCATAGACAAATCGCATTACTGGCTACAGGACTATGATTGAGATATCAACTAGGGGCCTAAGTTGACCTCTAGCCGATGTACAAAGCCTAACCAAAAGGCTCCTCGGTAAATCTGAGCAAAAGTTCTGCCCGGAATATTACCTTGGAATTTTATTTTTCCTATACTTTCAGTGTTGCTGATGAAGGAGGTGGTGGTGTTTATTGTTGGTCAATTATTATTAACCTCATATCTACCCAGCATAGTTGGGGACCCAATGGGAACGCGGGGGTTTGGGTCTGGGAAAACGCTGGGACAAAGACCGGACTGCCATGTTGTTGTTATGGAATGGTTCCGCACATGTGCAAGTCATTAGGGAGCCATAATATGTTTAAGAAGGGATTGGCTAAGGAAACTTGTTATAAAAGGAACCACTAACCAAGCCTAACCTAACAGGCCGTCTTACTTAGACGGGGCCGGAGACCCCCGGTGAAGGAGACCCCACTTTTTTTCCAAAAGGTCCCCTATAACAATGTGCCACAGTGCATGTACAATAGCATTCCACAATGGCCAGCACAGGACTTCTGAGGTTAATTACAGGTTAATTAAAGTCAACCGACAAAAAATAATAGTAAACTCTTGATAAGCAACCAAAATACTATAGGAATAATCAATTTCCAAAGCAATAACCCATGCTCAGCTATTGCTTAGTTCTACCGGCTCCTCTATTACCGTTTACCCAAAACCAGGAAAATATTACTTCCCTGATCAAACAGGCTTCTGGGAGGCTCCTCCCACACTAGCCTTCCATAAACTAACGTTAAAACTACAATTGTCTGCCTGGCCCTTGCGCTTGGTGGTAGGCCTCAAGTTCTAGGCTAAACACCTACCATCTTGCTTGGGCCTTTCTTTCCAAGTGACTACACCCATACTATTTCTAACCATACTATTTCTAACAAAACATAAGCATCAGGAAGAAGTCTCCCAATTAACTTACCATTCGTCGACATAAACAACGAGGCCGGAAGTGAAGACGTTGTCGCTTTGTCGGGACAGGATCAGAAAGCCATGACAGTTGAAGATACTAGATTGAGGTATTTGAGCAGCCATGATTAACATTTGTCAGTTATTGAACTTTCTTATTTTGATGGTGAGGATGGAGGAGAATATTTCAGTCCACTGTATCTTAGTGTGCCTAACCCAAATGAATGTTTATGAAATATACAACAAAACCCCTAATCGTGTGGCTTAAAATGGAGTTGGCAACACCTGTAATGGTAGAAAAAACTTTAGTGGGTTTAGGTAATGATTCTTCAACAAAAAAAAATAAAATAAAATCCCGCAGCAGCGGCAGTAGTAGTAGTAGTAAACATACGTCAACAACTAAATGGATAAACAATATATTAGCAAACAATTCCACACAATACAGTATACGCGCCGTTCGACAGATCTGTCAAGGACAATTTCACGTAATTCCAACTAAGCGATAAAGCCAGTTTTCGTCTCACGGTGGAATGCGAATTTCATTTCGACATTTTCCCTCTTCGATCAGCGTCAGAGATATTTATTATTTTCAAAGTGAAAGTTCTTCGAGTTAGGCACCAATAATTCATAATGCGAAAAAGAGACTTTTCGCTTAACGTTCAAAGACATTTTGACGAATTGAAGACACTTGACAACTTATGAAAACATCACGTACGCTAGTTTCCAGGAGCCACTAAGTGCAAAGTGTGAGTATGTTTGTGCGTCTGTGTGTGTGTGTGTGTGTAAAGAAACGAAATCACAAAGGGAAAACTTAGTCGCAGATACGCTCAAAACCATTCAAACTTTGGTGACTGGAAAGGAATTTTACTCGCATTTCCAGGGAACGTTTTTTTCGATAGCATCTATTCATTAGACATAATTTTTGTGTTGCATAATGAAGTGGGCTGCATAATATGTTCGAAGACACTTCACGGAAAATATCAGAATATCATGATATGCAAAATTCACAGAAATTTATTCATCAACTCATCATTTCAAACGATGTTGGGGATCTGCGTGTTATATGTAAGGAAACTTGCATATAATTGGGCACCCAAGGTGTATGCTCTTTTTTTCATTTAAAAAACAATTTACACTTCACGTTACTTAGAATATATTTGTGTTGTATCTGTCCATTCTGCCCTACGAGTATTATTTGGTCCTGAAGCTGAAGATGAAGAATTTTTACGCAGACATGCATAAATTCATATATATATATATTACATTATATATATATATATATATATATATATATATATATATATATATATATATATATATATATATATATATATATATATATATGTGTGTGTGTGTGTGTGTGTGTGTGTGTGTGTAAATTGACAAGGTCTAATTAAGGTCATTATTAAAACCAACAATAATTATATGCATTCCGCCGATTTAATGTGGCTTCCTACGATCTTATGGTAATGAGAAGGGAATATGCCGCGAGTCATATCATTTAATTATAACTGTGTGTGTTGTGTTTCATGGTCTTACATGTTACAGTGAATAAGTTTGAAGATTTTCCAGTTGTATATATAGTAAATAAAATATTTAAATTTCTTTTCTTATCAATGAACGGCATCTGAAAAAGAAACCAGTTCTATGGTAACGAGAAATCTCATCGAAGTATTAAAAATGCAAACCAATTTGTTGAGCACAACAACAAAAATTGATAAAAAACAGAAGGAATATAGACCCTCAAAAGATGACAGAATGAATGAAACAACAGCTTTACTATCATTCGTATCAGTTTTGTGCAATAAACGAAGCAACGTAACAAGCAATAAATTGGCATAATGAGAACTAACACTCCTGCGATTCGACCATTTCCCCCAAGATATCGACGAATTTTTCCGTTAAATGGGATGGTCTAGGGATATTCTAGATCTCGTTTTATGCAAAATGATTGTCTTCGGGAGAAATTGTCACTGCAATTGTTACTATTTGGATACCGTCTCCCCAAAGTCGTGACGCTTTGCAACACTTTGATTATACTGTAGACTTTCATTAGAGGTATACAGCGTCGTTAGGGAACCGCGTAATATTATATTTTTCTGCGAAAGATATGCGTGTCAACCACGTAATTCAAACGTGCGTAAGACCTTTTAGTGAACTGGACGTCACTGAGAGAACGTAGCGAGGCTAAACTCGTAAGAATAGACCTATTTTATACCTATTTTCCCGACGTAATTCAATGTTCTTCATTGCCGTGATATCGTAATTCTTACTACATCGTTTACAAACCCAATTGCTCAAGAATAGGCTTAAGAACAATTTTTTCCTTGATGCTTCTGTTCAGTGTTTCGATGATAGCGAAGAACGGGTTTATGGGGGTTTTAAAACGCTGTTTAAAATGAAATATGACTTGGCGTTCGTCTTCTTTGATGATTTCGCCCGACCATTTGGTGTTCAGTTAATGCATTATTATTTTGGAAATTGAGAGAGGGAATAGCTAATTTACAGACAGCAGTGCCCTATATATTATGTAATTATATATATATATATATATATATATATATATATATATATATATATATATATATATATATATATATACACACATAAATGTATGTATGTATGTAAGTGTAAGTATATATTTGGGCAAATGATACTTTTGTCCTCACCAGGTGCAGAAATTTATGAGTAGACAAAAATCGTAATATGAGGGGCGCGGCGTAACAAGGTGGCAAGCGCCACCGCGGCCGAACTGGTTTTTTTTATTGTGAGCGAGCAGCTAAAGTACAGCACTATCCTGTACACACACTTTTGTCCCCTTATGTTACTGGCAAAAGGTTCGAAAATCCATGCAAAACAAAGGGAAATTTCGCCCTTAGCGAGTTCTCACTGCTACATCATGTTATTAATACTCTGTAATGTAGTCTGTTTTATGGTACGGTAATTGTTTTTGTTTTATAATATTTTCATGGAAATTTTACTCAGATATGTTATAATAATAATTTTAGAGCATTATTAGGATAAATATTTTAGGTTGTTTTCACAAAAACATGCTTTAATTGCCGTATGAAAACATTTTCATTGTGTTCATTAACACTTTACAATCTTACATTACCTCACTTTTGTGGTTGTGGCCGCTAAATGACAAAACATACTATAATGATTTTTGCATATGTAATAGGCGAATAAATTTCCTTTAAAATGAGGTATGATTCATAGAAATCGTTTGGCTGGTTTTTCTTTTATAAGCGTTTTCATAGTTGGCAAACTTTAAATGCGTTTTTATCATTTTTTAAAAAACGGCGCTTGGCACCTTATTACACTGCGCCACTCATATAGTCTCTTACATTTCTTGAAATTATAGTTCAAATATAATCACATTTTCTAACGTCAGATCTAGTTTTATAAACGTTATTATAACCTGAATTGACTTGTACATGGAATATATGGAATGATGACAATAGTAACAAAAGTAATGTTTATGACAGACTAAAATCCTTTCCGCCAGCCATGCTAGAAGTTACGTATAGCCTCTAACAATAGATTTCATTGCCATAAAGAAAAAGGATAAAAAACATTGCTTTTGCGAAAGCCTTTCTCTGCTGGAAGAAATGGAAAAGCGAAGAGTAATAGGGTAGTTAAAGAAGTCTTATGGGGAACCACAACTACTGATTTATGTCACACTGACCTGACTAATATTATACTCAGCTGTTCAAGCCGAGAGTCAGATAAAAATCCAGCGGATGTCTGCACTGGCCTTTGGCGTGTCATGCTTTCCTCATTCTATTGCACGCCCTTTGGAAGGTATTACTGCGATACCCTGAGGCTTTATTTTCTGGCTTTTGAAAGAGACTACTCTCTATTTGGAGGTCGGCGTCGTCCAAGATTGGGCTATGTTCTGCACACCATATTCGAGGGTATATTTTCAATAGAGTTTTCGGATTGTGTTTTCTTTTCAATCCTTTTTTTTTCCTTTATTTTATCCCCTTAACTTTTGTTTTTAGAATAAATTTTCTTTCTGTTACTTGAAATCAATGTGCTACAATAATCTACAATTCAATTTCCTTTCAACCCTATCTCGAATTTGTCATGTTTGTCATGATTATTTATCGACGACAAATCAGATATTTGTCACATTTATCTATCTGCGACACATCCAGCAGAGAGAGACTTTCATAAAAGTAATGTTTTTAGCCTTCCTCTTTATGCATCACCTTTTAACTAAGACTGAATTCGGATGGTGTTCAGACCTCTGAGTTACACGGATTAAAGCAATCCATTTTTCTTCTATAATACCTGATTTTTTTTCTTTAGTGAGATCAGCATCAGCAACATGAAGTATCTCAGACATACTTGCTGATATACCATTTTTAGAACCTTGGAAATATCTACAATTGTCCTAAATGAAGTGGGATTTAATCAACGCATATATAATATATATATATATATATATATATATATATATATATATATATATATATATATATATATATATATATGTATATATATATATACATATATATATATATATATATATATATATATATATATATATATATATATATATATATATTAGTCTGTGAGTTGCATGAACGGTTTAATTTTGGCCAACAAAGTTCTTCATGTCCACGTCTGACTGGGTTTGTATTCCCCTCAGGCCAATATAAACCCTTCTTACAAACCTTCTGAAGACGCGACCAAGTTCTTTTGTCGTTCACATCTGATTGAGTTAATCCACACGGGAATTGTTTAGGAAGCTTCATGTCTTTTTCAATTATCTTTCTCACATAGAATCGCTAGATCTAATACTTTTGACAATGCTGTTATTATTCAACTTTACGAAATATCATCACGGTCCCATATTTTATATATTAATGAAATCTTAAGGAGGTTGCCCCAAAAATTCGAAAAATGACATGAAAATCCACATAACAATCATATCTAATTACATTCTCATCATGTATGGTGGTTAAAGGCCGAGATTGACCAGAAACTGCAGGGTATTGGAACAAAAACCATAAAGGTCATTTTTCAAGACAGTCCCAAATGGATAGTTCAAATGCTTCCTTTATCAATGAAAGTGGAGGAATATTCGTGGAATTTTCGATTGATGAATTTTAATATTGATTATTTTGATTATTCTTGTTAGTAATTTTTCTGCGTTTTATTGCGTTTTTGGCACTAAATTAAAGGGAAATATTAGAGCTCCTGTTTATTCTCTTGAAGGCTACAGAATTGCAATTAAAATGCTTATCCATGATAATATACATTAATGATTCATTAACTGCAGTATCCTTGCATTCGTGTGCACGAGGCTACAGACTCACTTTCAAGCAGATAGCAACAAAAACAAACAAACAGAAAAAAATTGCGCTGGAATTCCGTCTTAACAACACATTTAAGACCATAACTTCCACTGAACGAAATCAACAATGCAGCACGGACTCTAAATGCATGAATCATTGATTGAAACTCACTCTAAATCCTTTAGAAATCTTTTCTCCCTCTTAATTCCGGAGGAGCCAAAGGTCAATCTGAATATCTGGAATCCTATCTGCTTTCCTTAAGAAGACGCAATGCTTCCGGGAGCAGACAGAGACGTCAGGAAGCGTTGCAGGATATGAATTATGCTGAATCCTTGAAGAGAACCAGGCGATCAAGTTACGCTGGCGGAGGGAAATGTAAATGAGGATTATTTTAAAAGGCAAATGAACATTTTTCTTTTTTGGCGGCTTTATCTAATTTCATTTTTTTCATGTTGCTGTAGAATGAATTGGAAGTTAATTCTGGGTATGTTTTTTTATTAACTGAGTGGAGATGTTTAAATTTTTAAGGAATATTTATATTATCTCAGCTTTATGCATGTGCTTGTATGCTTTTCTTTAATACAGATACTGAATTGGGTAACACTGTCTAGTGAAAAATTTTAAGTAACGCGATTAAAATTATTCATTTTTTTTACACTGTACTGGACACTCCTAGCAGGTGATTTATGAAGGAAAAGAATGCGAGCCTAGTACGTACCAACAGTCAAATCATTGTATCAATATTAAAATAGATCTCGCTAAGAATTCTATATCTAAATAAAAAAAATCGAAATGACAAATATAAATGGGAATAACAAAGTCGAAATGAACATGATACAACATATCCACATGATAATTAGAGAACAATATAATCAGTAAATATTGTATTTCACCCGTATCACTATAGAACAGGTGTTTTCATTATTCGACAGAATAATAAAGCTTTGTTATTTTCTGAGACTGGAGAAATAAAAGCATAAGATCTTGGGTCTGTGCCCCAAGGCTCTATCTTAAACAGTAAAGGGTACTCCATGTTTCCGAAGGAGTCTCAGGAAATGGAAAAAAGAGGTAAAACTCCATTACACACAAACTCGAGGTCCTCTTAAAGATATTATATTTCACAAAGGATTCTGCTCAGAAGTTGCGCCATTGCCGCTGATTTTCGGAGGAAACTTTTCACTAGATGTGGAAATGTTCATGAAGGAATAAAGAAGAGTTACTCAGCACAGCATTTTATCTGAATTGTTGAATGATTCCGAGGTTTGAGAGAGAGAGAGAGAGAGAGAGAGAGAGAGAGAGAGAGAGAGAGAGAGAGAGAAATGAGTGATTTTGCATTATGAATAAGTACATATGCAAGGCATATTCATTCGCATTATCCATACCTAACAAATATGTTCATTGAATAATACGCAATATGTTTGTTCAATTTAAACAGATAAAATGAATTGAATAAAACTAACTAGTTTCAATGGAGCAGAATTGCTTTTATATTTCATTTCTGAATCATGGCTCTAAATATCTTGCATCTAATAAGGTACCCAGCCCCAGTAAGAAGAGTACATTGCATCTTTGAAGTTGGCAAGAGTGTCTTATGAAAAAACTTTCTTAATGCTGTATAAGGGAAAAGTTTTCCACTAATTGCTGTTGGCCACAAAACTGTCCCTCCAAAAAAAAAAAAAACTGCAACATAAGGCCCAAGTCTAGTTACTGCTTTGTTGTCTTGTCTTTTTTATTGTTTTTATAACGAAGAAAACTAGACGGGTATGGCTGCCAAATATGCCAGCAGAGTTATTGCAAAAATAACTGCTCTTATGCCTTCGTCAATTAAACAACAACGGTTTCTTAAATATGCTTTAAAAAAATCTTGGATACGCATACAAAGAGAGAGGTGTTTCAATCTAAATGCAAAAATTATGGAAAAGTAACCGAATTTGTTATGTCTCAAGGCTGTAGCAATCACAGTAAAGAATCACAGTAGCTGACGTGAATGGACTCTAATTTGCAAATAAAATCTTTTGATTTATAGATGCTAAGTGTGGTGGGAGCAGCAGACAGAATGGCATCAGTGATTTATACACCCACAGAATAGTTCTGCAAAAACCAAAGGGAATTTCCAGTTGTTTTTTTTAAATATATGCGACCATGAGCTACTGAAACCCTGAAATACTAAAGGCATTAACTGGAAGTAAATTGGTATCACTTAATTCTGAGGAAGGAACTTTATTGTGGAATCTTCATTCCGAGTCAAGTTGTCTTAAATATTCTTTTGGTACAATGAAGGGTCGTTAAGATGGACTATCAGAATAAAACTTATTAAAAGAAAAACAAGCATCAGTTCTTACCCTTTGTACACAGCAATCCAGGAAAGTTGGAAAATTATCTAATAGGTAAAGAAGAAAGCAGATATTTCTCAAATGCTCAATTATGTTCTTGTTCGAGATAATGGTTTCTGTTTTTGCTTTTATAATTCAGACAGTTTATTCAGACATTTCAATAAAATTACTAAGCACTTTAATTGCCGGAATGCACTATTTTTGTTCTTGAGCAAAAAGTTAATTTTGTTCGGTTTTTTACTAAGTAACTCAGTGTTCTCATTTCTTTCAACTGGTTTGGTCGATTTTTCTTTCATTCAAAGGTGTTTGAGATTTCGTTGACACGTCCCGTTAAATTAATTTTCTTTCGAATTAACAACAGGCTTAAAAACTCAAAAAAAAAAAAAAAAATACAGAGCGTAAGTGCCTTCCCTGGCGTCAAATCTCTACATGACTAATTTACACAGAAATCTTGCAAGTTAAGAGGTGACGTAACCTTCAGTGTTAGGCCTACTAACTTTGATAATGAAAAGTTAGTAATTCTTCATTTGAAACTTAGGGTAACAGTGCACAGAACTGCGGTTTCTTAAAGCCTAGAAGACATGATATAAGACCCATAAAAAAAGCCCCTTCCCGGAAAAAAGTTGCATGTTTATCTCTAATCTTTATTGACACGTCCAACTTTTTGCAAAATTATCTAAAAAATCCAGGTTAAATTTTGTGTGTAACCCTTTTAACACACAGAAGAACGTACACACCAAACAAAACTCATAATCACCCTATCTGAGGTAACAATTTGTAATTGTAACATCAACGTCATCTAGAAGCTATGTGGTCAAACAAGACCGATTCGCGAGTCTGCTGAACTAAGTGAATCGAATGGTAGATTTTGGTGTTCAACCCTTGGCCACACTATGAACACCTAGGTTCGGTCGGAAACATTCCTCATCTATCACGGGATGACACATGGCGCAACTTTCAGCAAAGAAGAAGAGGAATGAGTTGGATTAGAGTGAATAATGGTAAGGGGAGTCGTTCCTAGAAAATCTCTTAAAAAATGCGTCCTTTGGATTAATGGGCACTGTCCTGATTGGCCTCCTGGTAGAAGACACAAATAATAGACCCCATCGTAAGTAGGGGAATACCTGTATATATATATATATATATATATATATATATATATATATATATATATATATATATACATATATATATATATATATATATATATATATATATATATATATATATATATATATATATATATATATACACATATATTCAAACTGGGATGGAAGCAGTCGATGCCTTACAAATGAATAAATAAATAAATGAATAAATGTATATATATACATTAAATATATATATATATATATATATATATATATATATATATATATATATATATATACATGTATGTATGTATATATACTCATATATATGTATATATAAAGTTAATTATTCTCTTTTTGATTCTTTCCAGCCGAAAAGCGAAAGGTCCAATAATTTAGATCTACAGTTTCAATGCATAGTAATTTGTTAAGCCGGAAGCTTCAAATCCGTCATAGTTATATTTGGAGTGGAGAATATATACGAAGAAGAACAGGGGCATTTATACAGTACAAATTCTGCGAGAAGAACCTTAGCCGCTAGACATTCAAAATCCAGGAATGGGAATTACTGGGAATGACAAAACAAGCCACGAGATGGTGACAGTCAGGCTGGAGCAGAAACACACACACACACACACTCTCTCTCTCTCTCTCTCTCTCTGTCTCTGCCGAAACGATTATTGCGTTGCTTGTAGCATTGCCTTATTACAAGTAAATTTAAAGATATTGCATTTTTGCATCTATAGTCGTCATTGGCACATTTATGAGTTTAATCTCAGGGAAAAGATATTTTTCACTGGAAACTAATAAAGAAAGGATCCTCTTATAACCTAAGGAGAGAGAGAGAGAGAGAGAGAGAGAGAGAGAGAGAGAGAGAGAGAGAGAGAGAGAGTATAGCTGACATCACCTCTGGTTGATTAATTATTTTATGCTATAGATACTGAAATCTTTTTAATAGCACTTATATGCACTATATAAAAGAAATTTAAACAAATAAAAAGAGAAATAAGATTAATACCAAATGACTATGCTATTAATAATAAATTAAAGATTAATAACATAATGGAATAAAATATCTTTTTGATTATTGCAGAGAATCTAAGTAAAATTCGGCTTATTTCAACAGAAATTTTGGACCAATACTTAACAGCAGTTCCTCTTACTACCCAGGTAATCGCTCGTTATGACCCAGAAAGGTGCTCAAGTTCTACCATCTCCCGAGAACAGGGTATGCAAAGTGCTCAACGTTTTCAAACTGCCCCTTATACCCAACTTCAGTAATAATAGATACTCTTCACTTTCCAGGCAGGGTTCCAGCACAAGGAGGAGACTCATTCCAAAACATTGCCCCACTACACTGGAGTGATCGTGCCCAAGTGTGTTATTTCCTTTTCTCTTTGCTTTCGCATAATTGATTAATTCTATCGGAATTTTGGGAAGTAAACTAACATGCTCTTAGTTCTAGGCATGATTAATTGCTCAGCCCACACACATATACACATTACAATATATATATATATATGTATATATATATATATATATATATATATATATATATATATATATATATATATATATATATATATATATATATATATATATATATATATAAATGGATGTATGTGTGTGTGTTCCAGAATAATTCTGAAACGCATTAAGATATTTCAATGAAACTTGGTATACATATGACTTCTATCTGGAAAAGAATACTGTGGGGGTAAGACATCACCGGCACCAAAGAGGGTGGGTGTGGGAAGGGGGTAACATGTAAAAATAACCGAAAACGACAGATATTAGTGTCTAATCCTTAGTATTCGAGGTCGCTGAGATGAATAGTGACACACCCGATGCCCTTTAAGTCCAAGTTCAGCCCCCATATGAACGGAGGGTAAGAAGGGGTGAAATATAAAATGTAAAAAATGCTGGTCTATGTAACTGAAGCAACTATCTTAACAGGGTTAACAGGAGAGAGAGAGAGAGAGAGAGAGAGAGAGAGAGAGAGAGAGAGAGAGAGAGAGAGAGAGAGAGAGAGTTTATCGGTTGTCATTCAGAGTTTTCCATGGTTGGACAGCTAAAATATTTATATATATATATATATATATATATATATATATATATATATATATATATATATATATATATATATATATATATATATATATATATATATATATATATATATATATATATATATATATACATAGATAGATCGATAGATAGATATATATCAGCGGTCTCTGGCCACGAAATTCAAGCCTCGCTGTTACGTTTAAGGTTAACCCAAACCATCATCTTGACCCGGAACCATGACATTTACACCTACGAGGGACACACGCCTGACATTATTTTGAGGACGGTTCTGCTCTAAGCTTTGCTTTTATTTTTTTCATGAGAATCTAAGGTCAGACCTCATCCTAACGTGAAACCAAGACTTTTGCTCA
>JANJGK010000017.1:17398118-17420618 GCA_039081455.1 Macrobrachium rosenbergii | reverse complement strand
ATATATATATATATATATATATATATATATATATATATATATACCACACAGGTCTGCACTCAAGAGATTTCGATCTCATTTTGGCAAAAAGAAACACTGCATTAAAAGAAAAAAAGCGTGGTGCCTTTCTCCATGTTTCACCTACAAGTTTCTTCTATTTGTTTTACCTTATTACAGCTTTTTTTTTCTTCGACTTTGTTTTCTAACAGTTGCCAATCAGAGTGAAATGTAATTTATCTATACTGTGATTATTGTCCTATGCGTTTTATAATAATAATAATAATAATAATAATAATAATAATAATAATAATAATAATAATAATAATAATAATAATAATAATAATTTATTTTGACGTAGTTGAGTGCTAGCTAGCAAAATCAAAAGTCCTAGCATTTCAGGAAAAGGTATTTTATTGGCGCTTGTGTTCAGGAATTATTTGACCAAGGCAAGCTCGTTCTTCAACACCATCTCTTTTCATTTAAACGTAATTAGTAAGACGGGAAGATTGGAATGTCTTAATTTATCTTTGCGGAAAGTAACCTTAATGATCCGATCATTAGAGAAACTAATTTTAAGGACATTATACGAAGCTTAAGGACACATTCTGAACAGAAACCCTTTCAGAAACATTACTGTTTCATTAAATCAGGTAAGGAGAAATAATAACAAAAAGTTGTTTCATAGTAAGTAATGACAGAACCTTCATTGTCATTATAGTTTATGGTGGTAAATCATTCAAAACCAGCAAAAAGTCTATCAGCGTATTACATAAACTCGTAAATTTTCACGTATTAGAAACCTGAACAGAAATTTTAAAATGTTCGATTGGGCAAACAATTGCCGTGGAAATCTAGCATTTTTCTAGTCGGATTGCCATCAGGGGTTTGAAAATTCAATTTGCCCTGTTCGGTTGTGATTACAATTCATTTGATCAGGGGATAATGGAACGAGTGTTTGAAAAACTCCATAGAATAGGAAAGTCGAAGCGTACAGTAGAATTCAAAAGGAATTAGTTGAATTTCACAACAAGGGGAATTGAATCGACAGGTGGGGATGGCTTATATTTATGGAGAGGTGTTTAAGGGTTCATATTAGATTATTATTTCAGGATTTTCCCTTCTGTTTCATAAGGTTAAGATCCATGTGATATTTTTTTATGAAAAAGTCTTTGCGCACGTCTTGTAACATTAACGTGGATGATTTACATAAACATAATTTTTTTCTCTTTTTGATAACAGCTCTTTGCTTGCCTCTAGTACCGGAAGACACACCACTAAGTAAGAAGAGTATTACTGCTTTTAAATGCTAAACATAAAACTGCCATTCATGATGCGCTTTTAATAAGCCAATCAAATTTATCTAACACTTAGCACATTTTTGCCTAGATTTTACCACCTTTTCCAGAATCTATTACTTTGTTATTAGTGACGTGAAGCGTTTCAATTTACAGGGATATTTTTATACTCCAATTTTTTCTATCCTTCATTTATTAGTAAGAAACGTGCCCTCCTTGAGAAACCCTGTTTAGAACTGTTGTGAATGATTGCTTTATGGAATTTACGGATTTATTTCGTTTTATACCACTTATTAGTAATTACGAATGAATACTGTTGTTTTATATAAACAACTAAATAATAATCCTGCGCTAAAAATTTGCCAGCCAAATCTCATTCACACCGGATGTCTATGAGAACGTGAACGCACACTGAAATGCAGAAATAGAAAAAAATTAACACAAGTCGAAAACATTTTGTCCCTCCTGGGTTTTTAAGGTATCCGGAGCCTGCACTTCACCTAGGGAGAAATTGAAGCATTGTCAACTGAACTTGAAAGTTCCAGAAGGAATCTTTATTTCTGTGCGCAGGAAAAAAGCATGAAGAAGAAGAGTAAAAAAGAAGAATAAAGAGAAGAAAAATAAGAAGAGAAGAAAGGGGACATTTTTTAGGTGTGACTTTCTAAGAGCTGACGGACCCAGTCCTTCGCAGAACTACAGAAAATGAAGCATTGTTTATGGTATTGTGGCGCCAACGGACGAATGTTTAATAACATAAGGGTACTAAAATTAGACATTTATAGTAAGTCGAAAAGAAGTTTGCATATATTCAGATAGTCTGTCTCTGCTTTTCTCTCGAATGGAGTTCACCATACGTATACAAAAATCTTCTGGATTATATATATATATATATATATATATATATATATATATATATATATATATATATATATATATATATATATATATAATAAAAAACATTTTTTAAAGACATTTTAACTATCCTGGGCCATCAGATAACCATTATAGCTACTACATAGCCACAATAGATGGCACATACTTTGAAAATTATAGGTATTCACATTCTTTCACAAAGAGCTCTAGCAGCGGTACCATCTCTTGGCAGAAGTGTTTACCCATATTTATTTGCTATGTATTAGTAGCATCTCCTTCCACATGGACGTCTTTTTCACATCTTTACTTTAAAAATGCCAAGAAAAACAAAGGGATATACGAAAATGCAGAGTCATTCTCACTGAATTCCCTTATGAGGTGCAGGAAATAAGAAGCATTTTTGAAAACCAATTAATCTAACGAAGGGAAATTAAAGTATTTCGCAACAGATGTAAGACAATTCTCCTATTGTAATTTGAGAGCCAAGGAGTCATCTTTTATTGCCGAATGACCAGTTAACTACCACCCATACTCTGGAAAGCTGGAAGGGTAGAATTAACAAGGAGGAACCAAAGGCCCGTAATTTCCAGGCATGAACGGAATTATAACATTCTGTAATTGTATTTTCTATTCTTGAATGCACGAAGAGAGAACTCGTGTTTCCTCCAGTCCAAAACTACTGTAAACAAGGAACAGAACAAAGACTGTATCATTGTTATGCCCTTTTGGGTCTTTCATTAAAATTTGATTTGCTTTACGAACAAGTCGTTATCTTCAGTCTGAACGAGAAGGGGTTCTGTAACGAATACATGAACATTGACAGCATGCAAGAAGGAAAGGCTCTCCCTCTCCCCCCCCCCCCCTCTCTCTCTCTCTGTGTTTCTCTCTCTCTCTTATATACATAAATACACACACATATATACATATATAAATATATATGTGTGTGTGTATAAGAGAGAGAGAGAGAGAGAGAGAGAGAGAGAGAGAGAGAGAGAGAGAGAGAGAGAGAGAGAGAGAGCCTTTGTTTTTTACATGCTTTCAATATTCATGTATATATATAAATATATATATATATATATATATATATATATATATATATATATATATATATGTGTGTGTGTATGTATGTATGTACTGTATATATGCATATGTGTGTGTTTGTCTGTCTGTGTATAATACCCGCACATGAATGAGCACCGTTCATATACTGTACTCTTGTTACACTAATTCAAGATTCTCATTCAATAAATATCTGTGGTGATTTCAGTCCGGACATAAAGGCTCTCTAAACCGTGGGTGAAGCACATCAATAGGTAAGAATTCTTCTGCTGAAAGTCTACCCTATCCGATACATAACTACGTTAAGTATTCATTTCCAGCCTTTGCAATCCTTTGTGGTGAACGACCGAGTTTTCCATGAGCAAGTGCTTGTAATTGAAATTTGGATATATTTGTGATGACAATAACTGTGACATTAATCATTATTCCTGATGACTGCAACGATGGTCGAGTTTATATTATCAGCTGATTCAACTTTGACCTCGGTGCACGAATGTAGATTTCAGATATCAGGATGTCTTAATCAGTAGACGATACTCGACGCATTTGAGTTTTCTGCGGGGATGTTATACTATTGGCCATTTTTTCTTCTTAGAGAAAGAAGAGCCTAATGCTATCAGTTACTGACATTCTCACAGATGGAAGGCTAAAAGTCTTCTTCGGTTAGCTTCTTTGCCTTTTCTCTAAGATATCGTAAAACTCATTTAAAGATTTTTCAACTGTAACTGCTATGGTAATCGAATCTCTATTTTTCACAGCCTGTGCATTTGAATAGCATTATGATAAAAAAAAAAAAACATATTACTAACTTCCCTGGCGTTACATCTCCTCTGATTACCTGGATGAAATGACCTTCAGATTTGATCCATGACCTCATCAACATCGCTCCTTGCTCTTTTAACCACATGCCCTCTCTGACAGAGGGTATAATGAAGAGAGGAAGCACTCTCAGATATTCTGTCCTAATTTGTATGTTGCCTATCCCTCACAACACAGACCGAATGCACTTAAGGATGTCGAAAACTATACGAGTATAGGCCTTAGCTCCATCTCTCGCTCTCACGAAATTCATCAAAATAATCTTTTTTTTATTTTAAATAAATAAGGGAGACATAAGATCGTTGTCATACTTTAGTCGATTCCTTCCCTTGGAAGCAGAATTTGTGATGGTTTTATTCAGATTTTTTTTTTTTTTACAGGAAGAAGAAGAAAGACGAAAACTAACAGGAAGCTTCCGCTAAACTCTGGCGTTCAGTGAAGGTTTTTGTCGAAGTGTTGTGGAAATGAGATTTCTTCAGTTAACCAACGCCATGACTGGATTCCTAATATGCGTGGTTTTAACCAAATCATCATCTGATCATCACTTTCAATTTACAAACAGAAATTTCGTACTAGTTCGCACTAGGTAGATGAACAGCAGAGTGTCATATCTGCATTAGCATACTAAATTAGAAGCAGCATAATAATAATAATAATAATAATAATAATAATAATAATAATAATAATAATAATAATAATAATAATAATAATAATAATACTTTATCTCGAATATGAATTCATATACAATAAATTTAAAAAGAAAAGCAGTGGTGCCGAGAGGGTACAATTTTGATTTATTATTAAACAAACAAATTTACAGAAAAAAATACAATTATCACAACCAAAGTCTGTATCTTACCAATAAACAAAAAACTTTAAAAAAAAAGGTCATGCAACTACACCTAAAAAGCAAGCGCAAATAAGCTCAATAACAACTATATTATTCTTCATCTACATAATACACATACTGCACATATCATTCCAGATATAGAACTTAAAAAAAGGAAGTTTTATCTGCCAGCAGACTATTCTGTGCCACTCATCATGCAATGTGTAAATAATAAAGACGCATCACTGTCTTTTAGCAATCGTATCAAGACATTATTTGCTTTTCCCAATTTCTGTTTTCAACTAAATACTGCGTGACGCCGGATAACATCAAGGCAGGGCAAACCCAATGTCACAAAAACATGTGAAGCGCTATTACTTCGGGCGACCCCTATCAGAATCCTTATTATATCATTACGATACACTCTCAATCTTCCAAAAGTTTCTTGTGTGTAGTTATCCCATAGTGAAGAACAATAGATTGTCGTACAAAAAGTTTTGAATAGTTGAACTTTAGCTTCATCATCACAGAAATTGAATTTTCTTACACAGAGCTTCCGAAGCTGTTGTTCAAGATCTTCATTACTCTTATTTTTACTAGTAATTATGTGGCCCAGATACGAGAATGAATTTACAATTGTAAGAAGTCGTTTTGCAATGAAACCCATGGGTATTCCTGACTTTTGTTGTTACATGAAGGAATCAACATGCTCACAGTTTTGCTGGTGTTGTATAATATATCATGTTCTAAGGCAAAGTCTTCACAGATCTTCAGAAGTTTTCGAAGTGCCCTCAGTGGGAGCGAGAATAACTAGATCATCCGCATAGCTAAAAGTATTAAAAGCAACATCCCCGATGTGACTATCCTATTCCGGAACCAGCCGGTCGAATATTCAGGTCATCTACATAAATGTTAAATAGGTAGGGTGAAAGAATGCCTCCCTGCCTCAAGCCATTACTGCTACCGAAGGAGCTAGAAAATTGATCATCCCGTTGAACAACAAAATTTTGAAAGTTAAACCAATAAGCGAGTAACTTGACTTTATGTATTGGTACTTTTCGGCACAACAATTTATCGAACAGCTTCCAATAGTTCGTCCGATCAAATGCTGCTTTGGCATATGAAAAGCATAAAAATACGGGCATATTTTGTACGTGGTTATAACTGATAACATTTTTTAAAGCATAAACACATTTCTGTGCCTAGATTTTGGTTTAAGCCCAAACCAATTCTCACTTGTATATAAAAATTTCATTATATTTGCTAATATTACTAATTCTAGCATTTTAGAAATGTGTGTAGCAACTGCGATTGGTCTATAGTTGTTTTTAACTGCGGGTCTTTGGTTAAATTTTTTAAAAGTGGCACTACACCTACACCTTTTCACACTTCACTTTGACATAGCTCATAACAAATTGACAGACCCCAGATTGAACTGACATACAACAAAATACTTCGTACGAAGTAACAAAACACATTGACATTCCTCAGAAACATGACAGTCTTACGAAACAGATTGACAGTTATCATAACAAATCGTTTGACCAACCAACAAAAGTGAATTGACATTTGCCAAAATTTTTTGACAATCACATTTCACATTGACAATTAACAAAATTAATTGTTGTATTGAAATTAATTGCCCTACTTATGATTTTTGAAGAATTATTCGTACTAAACCAATTATAATACCAAACAACTAAAAAGACAATTTAGGCTTGTTAAAAGCACAGGTAGCGGGCAAATGTGTAGCATGCCATACTTTTCTTGGTGTTGTTTCTGTTCGATAGCGACAGTATATGGTTGTCCTCTCCAAGGCAAGGAAGACGACGACAGGCTTGTGTGTGTAATATGACAATGTGAAGAGCTTTGGACGGAGAACTAATTACTTTGAAATTATCTCGGAATGTTGCCGAAAATCGAAATTCAGATGAGGTTAAAACTGCAAGTTTAGCTCATGCTCAATATCGATATGAAGAAGGTATACTACATAGGCACAGAGTTTATGTGGACGGGACAGTTTACAATTTATATACTTGTAGGACTTCTGGTCGAGCTCCACGTAGTCAGCGTGCTACAAGCATTGTGGCACGGCAGAGTAAATAATATAACCTCAATAGCTGCTATCTCTAATCAAGCAGGTTTGTTTTATTATGAAATTCATACTCAGTCGGTGAACAAATTCAAGCTCGAAGACTTCATGACCTTGCTCTTTGCCGCATTAGGTTCAGATCCTACTGTGGTATTAATAGATAATGCAGAAATCCATGCTGGTATTGAACAGGACTTTGAGGAGCGAGAAATAAAGAAACTCCCTGCGCATTCTCCATTCTTGAATCCTATTGAGAGTTGTTTTTCTGTTCTCAAAGTTAACATCAAAAGCTAGTTAAATGGGATTGTCAATAGAGTAGATGCTCGTGCTGCGAAACATAATATGACGCTGAGAGCCTAAAGAGAACAATTACTCAAGCAAGTGGTAGTAATGGATGTCATTTTGTAAACTGCCAATAAACATGCATCAATGTTCAATCTTTACCTCTCTGTCAATCAATAAATATGTCCTTTTAACATGTCTAACTGACTTTGAGGTTAATTTGATATGGTATTGAATGTAGTGCATAACTACGTATATATTTTTCACATAAAAATCATACGTGAGGTATAATTTAGAGTATTTAAATTTCATTTATTTGTCAATGTGATTTTTAAAGAATTATGGCCCTTTGTCGATTAGCTTCACTTGGTTCATCAGACGATTCATCAACTGCAATACGAACATAAAATGCGAACTGAATACTAATCAAGTGAGTTGATGTTCATGCTACATACAAGATAGGAATAACATGACTGAGAATGCAGAGATAATACCTACTTAAACAAGTACAGTACAGTATAGTGATGGCTGCCGTTTCTACTGTAACTGCTAATTCATGTTTAGCTAGTTATCGTTAGAGTATTAATCGCTTCAACATTTTTTTTTTAGAATTGTAATATGTGTGTCATTCTTAAGTAAGTGTTATTTCTATTCTAAGTAATTACGGATAAAATTACGCACCATTTATGTTTTTGTACAGTCATTACAATTGTATAAGTAAAATTTGAATATTTTGAGTTTTTGTTAATCGTCAAATAATAGTACGAAATTGTCAATCATTATATCTCATTGTCCCTTTTAAATGTGGTTTGTCAATTAGTAGTGTGACAAAACGGTTGTCAAACAGTTGCTGTACTATATCAAATCAGTTTCACTCTTTGTCATTCATTTATGAAGAAGTGTCAAACAACATCTGTGGATTGTTACCGACTTTGGGCAATCTGTCTGATCTCTTGTGTGAGAAGGTGTACAGTATTATTACCTTTCATAACAGAAGCACGCAAAAACGAATGTATAATGAATGAATTAAAAAAAAGGCATATCGATAGGAGCAAATAGTCTGGAGCATATTTTTATAGACTTCCCCAGGGATACAATCAGAGCCCACTGCTTTATTAATGGACAAATAATGTGCAGCTTTCTTCACCATATCAAGAGTAATATGTTAAAATTACCATCACTTATTTCATCTACTGTATTCCTACTAATGCTATCTTGAATGATATTCAAAACAGATTGAAAATGCTTTCTCCACAAAAGGACTATTTGTTCACAACCTACGGCTTCTTCATTTTTATGGGGGACATTGGTGCATTTCTTTTTAGTCAGTAATTTAACCTTTGACCAAAAACGTTTCATACTCTTAGAGACTAGACTCTGACCAAGTGCTCTCGCTCTTAACTGCTCCTCATGCTCACGACACCACTTAAGCGCTAGTTTAAACCTAGAACGAGTCTGTCGCATATGCAGTGCCCAGGGCCCTTCTGTCGGAGACCCATTCATCCTCCAGGAAAGGAATGCGTCTCGAGCAAAGTCATGGGCCTCAAGAACGAAATCCGACCAGCCAGGCACAGCTTTCTACCTCTTTCTTCTAGTGCCGAATATTTATTTTCCAGTGGCCACTATAGTAGTACACATTTCATCCTATCTGTCTTGTATATAGAGTTTATGATCAACGGAATGGCAGCACTCATTAGAACAAAAGAGAACGTGCATGTCAACATTTACATTAGAGAGCCTTTCCTTTAAAAGATAAAAAAAATCTTCAGCCAGTTTATCATCTCCAAACTTCGTTTCCTGGCATCAGAGTACCTAGGAATTTGATCAACATTGATATTGGTGGTAAGTGGTAAATGATCAGACTGTATGCAATCATACTCAATATGGCAATTAACCACAGATTGGAGAAGTCCTTCAGTTAAAATGCAGTGGTCAATCCACGTTCTAGACAAAGAAGCAAGATTAACGTGAGTGTAGGAATCAGCTGGCAGATTACAAACGTCAGCCAATACCATATCATGAGAGGCACAAAGCGAGACCAACTCTTCATAAAAATTTGTATTAGGAGCAGAGTTAAAGTCACCAAGAATGCAAATATTCTCGTGTTCATCATCTTCAATTATAGATAATATTTTGCCTATCTTCTCCAAAAATATGTCAACATTTTCATTTTTATTAGTAGCCATATATACATTAACAAGTAAAATGGAAGTGTCCTTCATGGATATGTAAATATTCACGTCGGGTGACAGACGCCACGTGTTTCAGAAATGGCTTGACATGTAGAAACGTGGGCCAACTATATATATATATATATATATATATATATATATATATATATATATATATAGATATATATATATATATATATATATATATATATATATATATATATATATATATATATATATATATATATATATATATATATATATATATATATGTAAACAGCAGCTTGTCCGGGTGGAAGAGCCATCTTTAAAACTAACAAATTCTGATGAGTGTAAAAAAACCGAAAACATGACTGGCAAGTCCTAAGGTGTTGCAAACGACAAAAGTGAACTCAGTTGGAAGTGAACATATGAAATGTTAGTTTAAGACGTCAGTTCATTCATTACGTCAAATTATCCAAGAAACACATGTTATTCAATTGTTTGGTTTTAGTGGATTCATTACTAGAAAAAAGCTGATCTGGTTCAGGCAAAGAGATGTTCAAGCAAGGAGCAAATTAAGTAGCGCTCTCTATTGACGTTTCCTGGATTCAGGTGGATCGGTGTCATTTCCTATTCCCTTATATTGGTTTATTTATCACCTTTCCCTATAACTCGTCTCTCTCTCTCTCTCTCTCTCTCTCTCTCTCTCTCTCTCTGTGCAGGGTGATTCCCTCTGGAGCCTCTTGGGTTTACAGTCTGGTGACTCCCTCCACTAGGGTTTTCAGTTGACGATTAAAATAAATAAATAAATAAATAAGAAAGAAAGAAATGAAGAAAGAAAGAAATATGACATATCTCTCAAACATTTAATAAGAATTCATGTTTAAGCAAAGCGTTAAGATCACCAGGTTCCTATTAAGTTGAAAGTATCAATGATGATCTATTCATTCAGTATCGAATCCTGATCATTGTGGTCTATGACCGAGGGATAACACCAGCCAATTACTTTACAAGCTTTCAAGTCCCAGAGAAAGTCTTAAGACTTTCGCACTCGCAATTCCTTTCAAATTAAGAACTTTCTTCTTGTCACCTCACGTCAACCCTAAGGGCAGCGTAATTATGCAGTATTTGTAAAGTTTTTGCCAGTTACAATGATCAAGTTTTATGAACCATTCCTTACTTATAGGACATATTCCTTGGAAATGATGTCTCTGTCAAGTTACAATCGTTTTGAGTTTCTTCCGTGACATTTTAGAAGTAACAAAAATCTATTTCCTCTCACCACGTTGTTTACTCCAATTTTCAAGAAAACGTCGCAGCAAATTTGAATAGTAAAACTGAAAGCTTTAAAAATCCTCGGGGAGCAATTATTGACATTTTTCTCCTGGCTAAGGAGACCTTTCTGACTCAGCAGTTTTGACAGTGGCTAATTTGCAAGGAAAACATTGAGAACACTTATCGCAGACCCCAAACGCTTACTCAGGGTATTTACACCACTTCTTTACCCTGCCAATTTTAAGTGCCGCCGATTTTTCTGGAAAATGCGTGATTTTTACAGCGGAGTTTGAATTCGTTTTCATTCTTATTTTTGTCTCAGAAAAAAGTTCCGGGGGGGGGGGGGGGAGGGATTTTGTTCTGTGGAGGAAAAGACGCGGAAGTGGACGCTTAGATTGAGGATAATTACTGAAAGAAAGGCTGCTGTTAAAATTGAGCCTAAAATGAAAGTAGTAGAAATTTAATTTTCTTGAGTCTGTTCCCTGCAGGAAGGGGACAGAATTGAATTTTATTAAAAAAAAAAAGTAAAATAACTGAGTAGTCAAATAAACACATTAAGGTGGGAAATCTTAAGTTCTAGGTCGCTTTGGTATGACGGATTATTTTTGGATTTGTAGCTCAACAGTGATAAAAAGATTACGACGTCTTGTTTTTAAGTTTATGATGTAGGTTTGTTTCAATTTAGTATTTTCAACTGATTTTAACCGTAATTGATAAATCCCTACGGTCTATTACAATTTCACGAAACTCGATATTGCAATACTTGGTATTATTGTTTTTAAGAAATCATATTTTTTAAAAATAAATACGTTCATACCGATAAATAGGAAAGCGCCGAACTGTAGTGAAATCAAATAAACCAAGCATACGGAAAATAATATAAAATTCATAAAAATAAGGAACGAAGGCCACCTATGGTAAAGAGAGGGAAATATTCCTTTAAAATATATTCTTAAACTTAGCAATATATTTGCTGCCATAAAAATCGCATTTACATTAAAATATCATTTATATTAAAATAAAAGGAGTATCGAAAATAAAACCATTCTTGATATTTCTTGGTTGTGAATCATTTAAGTAGCTGAAGATTATATAAGTAATTTTTTAACGAACTGATTCTTGAAGCTTAGTTTTTATAATAATGAGGCAATGAGGGGGGAGAGAGAGAGAGAGAGAGAGAGAGAGAGAGAGAGAGAGAGAGAGAGAGAGAGAGAGAGAGAGAGAGAGAGAGAGAGGTGGCTGGCACCATGCTAGTAAGCCGACATTCGGCAAAAAATCTCGAGTACTGTGATATTTTTTAGTCTCATGCCTATTTTCATTCTTGAGCTCAGTATACGAATGTATTATGAAAGCATGAATCCTTCGAAAAAAAAAAATTAGGGCATCTAAGCATTTCGGTTGAGTTATTTGAAAAACATTTCTCTTTATTGCGAGACAAAGGAGTTAGAGAAATAATTATCGTTATCTAATTTTCCAAATCACATGGTAATTCCGATAAAACATAGGTGGGATCTCAATGTACAAATTCACAAAGGCCTCTTTCCAATCTTAATATTACTATCTGGTAATCAACTATTCGGGAGTCAAAATGGAAGTAAATACCTTCAAGGAATAGTCTTATTTTCGCAATTTTAGTTCGACATAATAAAAGTTCACATTAGCGTCACGCAAACAATACAATCACACCTATTTAGTGAAAGAACTCTCTGTGTTGTATTCATTCAGGAAAATTCGCATATTTATATTAAACTTTATTTTAAAAACTTCTTACATTTCCCAATAGATTAACAGTTTTAGGAACCGGATCTCTCCTTAGAATATTTACTCAGAAAAACGGCTATTTGTACACATGGCTGTGTCTTCAAATACGTCTAATTTTCGCTACAACAGTATAAATAATATGTTTTTAGCGGACAAAGTAACAGAGTAAAGAATAAAAAGTTTTTTTCTACACTGGCAACACACGTAAATCGTAAATCATTCGTTTTAGTGGCGAAACGATACCAAGTTGGTTGGAGGCTTAAGAAAATGTAAATAGGACTTGCTGCAAAGGAAGGAGAAAGTTGATGTGATTTGCAGCAGAAGGGAAAAAAATCATTTCAATACAAGTGTAATTTTACACATCGTATTTTCTTACCTCAGTCCTCATAATTTCGTAGAAACAAAGTCCTCTGTAAATTGCACTGGATTATCTGGAGTTAACAGCGTATTTGCCAAAATCATGCATCTAAATGCTGAATTATAAGTGACCTGATGAAAGACATTTTGGTGTGAGCAGAGTTAGCTGTGAAGAGTGTGAATTTTATATTATATATATATATATATATATATATATATATATACATACATATATATATATATATATATATATATATATATATATATATATATATATATATATATATATGTGTGTGTGTGTGTGTGTGTGTATGTGTGTATATATATATATATATATATATATATATATATATATATATATATATATATATATATATATATATATATGTGTGTGTGTGTGTGTGTGTGTGTGTATGTGTGTATATATATATATATATATATATATATATATATATATATATATATATATATATATATATATATCACATAGATTCACGTGACTTCAGTATAAATATATATAGTATATGTTATAGAGTTACCATTCTAGGGTAGCAATGGACGAGCGATATGTGGGTTCTCTTCTAAGTCTTATTTGGAAATCATTTCCACAGGAACACTAAGGTCGCTTTCACTTAGAAGTGGTGAGCAAATAAATGATAAGAATGAATGTTATAGTTCCATATTACCACTTAGGGTTTTACATTTTCCAGTTTCCACTGGAGATAGCTGCTACGGAGTCTTGGTTTTGCTGAATTCCAGAGGTTACGAGAGTGTACTAAAGTCTACGTGGTTTTCACCAGTTTTGAGAGAGAGAGAGAGAGAGAGAGAGAGAGAGAGAGAGAGAGAGAGAGAGAACGACACTATAATCTTCACTGCACTTTGCGCCTTAACCTCTCTGCCCTTTCACTGGAGTCTCTCTCTTTCAAGCACGATTGGACGTACATGACACCACAAACACGTCATACTTTGAGTGACGACACAGTTTCGTCATTCAGTTTACATATTCTCGCCTCATACAGGTGCATTCAACATATGTCGCCTTCGATCCATTCTGCTGACGCATCGTGGTTGGTTTACCTTAGATTGCGGACATCCTTCCCTCGCGTCAGTGATGTCAACTAAGCGTTTCTCTAAACACCGCCAAATGTAGCTCGAAGGGTAAAGTTTCTCACGGGCCAGTAATGTCGTCTAAGCATTTCTCAAATCGCTGCTATTGACTGGCCGTTTCTTTAATCACTGTCATTAAATTAATGCGTTTCTTAAATCACTGCCATCAACTAACTGCCGACTCACTGCAAGCTCGCTCTCGTTCCCAGGATCCCTTATACAGTCTCGGATGTCAATAGTCGTCAGCATCTCTGATTTACGGAAATGTCGTGCAAGTGACTTTCTAATCGCTGACAAGAGTCGCCGAAAAACATGCACACCCTCGATACAGAGGATTCCCGTTACATACATACATACATACACACACACGCACACATAAACATATATATATATATATATATATATATATATATATATATATATATATATATATATATATATATATATATATATATATATATATGTGTGTGTGTGTGTGTGTTGTGTGTGTGTGTGTATACTGTATATATAAATCAAACCACCAAGGCAAAATTTGAAAATGAAAAAGCATAATTGTATTACAGAAAATAATTATATAATTAAGCTGAAGTCTAATATCTTCCAAACATAATTCAACCTAATTACTTAGTAAATATCGCGTTCAGAGAAAAGCAATTATCACTCTTTCTCCACTTACCTAAACATAAAAATGGATCCTCGAGGTACAATATCTCATTTGCGACTAATGATATTGATTATAAATTTGGCCTAATTGGTCATAACCCCAAGTAATGGTAATGGCTCGTAATACCTCATAATTACCTTTGTGTTTGTGTCCCGGTTAATTACTCTTTTGCTATTCATCGAGAAATTGATTTCGCAGTAACACAATACACGCCCTCCAGGCATTTAACCGAATTAACATTGACATGAAACAAGATAATAATATTACGATCTTACACCTGAGAAAAGATCATTGTTTTTTGTTTTATGTTTGGAATTAGTTAAAATTGACGCAGTGCAAGGCAGTTATTGTAAAACAAAGATGTAAATAAAAAATAGATCAATATATAAAAGCAAAAAACGATAATTTTTTATTCATGGAAAAATGGAAAGTAGTGCTGCTTCAGGAAAATTGTTTTCTTTTTATGTATGTAAATTATAAAGATTGATAAATAACCAAGAGTCAAAAATCACGAAGTTTGCAACCACTGGCACACTCAAAGATCGCTAAGATGTTAATTCAGTTTTTGCTAGTTTTACTGGTTTAGAATGAAAGCCCTTGTAAACAGTTTCAACTGATTACGATAACTGAGGCACCGTTCTAAATATTATAATTCTCAGATAGATCCGGGAGAGGGACAGAAATGCTCAGTAGCAGTAATGAAGCGTCGACCGCTGGAAGAAATTCTCTGCTCTCTATTGTTTGTTCTAAATGCATTCTCGAGCCTGTAAAGACCTACCTAATATATAACAGGTTGTGAATAATATGCTTTAGATTTTTCCGTCAAGGTTTTGGCTGATTTCACATAATTTATTTATTTATTTGTTTAGTTATTTATTTATGTTTGTTTGCGAAGTAGGTAAGTATTCTTTACCTAAGTATGAGCAATGTTATGACGATCACTTTTTCGTGTATAGTCATAAATTATAACTTGAGAGAAATATTTATTTATTCATGTATCTATTTTTTATTGATAGCAAGTTCTGCGGGTCGTAGTTGGTTTTATTAACCACTTAATATCATCACCTAGCTGATGCTTGGATAGAACTTTGAGTTCTTCCTTTTTAGAAATAATGAGTTTTCACGTTGATGATGAAGTGTAAGGTAAAATAAAGCAATTTGTAGCACAAAAAATTAATTTAAAATGTTCCTGTACAATGATTATTAAAATGTCTTGGGTCTAGAGGAAATAATTAATATTTTTCCATCATATAATGCAGTAAAAATGAATAAAAAAAATTACGTGAACTAAAGATTATAGATAAAATAATCTAATATCACTAAAGTTATTTATTACGAATTAATTAGGCTTTTTCTATTTATTCATGATACATTTACACGCGCGCAGTTCACGGTTTACTACTTGTGAGGACAATCTGACAGCACAGAAAATATTTATGTTCCACAAAACATAATTTGACCCAATACATTATTGTTAAAATCCTCAAGGACTGTACGTTTCATTCATAAAATTAAAGAATTCAGTCAAACACTCCATAGCAGAGGAGGCCGGTGTGAACTTCTCAAACATTATATATCGACCGAAGCTTCATTTTCGGATGTTTCGTTTCCCAGACAATAAATTACGAAAATGCTCAATTCATAAACTCAAAAAGAATAGAACTTCAAGGCAACTGCAGAGCCTTGATATTCTTTTTAGACATAAAATTTTTTTTTAATTCAAGAACTCAAAAAGCAATAGAATTTCAAGGCAATAGCTAAACCTTGTTAATTTAAAAATCTACGAATATTTTTAACGCATACACTCAAAAAATAATAAAACCTTGTTGTTATTAGACAATGAAATACGAAGGTTTTTGTAATTCAAGAACAAAAAAATAGAAATAACGTAGATCTTCAGCGCAATTGCTAAACTTGTTATTTTTTCAGAGAATTTGTAACTAGGGTCCGGTGAATTTTCCGTAATTAAAGTATTTGAAATCTGACACTTCCTTTGCCAGAACCACTGGATAAGTATTCAAGCCACACCTTCATTTCCTGTTATGATCAACATGCATGAGATGTTTTCGTGTGAGCTGAAACCTTGACATAAAATTACTTTTTTTTCTATTAGAAAAGAAATGTATGTATGTAATTTTCATATCCCATGCGTTTGTAAGTGCTTGTATTTTTCATATACAGGATTTTATGTTATTCATGTTTTTAGCTAAATGTAAATATATTCAGGACTCTTATACACCGAACACCTTTACAGCAAATACACCATAGTCATTTTTACCCAGCTAGTTTGTTATCGCTGGTTAAGCCATATAAATGAGGCTCTGCATACCCAGTTTGTGACTGTGATCTCTGGTCGATCGTCATGCAAATGCCCTAATTACGAGATAAGTATGTCCTAGGCCATCGTCTCTCATCGTCTTCCATTGCAGACGGAGTTTTGTAATAGCTCACAAATGCGATGATGACGTCATGAAGTGCAAATTTCAGTGAAAATTTGCCGTGATATTTATGACGAAAAATCTTCAAACAGCCATCGATACAATTAATTGCATGCTGTTACTCCAGTGAATATTTCCCTCTGGTTTTATCAAAAGATATTTCTCACTTTCCAAATGATTATTTTAACAGGCTAAAAAGCAGAATAAAAGACAGATAAACAGACGCGAAAAGAGAATAAGATACGGAGTCTCTGTCGTGGAGGTTTAAAAGAATAATAAATGAAAGACTACAGAATTACATTAAAGTCACATGGCCTGCTCATTCAAAGAACCGAATCTGCGTATGTTAGGGCAACGAAGGGACTAAAACTTGAAGGGGAATATGAATATGAAGCACCATTCTTTTTACCTCCCAAAGGGTCCTAATGTCAGGTCCTTCAAAAAATAAAAAGGGAACTTTCCTTCCTAAATTTTATTTCAAATGCCATTTATTTGTTCTGCTTCTGAATAGTGCACTTTGATTAATATTCCTTTCCCAAGACGGATATTATGGTGAAATTAAATTTACCTTTAGAGTGTAAAAATATATAGCAATAGGAAATTGGAGAACTTGGATAGTGATTCTATAAATGTTTTTGCTGTAAAGTAAGAAATAATCAAACGAATGAGAGAAAATCCGAAAAAAAATTATATGTTGCTCCATGTTTAGAGCAAGGCTACGATTTTTCTCATGAAAGCCTCTAATATATATATATATATATATATATATATATATATATATATATATATATATATATATATATATATATATATATATATATATATATATATGTGTGTGTGTGTGTGTGTGTGTGTGTGTGTGTGTGTGTGTGTGTGTACTATATATATAATGTAATTTAGAAGCTTTGATGAGAAAATCGTAGCCATGCTTTAAATAGAGAGCAATGCCTTTCAATATTGGCTAGGGGAATGTTTTTTGATCGATTGTCGAACTATTTGAAATATCTAAACTAGTCCCCAGTTGAGCAATTTTAAATAAATAAGGGCAAAGCAAGCATTCGCCTTGGAAAGAGATGTAACACAGAGAGAGAGAGAGAGAGAGAGAGAGAGAAAGAGAGAGAGAGAGAGAGAGAAATATTCAAACCTTCTTAGCATCGTGGGGTCCAGATCACCTCAGTGTATTACCTTTATTGGGAACAGTATAAACAGCAATGATTTCAAATGGCTTCATGTTTTCAGGGTCCGCAAGTGGAAAATACGCCGTATTTTGAGCCGGAGTCTCCCAGGAGGCTTCATCGAGTGGTCTCTTCGTTACGTGATCCTCAGCAGCTAAGGGAATTTTAGGACCTGAAAGTCCGTTGCCTGGTAAATATGCAGCTTTTGCTTCCGCCGGGAAAATTGGTGGAGAGGGATGTTACTTTTGGTTCAATGAAATCTATGGAAGAGAAGTTTCAGATTAAGATTCTCTCTCTCTCTCTCTCTCTCTCTCTCTCTCTCTCTGTTACATCTCTTTCCTAGGCGAGAGCTTCCTTTGCCCTTATTTATTTAAAATTGTTCGACTGGGGACTAATTTATATATTCAAATAGTTCGACAATCGATAAAAAAAACACTCATGGCCAATATTGAAACGCATTCCTCTTTACTTAGAGCAAGGTTGCGATATTTCTCATGAAAGCTTCTAAATTATATATATATATATATATATATATATATATATATATATATATATATATATATATATATATATATATATATATATATATATATATATATATATTATATATATAGTATATATATAATTAATTCTTTGAAAAATTTTTACGAATCTCTCTCTCTCTCTCTCGCTTTCTCAATCATTTGAAAATCTGTTACGTAAAAGGTTTGAATCTCTCTCTCTCTCTCTCTCTCAAAGCTCTAAGAACCATTAGGAATCTCTATTTCTCTCTCTTAATCCTTTGAAAAAAACTGTTACGAATTCCGCCCCCCACCCCTCTCTCTCTCTCTCTCTCTCTCTCTCTCTCTCTCTCTCTCTCTCTCTCTCTCTCTCACGCAATCCTTTGAAAAAACTCTTACGAAACTCTGCCTGTCTGCCCGTCTCAATCCTTTGAAAACTGTTACGAATCTCTCTCTCTCTCTCTCTCTCTCTCTCTCTCTCTCTCTCTCTCTCTCTCTCTCTCTCCTTTGAAAAAAATTTGGTACAAATCTCTCTCTCTCACGCGCGCGCGCACACACACACACACATACACACGCACAAACCTTTGAAAAACTATTACGAATCTTTCTCTCTCTCTCAGAATCCTTTGAAAAACTGTTACGACTCTCTCTCTCTCCCCACTTCAGTATTCACATCATCGTATTATTTGCTATTCAGAATTAAACTGTGGTAAATTTTTATGTTTTGTGAATATGTAAGTCAATAATTTCTTTCACGGGAAATCTAAACCCTAACAACTTTCTTGTTGTTTTCACTAATTCCAAAATACGTTTCTCCTGTTGTCCCTACAGACAAGAACAAACTCAACAATATTTGCCTTACAAAATTTAGATAGAGTGACAGTCTCACCCTTTGCAAGAAATACTTAATCGAAACAAAATATTGTGATTTCTCTCCCGCGGAAAAGAGCCAAGGAGCATAATGATGAGTCTGTAGAAGTGAACTGAGATTAATCGAGAAGTAATCTACTCAACTTCTCGTACACGAACAGTGGAACGATTTAAAAAAACAAAAATAGGTAGGTATATGAGTTTTAAATTTATGTGTTCATTTGATTTGTAGAAAAACTTTGTATGTCTTTCTTTTGCCAATGCACATATAAAGTTTCTTTTCTTGTCCACTTTGAGATTTTGCTTGCGCATTCAAAACTGCCTTACCTGCAACAGATACTCATATATATATATATATATATATATATATATATATATATATATATATATATATATATATATATATATATATAGTTTTCATACTGTTTTTTCCCACATTTATGAAGTTTTTTATCTGCTGAAAGCATACTACAAATTCAGCAATAGAATTCTATGAGATCTGATTTATGTACGTGTGTATGTACATATAATGTTATTCTGTGAGCCTGATATATGTAAGTGTGTATGTAGGCTACTGTATGTATGTGTGCATGGACAATTCACGGTAGCTGAGACTCAAAATATTTGGCTTTAGATTTTTGTACCTGTATATTAAATATAGTTGTTTCTAAAAAATGTAACTAAACATTATCGTATATTTTACTGTCACCATCTCTATTCAGTGTTAACGTTTTTGTAGCTCTTTTTTTGTCTCCAGATCATGACTAAAAATATGGAAAACTGAGATAAAAAGGAAATTCAGCACTGTGCGAAGTGACAGAATCTTCACATTTCTATTTACACGAAAAAAAAAAAATAAAATAAAACATATCTACATAAAAACAGTGGAGAGCTGAAGAAATGGAAGAGTATTTTTCTGTTTCCATTCCTGTAGCTTTTGGCAGCCAGGGGGAAGAGCACGAGAAACAACTTCGTTTTTGGAGTTGAAATAAAATTTTATATTTTTTCTGTCATTCAATCCTCAATGGAACTGCTTGTTTCACACCTTTGAAAACATGCGTCTAGGAATTAAGATACAAATATTTACAGAAAATCAAAGTGAAGCAGTTACCAGTTGATATCAACTTGACAAGAACAAAGATGTTACCTTGTACAATAGACTGTTTGTTAAACACCATAAAAATTCAAACATCAACACGTCTTTAAGGGAGGCTCACACAATCCTGAAACTGATTCCCTCGTGAGGCAACAGAACTGCATCGTAAACAAACTGTAAAGACAAGGTTGAACTAATAGATCAGCCCCAGTTGACAACGACAATTGTTTGTAAGACAAACAACCGCCAACCTCAGTAAATTACGACGCTATGAATTTCGAAGAAGAATGTCGACACTGACTCAGATCACGAAGTCTCCTGATCCCTTTGTTTGTCTGGTGTCAGCTGATGAAGAGATAATGATTCTCGCTAATATACCAACTAAATCTGATCCCATTTTGTCCAAGAAGGACGATGACGTGCTGATTCTCAGCACTTGAAAAATGGTTGTTAATTCTATGGATTTACTCAAATGCTCTGCACGTGGTGTCGATGGACTTTCAAGTGTAGTAGAATTGAGGTGTAATTCAGAGAACTAGCTGAATGTTTTATTTGAAGTGAAATGAATAACCTCTACAGTATTCATCAGTATTTATGCGTTTATATTAGCAATTAAAATTTATTTGCATTACTTGTTTTAAAATTCTGAATTTATGTCTGTATTGCTTGTTACTGATTACACTTAAACTGTATTTTAGGATTATCTGTCAATTTCAAGTTTCTTTGAAAAAACTCGTTTATTCTGAATACTTTGAACAAATATATAATATATATATATATATATATATATATATATATATATATATATATATATATATATATATATATACATATATACCGTATATATATATATATATATATATATATATATATATATATATATATATATATATATATACATATAATCAAAATGCAAAGACCTGGGTTCGATCCTGATGTGAGTAAGAAATTTATATATAATATGCATAATGTAGGCATATGAGAACTGAACAGAAGTTCAAAGACCATCTCTTTAATCTGAACTTAATGCTGCTAAGCGCAGACACTTGATGAGTGAGGCAGCTATTGATATTCATTCTAAATTATTAAGGTAAAATTACCGACTGAACCTGACCCTGTTTGCAATTCAAACAATACTTGACTATTAATTCGTTTTTCCCTGGTGATAGTAGTGGGACGTCTCCACTGACGGTGGTGGGAGGGTCCACTACAATCCCCCTCCCTCCTCTTTGCTTGTTCCTAATTTATGTCTCTAATGAGGAAGGGTTAAATTTGAATTTAAAAATAAGACTAGAGAGGCGAGAAGGGAAATATTTTTCATTGTGCAGGTTTCAATCTTTCTTGTATAGTTTTTCCTTTTGGTAAGTCCTTGAGGAGTGGTCTCAAATCATTACGATCATGAGGAGGATAATATTCTATTGATTATATTTCGGGTAATTTTTATCACTTTGTTTCATTCGCCGTCGTTATATGAGTAGACAATTAATTGCAAAACATCTTTAACAGAAAAATTTCTACTTTAAATCTCGTACAT
This sequence comes from Macrobrachium rosenbergii, assembly GCA_039081455.1. Lineage (NCBI taxonomy): Eukaryota > Metazoa > Arthropoda > Malacostraca > Decapoda > Palaemonidae > Macrobrachium > Macrobrachium rosenbergii. Next base: position 17,398,439 of record JANJGK010000017.1, on the reverse strand, counting down.
TAGCGTTTGGTTTTCAAAACACTAATGGCAGCATGGATAACCCCCACCAATAGGTTGCAGTCATTTACAACAATTATTGTTTGTGTCCGGAAATGAGAATATAATGATGACCTTTTATTTCGTGACGTCAGCTGGTATTAGCAGTTGGCACTTATATGCTAAATTTGGATGATTTTGTTAATGATTATGGAAACTGTTAGCAAATATTACACTTGAAGCAACAATTTCTTTTCTCTCTCTCTCTCTCTCTCTCTCTCTCTCTCTCTCTCTCTCTCTCTCTCTCTCTCTCTCTCTCTCTCTCCATCAACTTTTTCAAGTTCT
>JANJGK010000017.1:17383118-17393118 GCA_039081455.1 Macrobrachium rosenbergii | reverse complement strand
GTGCTAGAACGACAGCACGCCACCCCCCCCGCCCCCTGCCGCGGGAATGAGTGCCCTCAGCCAAGCTCACTCGTTCATGCCAAAATGGACAGAGTCCGAACCCGAAGTATGGCTTGAAAGGGCCGAACGAGTCCTGGAGTGCTGCGACCTCTCCCCCGCGGAACTCTCCCTTGTTCTCACTAAATTCCTGGGCGGAAAGGCCCTCGTTGCTTACCACGCCCTTCCTGCAGACAATCGGGGAAACTGGGAAGCTGTACGCCAAGCAGTTACGAAGGCGTACGAGATTACCCCCGAGCGGTGGAGGAGACGTTGGAGAGAGCAGCCCAGAGAAGCAGGCCAGACTTGGTCCGATTGGGCGTACCATTCGGAGCAGGCGTTGACAAAATGGCTCGATTCCGAAGGAGCCACTAACACCGCCGAGGTACTCGAGCGGTTTAAATTCGAGCATTTCCTGCGCTACGCCCCTCCTGCCCTCGCCACCCATATAGTGGAAAAAGCCCCAGCAACACTCATCGAGTGTTGCCGAATAGCAGACATGTGGGAAACTCACCACCCTCAAGAAGGATCCATGGGGCGGAAGATAAATCCCCCGTCCCTCCTCGGAGGTTCAAATTCCCACAAAAATGGGAACTCGGGCAAGCCCCTAACTTGCCATTATTGCAAGAAAACGGAACAAGAAACCGGCTCCTCTCTCTCCCGGAAAACCGACAAATAACTCGCCTGCGCCCTCCACAGGGGCAGCGCGGAAAGATTTCAGCCAGACATTTTGCACGGCGTGCAAGGTTTATGGCCATTCTCCCGCATGGGCAAAATGCCCACGCAATAATAAATCAACTACTCCCACCGTCGCCTTGGCCGTCACAGATCCCCAGTCATTAGGCCCTCCCGCCGAAGGGCCTGTATACGTGGCCCCTCCACGAGGTAGCGAGCCCGCGCGCCGAGTCACTGCTTTCGAGGACTCGGGCGCACAAATCTCCCTCATCCGAAGGGACAGAGTTCCCTACGGAGCTATCGTCAATAGACGAAAACTCGTCACGATCGAGGGAATAAATCAATTTAAAATGATACTCCCTACGGTCCAATTGAGAGTCACAAGACCTCACCAATCCAAAATTTGCAATCTTGCAGTAGCAAGCCATCTCCCCGGAGGCTATGACGTCATCCTGGGACAGGACTTTCAGTCCCCACCGAAATCACGACAATCTAGGGGTCCCCATTCCCCGAATCATTCCGCGGGCGCGAGTAATCCTCCCCCGCTTCTCCCTCAGTCAAGACTGGCGCCCCCTGGGTACCAGGAGGACGTGCAGTCCCCACCAGTGCCACCTGAGTACGATGTACAGTGGCCCCCTCGATCGGTTCCCGATCCAATTCCAGTGCCCGGCCCTTCCTCAGTGCCAGTGCCAGGGCCCCAATCAGATCTCCCTTCAGGAGATGCCAAATTCCTGCCGGTGCCACTTGCATGCCCCGAGCAGGGCCAAGCTTCGTCCGTCCTGACCGACGAGCCCAAGAAACCTCTGATAGCGCCTGACTCTGCCCTAGTGCCAGCGCCAGAGCGCTACGCCAATCTCCATTCACGGGATCCAACTCAGGACCCCCTCTCTTCCCCCGGCCTGGCACCGCTACCAGCATCGGTCAGAGAGACGGTTCCTCCCGACCACCGCGGAAGCTCACCTGCAGGTGCGGCCTCGCAACCCGTGCCTGAGCTGGTCATCGATACCTGCGAGCCGCTCACGCCACCCCCGACCGCCTCCTCTCTGCCTCAGTCCGTCGCCGACGCAATTGCAAGTCAGGATTCTGCCATATCTCACTTGGCCGATGAACTACAAGAGCCGCGACGGATTATGGTAGAACCAGCACGGAACACTCCTGCGTCAGCTGTCGCAGCAGCAGGCCCAGGTGGTACTCCGTGCCGCCCTCCGGTCGCGGGCCCTCCGCTTCCCCGGCCGAGGACAACTGTCCCATTAAGAAAGGCTCGAGGCGAAATTACCACGGGCGTGGGACATTCCAGGTAATTTACAAAGAGCTCTAGAGCTCCCCTGGCACCTGTGCCACCATTTCATTTTTCGAAGGTCTTGGCACCCCTAATCCAGAAGGGGATGTCAGACCCTCCTCTATCTTCTTCCGTTCCTCAGGAACTGCTATCTCTTACCATCCTCTACTAATCTTCCCTTAAATTATCCCCACAAGAGGCAATTAAATACGGGATACCATTCCCCACACAATGTATAAATCATTAAGAATAACAGAGTGAGAAGTGGCACGCCCTTGCGCCCATACCCTGGCACCGGGCGTGCGTGTCAGCCCCTCCTGAAGGAGTCGCGCCCTTCGGGTGCACTTTCCTCGCCCTGGGACTGAAGTGATAGTCCGGGCCGTAATTTATAGGCAAAGGACGATAAATTCCCGCCTAACACAATAAAACCCTCACTCTTTTTCCCTTAGCTCTTCTGCCAATATCATTTACTTTCTTTTAGTCATTTAGTTATCTTTATTTTAATGAATCGCGAGTCATAAACTCTTGCCCTTGTGATTTAAATGCCCCTTTTGTAAGCTCTGAGGGACGTGTCCCGCCTTTCATATGCGGTCAAGTTTCATTCGTAACGTCTTGGTAATTTTCCTTTTGTTATTATTATCCCTTTTCCCCCTTCCATTCCTTCCAAGATTGCTGTTTGTCCTACCCCACATCTTTTGTCTGCTCGCCCCGTCATAACATTGAGTAGGCAGTGGACGCATAAAATTAGCGTAGTTTAAGGTTAGCGAATTAAACCCCCGCGAATACTCTCGCCCGCATACGGCTGTCAAAATCCGTGTGGGGCCGGCTAAGCAAAGTAAGTTAAAACGAAGATAAATTATCAATGCGAATATGTATAGTCATTACAGTATCGCGTAAAAGGGGATGTCATTTACAAAAATAAACGCTGTTTTTCATTTACACAGCCTCTTCAAGGCAGATTATACTAACCGCATGCATTTTATCTAAAATTAAGTAACCGTGTATTTTAATTCTTGAACAATAACCTTTCTTTTCATTTGTTGGCCATAGCCTCATATACACGGTCCTATAATCTTAATTAATTCACAATTGTTCGAGTCGCATTATAAAGTTACCAGTGGGTAACCAAATCTAAAGTAATTATTCTTTCGCAAGTGTTTAAATCACTTTGCGTTCTGTTAACGAAAATTGTCCCAATGTGTTATTAAAAGTAACGTCACAGCTTCATAAAACCCTTAGGAGTAAAGTTCATTGCAAGGCAGAATGTAGAGTAACGTAAAGCATTTGCCGCTCATTCTTGAATATCGATGTACACACCCGAAGGAGGTATGTACATCATCTTGTATGGGGAGGTATTATGATTAGCAAGAATTCGCTAGCAAATTGCCTCCCCTCCCCCCCCCCTCCTTTGTTGTTGTTGGTTGTTCATTTACTGCCAGCCGGCCGACCGATAGACCATCTGTCTATCGACTTAAAAACAAGGGTTAAAAGATTAAAGGCGCTCCCATTTTTGATAAAGATCTTTCCTTCGAGGCAAAAGTAATCTGGCTTGGGTGTTTCTCCTACAGGCCAAAACCTCCCCTGCGGGCAGCAGGTGCAATGAGTCAAAGCATCTGTGTTGGACGCCCCCCTGCCCCATAGGAGGGGATAAAAAGCAGAAACCCACGAGGTCGACACACACACGCGGGCTGGAAGATATGGAATGAAGACGTCCTCAACACCTGGCCCCATCGATGCCCTTGCATCCTAACCACGTGGCCCTTTCCAAAGTATACTTTTCCTCGTGCCCTTCGACCGCCTTGCCCCTTTACGGAAGCCCTTGCATCTCACCACGTGGAAGAAACTCGTCCTCGGAAATCGCAAGTCATCCACGGACTGCCTTCTACGCGCCCTCGGAAAATCTGCTAAGGTAAAGTGCCCTGGAAGAGCCCCATTTCAGTCACGCTTTTGTCTCGTAATATTTTCTTAAAGAGAAAGCCAGAAATCTCCCTTGTCTAATGTCCGTGCGCCTCTTGCATCGGCAGTATTAAGTCTTTATTACTACTTTGGCACCCTCAGTGCAGCTTCGAATTCATCATTCTTTGTCTATTTCATTACTGGCATATAATGTGCATATCTCTCATTTCAGAGGGATCCTGTTTCGTGGAAGCTTCTCGGACTGTGTCTGGAATCCCCCAGTTTTATTCAATCCCGTAGGAAATCCCCTTCAGGATAGTAATCTACTTGAGTTCCTCTTTCCCGTACTGAAGTCATTTATGTAAATACACTCCTTTAAATGTGCCCACGTGTTTTACATAATATTTCCCTCAGTATCCAGAGCCCTGCGCTCATATGAAATTCTCCTTTGTTTTCCTCTTTTTTTACGTTTTCCCGTACCCACGAAGTCAGAATCACAAGGCTAAATTACCTTAAATTGTTGCTACCTGTCTCACAGAGCATATTTCAAACTAAAACCACGGAAAAACGTAAAAATATATATGCGTGTGTGTGTGTGTGTGTATGTGTGCGTGTGTGAGCGTTTGCGTGTGCGAGTGTGCGTGTGCGTGTGAGTATGCGTGTGTATTTCCAATACAAATTCTGTTAAGACTTCTATTAAAAATTTATCATATCTACTTTGTTTAGGCTTATATTACGGTAAAATATTTATCGCCCAATTCTGACTTGAACTTATGCGATAATGTGATGTTATCGTATAATGCTTGAATGATTCGTATTCCTGTTTTGTTGCGTCAGATTATTTTCAACTCACAAAAAAATTGCCCATCTTTGGAGTTACGGACATAAAGAGAACCCAACTTAAGGATCCGAATCAAATACAATGTCTGATGAGAAGATTAAAAAAATATATATATAAGCTTAAAAATGAAGAGAGAAATAAATATCACACCAACCGATCATTGTTGAAAGTGCAATATTCCCAAAGTCTGTGGTGTCTGCGCAATAACTGTTCAAGATGAGGGTGTGTGTTTGCTCTTTAAGAAATTACATTCAGGCAGTGTTTACCCTGGCCAGCCATTGTAAACCGAATTACCATGGGGCCCAGTTGGCGTTTCTCTCGCTTTCTCTCTACCTCATGCATTTAAGGTAACGACCTCCTGATGTTTTTCGATGTCCATGTCGCGGGTGCGTGTGAAGCAGAGTCATGGGGTTACAATCTTATATGATGAAGTGCTTTGTCTTCCTTTTCGTATTAAAAGAATGAATGATCTTCACTGCAGGTGTGAGTGAGACAAGAAGGTCAGCATTGATTATACTACATTGTAAACTAGTATTGCAAAGAATGTAATTTTTTATAGTTTTCGCAGCCCTATTAATGACGCACCAATGGCAATGAAATCCAACGCCGTAAAGCTACTTCAGGAATTAAAGGCGAAAGTTTCCAACAAATCATTTGATTACTTGACGGAAAAATCAACCTTCATTTATTCCAAAAGAAGAATCTGCATTTGATGTCACTTAAGTCAGACCACCTACGAGAAGTGTTATAGGTGTGATGGCCTGCCGAAATAATCCTCTTTTGAAAAGTGTTGATTTATATCTAAATATAAGCTTAACTGGAATGTATTCACTACATACTGTGACAAGCCACTGCCTCGTACATTCTCTTGTTGTATAAATGATACATTATGACAGCATCAGCAAATGCACTGATTAAACTAAAATAAAATTCCTCGAGATTTTTAACACGTGAAAACAACTAACATATTTTTGTTAGTAATACACCATCACGAAATTCCTTAGCTTATGAAGTCTTTTGTTGGCCAAAATATTTGGATTAATCTCAGTGATATTGTTCTTTACAAATGCTGGTGTAAGATAAAAGATCATGCATGCCAGTTCAACTGGGTTACGTTAAAGGTAAAAGAACACAGAGAGAGAGAGAGAGAGAGAGAGAGAGAGAGAGAGAGAGAGAGAGAGAGAGAGAGAGAGAGAGAGAAAGAGAGAGAATTTTCATCGCATTTTCTTTAAAATATACTGTATTTATAGTGTCTTGTGCATATATAGACTGCAGTCTAAACTGTTTGTGCGCAAAAACACGAGAGGGAAATTTTCGAAAACATTAAGAACAAATTTAACCGACGAACAAAGTGAAAAAAATTCGACAAAAAAAAAAAAAAACATAACTGGGAAAAGATGGGACTTGGAATCTTTTTGAGTTTCGAACAGTCTTTTTCGGTAACAGAAGGAGCTTTGTTGAACCCCAGCTCCCAAATCGGCTTCCCTCGGCAAGCTTCGATCAAAAAGCCTTTGACTGAAAGTCTGAAACGCTAAAGCAGCCCTTTTATGCAGTCAGAGCCTCGCAAGCACAGACTGCCTTCCCCTTGAAACCCTTTCGTGAATGTTTAATGCAGAGCGATAAGAAACCGCAGAAGAAAGTTTTAACCAAGAAGAAACAAAACAATAAAGGTTTAACTAAAATCAAGTTATTTTCGAGTGAGATACCTATAATTAGTTTTGTTTCAGCTTTTCATATTTAGCTTGTGAAATGATACATCAAAATTAATTACACAAGAGATATTAAATGACAAGACCAATGTCTTGAGAAGGGATCATTGCTGAAAAATAGCATTTTATCGTTAATCACAAGAGCACCACAAGTAACAGTATCTGAGAACCGGAGTATAAGTGGAGAATGAATATATATACTGTATATGTATATATATATATATATATATATATATATATATATATATATATATATATATATATATATATATATATATATATATATATATATATATATACGTATATGTATATATATATAATCTTCTTACCTTTATTTTACTATTTCGAATTTGTTCATATCTTCAAGCGGCAGTAATAGAAGGGACTCATGGGGTACCAAATATCTTCATTGAACCTGATGGTATTTGGCTTAATAGGCTGTTAAAAATTTTTTCCAAGTAACGAATTTGTGATCAAATGATCTCTGGGTGAAGGTTACATATTGCGATAATGGCAGATATTATTAGGAAAATACTTATTATAACTACTGAATGAAAAAATTAATGAGCTTCATTAAAAATGTCATGGCTTTAAGTGGTGAAACTATTTTTTCTTAATTATTGATCAATATTTCCTCGTGAAAAATGTACTGCAACTTGGCCAAATCTTAATACAAAATTACTTTGTACAATTATCAATGTATATAAAAAAAACGCGTCAACAGTTTCCTCGTTTCCAAACTTTTAACTCTTCAGGAATTTTTCACCAAAGAAATGTCTTAGGGAAGACCACGCGGAATATCAGCCAACTTTGTCAGAAAAGGAAAGATGAAGGAGCCGCAGTCTTAATAGTTTGAAGTGTTGCAAATGAAATTGCTCACTCTCTCCCCGATAAAGTACCTCCTCACTGTTGCTTAATGCTATTACATTATAAGAATGTAGCTTTTTTCTTTCTTTATCAATAATTTATTACTAATTACTAAGGAAGGAAAAAGGATTAAGAAGATGAGCTTCAAAGAATTTAAAACAACTCCTTTTACTTCACAAAATTACTTCAGGATTATAATTACATTCTTAGAAATTTAGAAATATTGTGAATCAGGAGGGTTATCAGAATAAATGTTGAATAAATTTCTGTAAGCTCCATCTATTAGACTTCTAGTTAAATCTCCTAGGATGCATTAAACAATTTCAGGCTAGTAGTTACCTTCATTTAAGAGCCACTCTTCGAACAATTTATTCATTACGTTCACCTAAGAACCCATTATGCTCTTTTAGCTACTACTTTCATTTAAGAGCCGTTCTTCGAACAATTTATTCATTACGTTCACCTAACAACCCATTATGCTCTTCAGGCTATTAGTTATTTTCATTTAAGAGCCGTTCTTCGAACAATCTATAAATTACGTTCACCTAAGAACTCATTACTCTCTTCAAGCTGCTAGCTACTTTCATTTAAGAGCCGTTTTTCGAAGAGTATATAAATTACGTTCAACTAAGAACCCATTGCGCTCTTCAAACTACTAGTTACTTTCATTTAAGAGTCCGTTCTTCGAACAATTTACTAAGTATGTTCACCTAAGAACTCATTACGCTCTTCAGGCTACTAGTCACCTTCATTTAAGAACCCCCGTTCTTCGAACAATTTTTGAAGTACGTTCACCTAAGAACCCATTACACCCTTCAAGCTACTAGATACTTCATCCAAGAGCTCGTTCTCCAAACAACTTAGATAAAGACCGTCCTTCGAACCTGTGAATTACGTTTAGTCGGGACAATATAGCCTGGTCCCTGCAATAGGAAAAATTCCCTCAACGGATCGACAATATGGCTTCTTACTCCGACGAAATCACAGCCCTTGTCACCGCCGGGAAAACCATGTGGATTAAGGACCAAGAACTGCTACACTGGGTCAAGAAAAAGGAGAAAGAAAGAGAAGCCAAGGAAGAGTGAGACAGGCAAAAAAGACTAGCTGAGGAAGAGTGAGATAGGCAAGGGGAAATTTACGTGATAAATGGATCAGTACTGCCAGGGCTCGATCCCTTGACACAGTACCTTCCAACAACTACAGTCGATGGTCAAACCACTGAGCCACCAAGAGAAGTATAAGTTTATGCCGAATCTGCCGTACTTACTTACCCTTCGAGAGTGGGGAAATTGTACTTAGCTTCGGCATTAACCCACCTCCACCACGATAGCTCATTGGTATGTTTGGAACACTCAGCTCTTATAATGAAATTTTTATCACACCATGATTTATATGTCGTTTAATATCCAGTTCAAGCTACTTTGGGAATATCCCCGATGGGAAATTATCATCGAAGGGGAATTTTTAAGTGATAAATGGAACGGTACTGCCAAGTCTCAATCCCTTGACACAGTACCTTTCAACGACTCCAGTCGATGGTCAGACCACTGCGCCACCAAGAGAGGTATAAGTTAGTGCTGATCTGCCGTATTTATTTACCCATCAAGGCTCAGTGTTTTGACCATCAACTGGAGTTGTTGGAAGGTACTGTGTTGAGGGATCGAGACCTGGCAGTACCAATCCATTTATCACTCAAAAATTCCCCTTCAATGACAATTCCCCATTGGGAATATTCCCGAAGCAGCGTGAATTAGATATTAAACGATATTTGTCTCTTCATGAATGTATATAAATCACGGTGCAATAAAAATTTCATAATAAAAGCTGTGTGTTCCAAACATACCAATGAGCTATCAGGGTGGAGGTGGGTTAATGCCGAAGCTAAGTACAATTTCCCCGCTCTCGATGGGTAAATAAGTACGGCAGATTCGGCATTGATTTATACCTCTCTTGGTGGCTCAGTGGTTTGACCATCGCGTGGAGTAGTTGGAAGGTACTGTGTCGAGGGATCGAGACCCGGCAGTACCGATCCATTTATGGCTTAAAAATTCCACTTTGATGATAATTCCCCTTCGGGGATATTCCCGGAGTAGCGTGAATTGGATATTAAACGACATTTGTAGCATCGCAGCTTCATGCATGTACTGTACATAAATCATGGCGTGATAAAAACTTCATATATATATATATATATATATATATATATATATATATATATATATATATATATATATATATATATATATATATATATATATATATATATATATATATCTTTCAAGAAACAGGAATCACCAAAAATAACACGAAGTAAGGAGAACTGACATTGATTTAAATTAGCCCTGGAAAAATGTGCATGAATTCCATGCCAACACATCCATTAATTCCAAAAAGGGAAAATTCAGTGTCATTCACTTCTACTTTCTAATTAGGAAAGGTCATGTAAGTCTAGCTTTAAAGTACTACGTCACGAAAAGTTGTTACATAATGGAGATTTAATTTCATTACTTGCGCCGGGCAAATGGACTCTGTCATTTATTTCGGGTGTATAACTTAAGGCAAGTTACGTTATGAAAAGGAGGTATCGTCTTCTCATACAAAATAAATGAATACACAATGTGATGGTCGTCTTGACTTGCAAAATAGAACGTCTAACGTTTGTGTTAAGAGCTTATTCTGAATAATGTTTCCAAGATT
>JANJGK010000017.1:17340618-17378118 GCA_039081455.1 Macrobrachium rosenbergii | reverse complement strand
TGCTTGCAGAGCATACATTTTATCTTTCATATGCTCACTGACAGTCTTTTCAATGCCAGACGCCATATCCTTGATTCGTCTACCAATAGTGTCGTCCGAGAGAGGTATTTTTTTTTACTTCTTTTTCAGCCTCATCACCAAACAAAGTTTTCACTACAGCACAAGTTGGAAGAAAATATGGCTCCGCAACTGAATGAGGTTTGATATGTTTTGCCGTCTGCTCCGCCACTAAATAACTTGCTTCCTGTCTTTTTTCTGCAACCTTAACTTTTTTCTCAAACCCACGCCTTTGTTGTTTGTTATCTTTCAAAAGTCTTTTAAAGTAATCCACAGGTTTCTGAGAGAGGTGCTTATGTTTTGTTGTTAAATGTCTTTTCAATTTCATAGGAGTCATAATTCATTTGTCAGCACAACGCCACAAACAACGCAATTTGGTCTTGGACCAAACTCGTCATCACAGCAAGTAAACCCAAGTTTTAGATAACTCTCGTTATACAAGCGAAATAATTTACTGCCGATGTCCTTGCTGCTTTGTGTACGTGCTGAGGCCACCCTTGGACCTGAAGGACTGCACAAGATTTCAGCTGCCACTTCACTTTCCCCGCTTGGACATGCACAAATAATCTCACTTTGAAGCGTCACTTCACTTTCCACTATCGGATATGAACAAGAAGGCTGGCTTTCAGTAGTTAATCTTGCTTCACTTCCAGTGTCTTCGACACGCATACCTTGTGAATCATTATCAACTTCCACTCCATTCTGCTGCTGTCAGTGTCAATAAGACGCTTGCGTTTTCTTATGATAAACTTTTCCATCTTTTGCAAGGTTCAAACTTATTACCGCCACAGTAATAACATGCACGACGGTCAAAGCTGCTCTGTTACTGGCACCTTCTTCCCACGCAGCTAGGATGAACGCTGGGAGAGGGGAACGGAGTAGCTATAAAAAACGTGCATAGTACTCGTGTTATTTTGTAAAGGGAATGTGTTCTTCACACACACACACACACACACACACATACAATCATACATACATACATGCACACAGACACACACACATACACACACACACACTCACACACAAAAAGTAAGTATAGCTTAGTTTTACCAGACCACTGAGCTAATTAACAGCTCTCCTAGGGCTGGCCCGAAGGATTGGACTTATTTTACGTGGCTAAGAACCAATTGGTTACTTAGCAACGGGACCTACAGCTTATTGTGGAATCCGAACCACATTATAGCGAGAAATGAATTTCTATCACCAGAAATAAATTCCTCTAACTCTTCATCAGCCGGCGGCGGGAATCGAACTCCAGCCCATCGAATGACGGTCTGAAGCTCAACCAACTCGGCCAACAAAGGGCTTCACACACACACACACAAACACACACACACACACACACACACACATATATATATATATATATATATATATATATATATATATATATATATATATATATATATATATATATATATATTATACACCTATCCATGAAATTTTCGCGGCGCACTTGGGGGATAGTCGTGGCGCACAAGGGCGCCGCGGCGCACAGGTTGAGAATCACTGATATGGACAGATGAAATGTTACAAGGGTATATATACAAAACATATGTAGGTGTGGCATTGTCTCTGATGGTATGCAGGTGACCGTTTCCTAAGAAGGAGGAGAGTAACCAATTCCCTAGTGGTTTTTGCCCTCATTAACTCCCGTTTGGCGACGATTCTGGAGGTCTTGTTCTTTGGGCCACCTTTTTCAGAAGAGGTCTGAGGATTAAAGCATCGATGTCGTCCGATTTCCAATGTCCTCCTGACAAGTTCATGTTGTTGGTTTGATTGATGATAGCAGATTCCCGCATCTTTCTTTTGTACGGACAGCTACTTTTGAAAACCAGCTCGGCTCCCCCTCCCAGCTTATGGAATGGCCAGTGTCTCTGATATGTGGGAAAATCCCCGAACTCTCCAAGGCATATCTTACCGACCTTTTGTGCTCATTATTCTTTGCGAGAGCGATCTACCTGTCTCCCCTATGTAAACCTCACTACAGTTACTGCACGGTATCTTGTAAACTCCGGTTTCTTCCCCTTTGTTATTTAAGTATACGTTAATGAGCGAGCTCCCGATGGATTTGGGATAATGGAAGATGAAAGGATTGTTAGACCTGAGTTGTTCTGTGGCTTTTTGGAAGTTTTCGTCGTACGGTAGCTTTATTTTGTTGTTAAAATCTATTTGTCTGTTGTGAGTGGGACTTTTGTAGTATATTTTATTCGCTTTGTTGATAGCCTTCTCGATAATGTGGGGTGGGTAGAGCAGTTGCGTTAGGTGTTGGCGGATTGTGTTGAATTCTTTATCTAGGTACCCATTTGAACATATTCTAAGCCCCCTGAGGAATAAGTTGCAACCTACCATGATCTTTACGGAGACATCGTCTAGGCTGAGTCTAGGTTGAGTCATTATTTACTAAAACCCCGATCGCCGACGTGTTGTCTTTCTTAGAGAGGAAGTTACATCCATATAAAGACCATTTTCCTCTTGGCATAGATAGAACTCTAAAACTTATCAACCTCTGTGTAACTAACAACGTGTTTTCTTTCAATAGTAATTTTCACAAACAAAAATTTGGCTGTAGCATGGGAAGTCCTCTATCACCCCTTTTAGCAAACTTGTACATGGAATATTTTGAAACAGAACTTTTGTCGTCCATCCAACCCCGCAATATGATCTGGCTTAGATACGTAGACGATATTTTTACTTTCTGGGACAATAGCTGGGGAGACTTTAATGAATTTTTTAATAGACTAAATTCGCTAGTTCCGACCATAAAATTCAAAACAGGATGGGAAAAGGAAGGAAAATTGCCGTTCCTAGATGTACTGATCATAAGAGAACAGAACAGGTATGCCTTCACAATATATAGGAAACCCACTTTTGCTGTTTCCTATATTCATTTCTTAAGCTACCACGATGTCTCCGTAAAGATCATGGTAGGGTGCAACTTATTCCTCAGGGGGCTTAGAATATGTTCAAATGGGTACCTAGACAAAGAATTCAACACAATCCGCCAACAACTAATGCAACTACTCTACCCACCCCACATTATCGAGAAGGCTATCAACAAAGCGAATAAAATATACTACAAAGGTCCCACTCACAACAGACAAATAGATTTTAACAACAAAATAAAGCTACCGTACGACGAAAACATCCAAAAAGCCACAGAACAACTCAGGTCTAACAATCCTTTCATCTTCCATTATCCCAAATCCATCGGGAGCTCGCTCATTAACGTATACTTAAATAACAAAAGGGAAGAAGCCGGACTTTACAAGATACCGTGCAGTAACTGTAGTGAGGTTTATGTAGGGGAGACAGGTAGATCGCTCTCGCAAAGAATAATAGAGCACAAAAGGTCGGTAAGATATGCCTCGGAGAGTTCGAGATCGGGGATTTTTCTACATATCAGAGACACTGGCCATTCCATAAGCTGGGGGGGGGGGGCGAGCTGGTTTTCAAAAGTAGCTGTCTGTACAAAAGAAAGATGCGGGAATCTGCTATCATCAATCAAACCAACAACATGAACTTGTCAGGAGGACATTGGAAATCGGACGACATCGACGCTTTAATCCTCAGACCTCTTCTGAAAAAGGTGGCCCAGAGAACAAGACCTCCAGAATTGTCGCCAAACGGGAGTTAATGAGGGCAAAAACCACTAGGGAATTGGTTACTCTCCTCCTTCTTAGGAAACGGTCACCTGCATACCATCGGAGACAATGCCACACCTACATATGTTTTGTATATATACCCTTGTAACATTTCGTCTGTCCATATTCTACCAGCAAACAGGGGCACAGAAGCAAGAGCCCGAAATATATGGTTGCAACGTTTAAATAGTGTTTTATGGGCCTTTTTTTTATATTCATATTACACTGTGGTATTACAGGAAAAGACATTCATATATATATATATATATATATATATATATATATATATATATATATATATATATACAAATAGTTATGGATTTACATATACATATATTAGAGGACTATCACTCCTACCGTCTAAAAGTATAAAGAATTAATTACTAGAGACATCAAGAATGGAATCCTTTATTTTCTTTTTCTCACCTTTTGGTCTAAAGTCGAGGATATGATTCTGCCAATATTAAGGAACAATTATATGTAACCTTTAATACAAAAATTAAGAAATTAAATCAAAGAAGAAAATTCCTTTATTAAAAGGAAAACTTTTGTCTTTACATGTCTGGTTAAACAAATTCCAGAACGTTACAAAGCCACGAAACACTAAGACATAACGTGGATCGTTTAAAGATCTTAGGAAAAAATTTTGAAAAAAAAAAAAAATAGTTGAAAACTTTCAACTAATCTCGACGGGACATTTTTCTTTATAACTGTAGAATTTAGCCGAAAGCGAACGAGGTTCTTGAAAGCTTTTTATGGTCTGACCTTCCTTTCGCTTGATACAAAATAGGCCGTTTATGTGACTGAAGCACAAGATAACGCTTAAGGGGGAATTATTTTGCTGAAAAACAACGATGAATGTAATTTCATTGAAATAAATAATATCATGCATACGTATATACTTATGTATGTATACTGTCATGACTCAGGTTCCTTCAAAGGCCTTCCTTACAACGGAATTTTTAACTCGCTCGTATTTTAGCTCTTTGTACCTTACTAAAAATACTTTGCTTATTGATAAAGCTTAATTAGTGTCAAAGCAACTGGAAAACTATCCATCACTAAGTATTAAAAAATGAAAATTATGAAATTAACATATATGAATGATTAACCATTCAAAAATACTGCTATAACCCAATAGTAACACCTTAACACAATAATATAAATAACACCTTTTACACACTCTTATAAGCCACCGCAAAAAACTCTGAACATCCCCTTTTAATGAACAAAACTCAGAACAATGTTATAAAAACGGAAAATAATAGGGAAAGTTTTTTTATTACCTTTCATTCAATATTTTGTCATTTCTCCATTATTTTTAAGTACATCTCTTAATCTTTTTGGCATAGAATGAGCTAAATCTTAAAAATTCTGTGCATCCATTTCTTCAAACCAAAACTTCCTGACCGCATCCTTCAACATGAACAAGGATGTTTTCTCTTCTCCCAAGGCATTCAGTCGTCGCTTCATGTAGGCTCAGCAGTTTTCTATTGGATTTAGGTCTGGTGAATCACCAGGCCGGTTCAACGTCTGAATATTGTTTTCCTCAAGCACCTTTTTAGCATCATTTGACCGGTGGCAAGAAGCTCCATCTTACATAAAAACTCGCATCCTTAAAAGATCTTTATAAGGAACAAGTTCGTTCTCTAAAACATTAGCATACCGCTCTCCAATTTATTGGTGTACTCGATGGAAGAAAATATAAACCACCACTGCCTCCATATCCAATTGTTACCCCATGGAGAGCTGGGAAGTCGATGAGAGGCATAGCAAAAGAGATCGGCATCACCAAAGTACCGTCTCCATGTGGTGCAACCGCGCCAAAACGGCCGACTTAGAAACTGCATTGCAACGGAAGAAAGGCTCTGTAAGACCAAGAAAGACCTAATGAAAAGTATTGTTATGAAGCACCCATCAATGCCAGCAAAAATTTTTTAGTCAGAACATTCCATTTTACTTGGTAATGTATCGGAAAGAACTATACGAGTACAACATCGTTTGTAGAAAGACCTTGGTCTCCAGTCTCGTGTTGCAGCAAAGAAGCCTCTGCTTTCTAGGCCTATGAAGATAAAGCGCAGGAAATTTTGCAGAGAATATTTGCATTGGACTGAAAAAGACTGGGAAAGAGTTGTATTTAGCAATGCGTCCTGTTTCTACATCGTTCATAGTGCTGGCAAGAAGGTAAGGAGGCCCCGTGGATCGAATCGCTGTGCATCAAGATACACAGTCAACACTGTAAGACATCCTGGTTACGTGATGGTGTGGGGGTGTTTCAGTGGATACGGAAGCAGTGGTGGTTTATATTTTCTTCCATCGAGTACAACAATGAATGGAGAGCGATATGTCAATGTTTTAGAGAAAGGACTTGCCCCTTGTAAAGATCTGTTAAGGGTGCGAGTCTTTATGCAAGATGGAGCCTCTTGCCACCGATCAAATGATGCTAAAAAGGCGTTTGAGAAACCCAATATTCAGACGTTGAACTGGCCTGGTAATTCGCCAGACCTAAATCCATTAGAAAACTGCTGGGCCTACATGAAACGACGACTGAATGCCATGGGAGAAGAGAAAACATCCTTGTCCATGTTGAAGGGTGCGGTCAAGATGTTTTGGTTTGAAGGAATGGATGCACAGCATTTTAAAGATTTAGCTCATCCGGTGCCAAATAGAATAAGAGATGTAATGAAAAATAATGGAGAAATGTCAAAACATTTAAAAAAGGTAATAAAACAAAAACTTTGTCTATTATTTTCCGTTTTTATAACATTGTTCTCATTATTTTTCATTTAAAGGGGGTGTCCGGAGTTTTGTTGCGGTGACTGTAAGTAGTAATGTTATGGCAACCAAGCTGTAGAATACAATAATGAGCAATAGCTCGAGTACTTACAATGCTTGCTACAGTTCCAAAAGTAAAGTCACAAGCAAACAGACACCAGTGAAACTAACTCTGCAATGTTTTGACTTCCGAACTTAAACCAAACAAAAGGACGCCCACTCAAACTCAAAAGTGGAGGAAATGAAACTTACATTGAAAAAGCAAAGAGCGCTCTTATCACCAGAGGTGTTACTATGAAGCTCCAAAAAAATTTGGAATTACAGTTGTCACAAATTATAATTATGAATGCATTTACAAATAAATTATACACTACAATGCACACGCACACACACATATACTGAGTGCGCGCGTACATAAGTGTGTGAAATACTAATGAAATCAGAAAAATTGTAAATATTTATTGGCAAAATAAATATTTCCTGCATATAAAAGAAATATACAATTTTTATGATAAATACACCCTTTTCAAACTTAATATATGCAAAATTAGCTTACCAAAATCCAAAAACAAATAAACACTACCTATATACATTTCAATTCGCTCATCCCCCCCACCAAGAAGCCCAAGAAAATAGACTCGTTTCATAAAAGAAAAGTAAAAAAAAAAAAAGTCAAGTTATATACAACCGAGCGGGACACGTCATTCTTATTTCACATCCTTTTTTCTAGATGAAACGAATTGTGACTCGGGAGCAAGGGAGAATAAATTGCCTCTGGTCCGTCATGCCTCAGTCATTCACACCAAAAATACCATGATATGTTTGACATTGACTGCTCGTTCCTCAGAATGGTCAGAATTTTCTTTTATATTAATATTGTCAGGGTCTGTCGTTCGTCCAGCCAGTCTAGCAATTTTGAACTTTGTCCGGTGATTGCTTTAATCATAAGCTCCACATTCATTCTGTCTCCCGTCATTTTGCTCTGTATCATCATCTCGTCGTATAACTGATTTTTTTTTTAGCCAGTTTTATGTATTCGCAATGCATAGTAAGTTGGATATTAACAAATGTGTATTGTGGTTACCTACTTGAATGGTGCATCAGGACAGGTAAACAGCAATTATGTAACACTGACACAGTATTCTCACTATGCTTCTACACGTTTATGGATAATGCGATTAAAGCCAGTAAATGATAGGATGACTTCACTTTCCATCTTGCAAAAACCTCGCAGATACGCAAATAATCATATGGGATATCATTAAACAAAACGAAAACAGCACTTCATCAGAGCCATGTGAAAAATATATTTAGACACAGAACGCATTAAAGAAAAGATAGATATATGTTTTATCAACAGAAAAACGAATTCCTAAATTCTAGTGAATATATCTCTAGAGATGTTTAATATTGTTATAAAAATGAGCTTGACAGATATAACAGAGGCCTTATCCTAAGCTATATATATATATATATATATATATATATATATATATATATATATATATATATATATATATACATTATATATATATATATATATATATATATATATATATATATATATATATATATATATATATATATATATATATATATTATATATATGTGTGTGTGTGTTTGTATGCAGAAATGTGTGTATTTTTTATGTCAAGGGAGAACAAAAAATCAAAACCGCATTACTTTTTTGAAGCAAAAAAAAAAAAACAATTATAAAACACATAGCTAAGATATGTAAAATATTCAAAGAAGACATGATAATGCCAAAAATATAATTAGTAAATTAGGTCATTTACTTGGATATTGATCCGTTATCATATCTGTTTGCGGATTGCATCCTTGAAAACATAAAATACAGAAAGGAGGCGATGAAAAATAGGGAGAGCGTAAGGAACACAGCAAATTGCTGGGTACAAAAAAAAATCTGTCCTCTTGCATGACAAATCCCATCGAGGTATTTTGAGGGTAACCCACATCGAATCTAAATAAGGAGAAACAAAAAAAAAAACAAGTCGACTTTTCTGTCTTTCTGCTTCACTCTCAGAGATGAGGTGACATTGCGCGCGCGCGCACGCCCGTGTGTGTGCGTGCGTGCGTGTGTGTGTGTGTGTGAGGAAACTCAGCAGACTTTTGTCTTTTTTGGTCGAAAAAAAAAATTATCCATTTACCATATTTCAATAATGCATACTTCCGTTGAAAGGGAAGGCAGCCTTATGGGAAATGGGGACCATTTGAAAATCACTTCTCTGTTGTGTGTTTTATGTACTGTATATGTATTTAATTTCATGGTATCCTTGGTACCCTTGGAAGAACGCTGATTTAAAAAGAGAACACATTAACATACAAGGTGCAAAATGGGAAACCCTCTATATGTTTTTTTGAAAGATCAATTTACATTTGAATCGTGACGTTCCTTTTGAACTGATAAAAGTAAAATGTTTTTATGGGTGGACTGATTTACTTCGTCAGGTGGATGAGAAGCAAAGAAAAGTTTAATGATGTTGAACTCCCCTGAGTGATATTAACAACCTTTGGTGAATAATTTCCTAAATTTTGTTTTCCCATAGTGGTTATATAAAATAACGGTGGTTGGATATTTTTCTATTTCGTTTAATTTTGTTCTAACAGCGCAAATTTTCTAAGTTAGTATATAGAATTTTCCAAGGGCAGCATAGAAATAATGAGATCGGAGGAAAGCAGATGGCTTACTAAAGGACAAAAATATTGATAATATCATCTCAAAATTGCATGTTACTGGGCTTTGTTACTGAAACTTCTACGTCAGAGATCAACGATGAGGAGGCATAAATAATGTTTGATATCGTGTTCACGCTGACAACACCAGATGAAAAAAGTGCAAGAGTAATGTTAATAGCATGAAGGTTGAGACTGATATATCAGAGATACTATCGCCAATGTCACGCACACATGACGTAAAAATGCTTTGTGCTTTTGACCTCAAGAGCTTTTCCCCCTTTAAACGCTATGTATGCGTTAGGAAATTTACTTGGTTTCTGCAAGTGCTAATAGTGATATGATTTTTGTTTTTGTTTTGCAGGGGGAGAGAATTATTTATATGAATAAGTAGATTATCGATCCTGACTCTCTTGGTGCCACTCCTAGCTCACAAGTGGACGACCCGCGTTCGGATCTCGAAGCGGACTAGGAGGGAGAAATGGGGACCTTCCTAAACATCCTGAGTATGTTTGTTTAACTAGAGGTAAATTACGTGAATGGTTGGTAGACAACTGCATCATGTCACAGCTTTGGCGGTGAAAGAGGAAAGCAGAAATTCAACGATAACTGAGGACTCTTTGCTCTGTCAAAATGGATGTACTATCAAATCGGGAGCGCCTTGACGAGGTAAGCCTTAACCCACTGGGGTGAAACCATTTACTTGATAAATGCTAAATATTACTCTGTGTGTGTGTGTGTCTGTATGTTTACGTGGAAATACCAAGGAAATAACTGGTCGGAGGGCCTCGACGAGGTAATCCTCACCTCACTAGGGTTAAACCATTCACATGATTCCCCCCTCCTCTCTCTCTGTCTCTCTCTCCCCCTCTCTCTCTCTCTCTCTCTCTCTCTCTCTCTCTCTCTCTCTCTCTCTCTCTCTCTCTCTCTCTCTGTGTGGGTGTGTGTGTGTGTGTATGTGGAGATACCGAGGAAAGAACCGGTTTTAGCGACTGTTACTGAAATCCTGTCTTACTTAACCGGTTTCCAGTTCAAAATAATTCAAAATGGTTCCACGAGACGTAAACTTTCCTTCTAGATATAGGCTACTTGGGTGCGTGCGCGCGTTGTGTGCTTTTGAAGATAATTTTCATTCGAATTCAAATATTATTTTTTCCCTGTAGTTTTCTAAGTCCTTTGCATATCTGCATCTCAGCCCACATGTGTAAACAAGCAAATGTGTTCAGTGTTTCTTGTACTGACAGATATCACTATATGTTTCATATAATTCACCAAAAATTTAGATCTTACCAATGACGTCATTTAAGGCTAATATTCTTAACCTGTTGGTTTTAGACACCTTCGGAACTCATTCAAACCTGAAGCCTTCCTTAAATTAACCACTTAAAAGAGAATTTTAGCCGTAGAGACATGGCACTTAATAGCAGTCAAGTCTGATTTGCTGATGGTGGTCATATCTGAATGATGGTGCCTATAGAGATATACTCTTGTGATATTCTCTTAAAATTTGGGACGAATTTGTGTGAAATTTATTAGCTTTCTCCATATTTCTAATCAACATATGTTTCCTCAGAAAACATTTTTTATTTATTAAAAGACGTAACTATAATTCGTATTCCGTGTGAAAATCTTATTCAGATAGCACATACCATTTTTTACCCTTTCCCTCGTCACAACATTTAAAAGCTATTCATTTAAGGTTATGACTCTAACAAGTTGTCCTTCTTTGTTTCCGATTTGTCATCCTCTTTCCTCTTTTTCCATTTTCTCTAGCTACGTCCCCTTTCTATTCTTTTCGTTTATTTATCTTTCCTATGGCTTTTTGTAATAAACTGATTGATGCAATCCCAGTGCTTAGTAGTATCTTAAATACAGACGACGTTAATAAACAAGTTAATATATTATCAAGTACATTTAAGTCATGTCTAGACTCTTGCGCTCCTATTGTTACCCGGGAAATTACCAGACCACCAGCTCCATGGATTACTGAGGAAATTAAAACTGAAAAGGAAAAAAAGAGATCGATTCAAGACAATTTTTAATCATTCGAATAGAGTCGATAATTTTGATGAGTATAAGAAGTCAAAGAAAAAGGTAGCATCCTTAATTCGGTCAGCTAGAATAAATATCAATAACAAAAAATTCTACGAATGTAAAAGGAATAAAGGTAAGACTTGGAAAGTCATAAATGAGATTATACCTAGTAAAGGTAAAGGTTCAAGGTTTGTCAATATAAGTGATCCTGTTGAATCAGCAGAGAAATTTAATGAATTTTTTGCCAACGTCGGTAAAACCGTTTTTGAAGATATACAGAGACAAAATTCAGCCATTGGTAACTCCGATGTTGCCCCTCTCCCAACTGCGAAACAATCATTGACTTATTTTCGACCCCAACCTGTCAGTGTGGAAACTGTAATAATAATCGTAAAAAATCTAAAAAACAAGAATAGTTGTGGAATAGACGAAATGAATAGTAAATTCTTAAAAGATTCCCTCCCTGCTTTAGCATTTTACATAACCGTTATTATTAATACATCAATCGTGACTGGCATTTTTCCTTGTGACTGGAAATATGCTCTTGTTTGCCCTGCATTCAAGGGAGGCGATAGTGAAGACCCTGGACAATATCGTCCCATTTCGCTTCTACCAGTTTTGTCTAAGGTTTTAGAAAGAGTAGTCAGTGACCAGCTGTGTGAATACCTATCTGTTAATCACCTTCTGTCAGATACACAGCATGGATTTAGGAGCCGAATGTCAACTCAGACTGCTTTAACAAAGGTTACGGAAGTCTTATATAAAAATGTAGATAAAGGCGAGATTTCTTTGTTGGCTCTTTGTGATTTGTCGAAAGCTTTCGATAGCGTATCTCATCCAATTCTCCTGAATAAGATGGCGTTACTTCGCATTGATAAATTTTGGTTTGAAGACTACTTATCCAATCGCTTTCAGTCTGTGAAAATGGATTCTTATATTTCAACTAAGAAAAACGTTAATTATGGAGTGCCTCAAGGATCGGTCTTAGGTCCGATTTTATTTAATATTTTTATCAATGACTTGCAAAGTATTGCGCATGATTGTGAACTTGTTCAATTTGCTGATGATGCACAATTCATTCTTTCCAATAAATATGAAAACCTAGACACTCTCGTAAGAAATATGGAAGGAACGATGGATCGAGTCAATTCCTACTTCTGCCAAAACGGTTTGAAAATAAACACAAATAAAACTCAGTTTATATTTGTAGGCTCTCGCCAATATATAGATAGAATACCATCGAATCTGGTTATCAGAGCTGGTACATCTCTTCTGAATGTAAGTGTGTAAAAAATCTAGGTTTATATATAGATAGCAATCTGACATTTAATGGTCATATAGAAACTATATGTAAGAAAACAAATGGCATTTTAGTGTTTTTGAACAGACACAAGGAATCTTTTGACTTTGACTCAAGAAAAATGGTCGTTGAATCGCTAGTGCTGAGCTTATTTTCATATTGTGCTGTGTTATGGGGAGGAGGGCATAAAACTCTAATACAGAAGGTACAAAGAATTCAGAATTTTGCTGCTAAAATTGCTGTGGGAGGTGGAAAAAAGTCTGACCGTGCTACTCCATTCATAAAGAAGCTCGAATGGTTAAAAATTAAAGAGCAAATAGAATATGACCTTGCTTTATTCATGTTTAAGCAGCGCAATTTACAACCATCAGAAAGAGTTATAGAGATAGAGACAGTAGGAGAAAACACTGTAAGAATAACAAGGCAAACAGATAACTTGGTGGTTAAACGTACTAGGACTAAATTAGCTGAGCGAGCCTTATCAGTGAGGGGGCCTGTTTTGTGGAATACACTTCCTTCAGATGTAAAAGAAAGCGAAACAATAAATTCTTTTAAAAGAAAATTGAAAGGCTATTTTCTTGACGTTGTTGGATGAGCCATTGTTGGCATTGTGTTTTGGATCAAATGTTTTGTTTTATGTAAAATATTGTTAATAGATAACATATACAATTCTATGTATATATTACTTTCATCAGTATGAGGCTAAATTTTAAACAAACATTTTATGTATATTTTAACCAATGCACGTTGTAAGAATACCCACTGTAAATTTGTGGAATAAAGGTATTATTATTATTATTATTATTATTATTATTATTATTATTATTATTATTATCACGAAAAGTAGGACGGAAGAAGCGGCCCCCCGGGGGGGCGCGGTGGTATTTACAATAGGCAGTTGCAATGAACTGCCCTATACTGTAGACTCACGGTCACTGTGGGACCATAAAATGGGTTCATAAAACCGCGCCTTAATCAGCCCGATTTATAAATGGGGTCCGTTCTCTATTAACATTTCGGCAGATTAACGCTGGAAAATGTCTTATTCATGCCTAGTGTGTTCATCTGCTCGCGACCTTTCGCATATATAATTCCGGATGTATCTCTGGTCAAGGTCTAGAGAATACAAGGTCTTCTCACGCGCAGGATTAACGCGGGTAAGGAGATGAGAGTTAAGAAACGTGACGTCACGCGGTCTATTTGCTTTCTCCTCTGCCCAAGCTCTGTACAAATGGGAAAACTTTTCTCCTGTTTCCTCGTTGACTCTTTTTAATATTAAAAATTATGATTCATTCTTTTAGGGAAACAAAGCACATGTTGACCATATTCATTTCTATATGTGTATTCATCCAAATAATTACAACTGGAACTTAAAAACGAAAAAACATTTTTCACTCTAATATACAACTCGCACTCAAATACACATATACGAGTATATGTATACATAAGTTTAACAATTATACAATTATGTGACCAACTTTTTCGTTATGTTTACAATGATAACAAATAAATATCTTTTCCATCAACTTTAAATGCTCCAAAAATTCGGGTCGAGGTTTCATTAGCTTCTTATTTGTTCTACTTATAGTGCCGATCCTTGTGCCATCTCCTTCGATTCTTTAGTTCCTAGAAAGTCATATTCGGGGAAACTTACGGGCTACAAAACCACCCACATATTGCATGCCGCCTCCTTCAGTTTTGTCTTCATTGTCATCCTGCAATTCCTCCATTGGCAAACGAAACAATATTGCTGATAAGCTTAACGCTTTCTGAAGAGATGTTTCTTCAGCCTCGTAAGAAGTGCCTTCTATAGTTATCAAGTTAGAAAATGAGACCTCAGTCATATTATCGCTAATACAATTTTCAACATTGTATTTTGCGCCTCATAGAGTTCTCTCTTTTCCCAGGAGATGGGCTCAAACTCGGTGCTTAAATTCAACAGGTGATGGGTGCTGATGACATGCACTCATTTACCGTATACAGCCAAAAAAGTGTTCCAGTCCATCTCGATTCAACCTATGAGTCATGATATATGATATTGCAAAATTTCACCTAATATCCCTGGCAAGTTCGTTAGAGATTTGCAAGATATCACATGGCCTTTTTGGAAAGGGTAAAGTCCTTTTCCTCCCAGACTTTTCATTGTTCTGGATAGGTGTATCATCTCTTGCAATGTTTTGTTTTGGTTTCTAAGATTAGCCCATAAGCATTCCGTGTTGTTTTGGTTTCTAAGATTAGCCCGTAAGCATTCCGTGTTGTTTTGGTTTCTAAGATTAGCCCATAAGCATTCCGTGTTGTTTTGGTTTCTAAGATTAGCCCGTAAGCATTCCGTGAAGACTCTCTATCGAAAGGCACTCCAGAACTGAATAAATCAAACCACTTATCAACAAGGCAAATGAACTGGATTGCACTCTCCCAGTGCCTATCCACAATCAGACCTTTTTCTCCGAAGTGTTTGAGATTTTTGTGAGTGGCAGAGTAACTGTAACGCTAATTTCACTGTCGTACCCTCCATACCTGTAACACTTGAATGCTTTTCAAATAGTTTTCGAGTTGTCATTAGATCACCTTTACTTTTCTTAATTAGTTCCCTGACTCAATGTAAGCAGTCCTACAGTCCGATAACCTAGATCCCGGTCTGAGAAAGTGAAGTGTTTCTGATGAGATTTATCAAGTGAGGAGCATTGGCAAATACATGTATTTCCCTGCAATAATCCGCAGGATTAACAATGTTGGATTAGCCTAGTTACACCATTGCCTACTGAATTCCATAACCTTATATTTGTTGCCCCAAGTCATGAACCATACCAACTATAGGAAATCCAGCTCTCGCTATCTTAATGGTGAATTCAAATAGGAGAATTTTAGTTATATCGGTCTCGAAATTACAATGAATAAGCGGTTTCCAAGGTCTGACCTTTACACATTGCACTTTTGAGCTAGGTTCATATAAAGCATCTGTGCCTTTATCATAACTCCATCTTTTTGCGACACTACACATTTCGTCCATAGGAAATCTATGAAGAATTAGATCCCTATTTTTTTCCTATTTTCAAAGTACCCGTTTACTGCACAAGATTTGGCTCATATCACTTAAACTGTCTAAATTGCAGCAAGAAAGAAAAAAATATAAGGCCGCTATTACGGACAATATCAATACCAAATATGTGGAAGCAAGGCTTACAGTGTTTGTTTGTAAACGAACTGATCAGTCAGAGATCACTAAGGACCGTGAGTAGACCGCGTGACGTCACAACCTCTACCTGCGCATTAGATCCCAATTTTGGGTCAGGCGTGAGAAGACCTTGTATTCTCTAGACCTTGTCTCTGGTAGTATTCGTGGGGATACACGCTGTGATATTTATATCATAAGAGTATGATATACTTATTGACCGTGCGTTATGTCTACTGTATGACCAAGTAAAGTGCATACGAAATATATACTGGTACACGCCAACCGCGCGTTACGAATATTCAATTTAGCCGTCGCCATCTTGAGGGTCCCCCCCCCCCGAGTTTTAATACAGGTCGTCTGAAAATAGCCCTCTAAACTTAGATACCAAAGTCTAATTTCTAGACGATAACGTGAAATCTAGAGTATTCAAGTGGCTATTAAATAGTGAAGTATCTTATAAAATTCTTTATCTTAAGTATTGTAAAAAAAAAATTGATTATTTTCTTTGCTGGTATTTACTGTCTAAAGAAAAGTAATTACAGGCTCAGTTCTGTACCTTCTTTTGAATATGGATAACTGAAATCGGCATTTTTTTTCTCTTTGACTCCAACAATAACATGATTTTCTCGTTTTGTTCATCCGTGTCTCTTGATTAATGATTTTGCAAAGACAGCATATCGTGTGAATGTTCTGGCATTCATGATTTTTCTCTCCATTATATTTATGATTCGTATTCATTGAAAGGATTTTTATCAGGTCTTTTTTTTTGTTCCCTAATTTATTTTGTTTTTCCATTGCTCTTTTAAACCACTTTAAAGATCATGGCTATATTACAAATTACGTAAAAATGTCACAATAAAACGAACCGGAGCATTTATTTATTTTTTTTTTTTTGCAACTTTATTTCATAGATCGAAGTTACCAGTTCTGTGACGAATCCACCTTATTTCCTTTGTAATGTTAGTTTACAGAAAACTACCAGTATATGTCACTAAGAGTAAAACGCTAGTACATATAGGTATCATAAGTGATAAAATTCTGTTACTTATAGTACTTCATTCTATTGGATATTTCATTACGGTTATCCCTACCTCAATTACAGTTTTTGCAGTTGAACCATAGTTTTTTTTTTTTTTTTTTTTTTTTTTTTTAACGAAATCAATCCGTCATCTGACCAGCAACCGAACCCAACTAAACATATTTGCCTCACTATTCCTATTTTGAACAAAACCAATTATTTCGAAACCAGTATTCTGGATCCAGTATCATTTCGAAACCGAGCATTTTCGGAATCCTCCACATCCCCGATTAATATCGCAAGCCTGACGTGACGCCCGGTTGGCCTCTCACCCCCCATCAACAGCGGGCACTGAATGAAGTTCCGACGGAAAGCTGACCAGTCACCAGCTTAAATGGAATTTAGACGGAAAGTGCTTGGGAATATATGAGGTCGGTGGCCGGAACGCATTTGGGGGATTTGTTTTCAGCATTTGGCGTCTTTTGTGTTGTCAGTGACGTCTTTAGATTTAGTTGATTATGTGCATAAAAATTGTCAGATAAATCATTTTCTATTTAAACGTATTCATATACGCACTAGCTGGAATACTGACATATGAGAAAATAATTAACGATTTAAAGTCTTCTAGTTTTGATCATAGTTTGCTTTCATCTAATAACGCTGTCGATTCCTTCATAAGGGATTAAGTGCAATGGCATATATGATAGACTGGTTGGTAATTTTGATATTTCAGTCAAGGCCTCCTGTGCATGAAGATTTCTGAAGAAAGCAGGGACTTCTTCAAGGTGTTTATGAGACATTAATCACAGAACTATCTCCTCCTTCCCGAGTTACTGACTGAGCGAGGAGTGAAATAACCTCCAAATACATGAACCAAAAAAAAAAAAAAAAGAGGAGGACAGGGAGGTTGCATAGTTATCAGAAAAACCAAAGACCGACCTTTCAAAGAGGGAAAACTATCAAACAGTAAAAATCGAGTTGGAAAATACCGAAGTTTCACACTGAAAGAAGGAGAAAATCGCTGAACAGCCAATTCCCGAAATAAGAGATATTCACAGAGTGAGTTTGGGAGAAGATTGTTTGACTGGTGTCTCATAATTATCGTTACCTTTCTTTCCCATCCAGTTTTCTTAATTTTTTTTTCTAAATTTTGCCGTGAGTTCCTCATGTACACCTTATACAAAAGGACAACCTAATGCAGCCTTAGAGTTTATTACTAGAAATATTAAGGGCAAAAACCAAAATAAAACCACACACGCCCATACTCACTCACTACTTTTTTCTCCTGGGTAATTTAAACTTTCCTATGTACATGACACGGTGAAATCCCATTAAAATAATTTCCCTTAGATGCCCTTCGGGATTCCATTTCAGAAAAGTCTAGAGTTCACAAAGGTCACTTAAAATCAACAGCATAATCATCATTATTCAACATAAGCATTAAATATTGATCCTAGACCTTCTGCACTAAAATGACGAAGTCAAACTTGAAAAATAAATCCATGTTCGTGCAACCAGGAACACAGCTGGATCTTGATAATGCCAGTGTGAAAACGGGCTTTTCCAGTCTGCATCTGGGGCTGCGCCATTATGCAGAATAATGGCAGAAGTTTCCTCCCTAGGAGAGCCTTCTTCTCCTTGGGGCTTCTGAGATTCTGATAACAACGATGGCATAGAGGGTTGTATTAAAATAGTCTGGCTTTATGGAAATTGAATTTGCAGGGGCTTTTATCATTCATATCAGGAGGTTTCAGATGTCTGAAATATCTTAAGGGTAATTTTTAATTTTTTTTTTGCTCTTGGTTGAAATATTTTATTCAATTAATGTTTTTTATTTTACCAACGATTTCCCCGATAAGATATTCGAACTTTTGATGATGATCAAAATTATTTTTAAAGACAGTTATTGATATCATAAGGTAATTAAGAGAGATTTTTCATATGATTCATCTTTCATAAAGTGCCAAAAATTTTAGTATCATATCCTTTTCTAAATGTTGTGAAATTGGTCCTAAGATATGTGATTTTTTATTAATTCCTTTTTCTGTTTTCATGCCAATGTTTTTTTACTTGCCCATTATATACCAGTTCTTTATAGAGGGGATTTTAGGAATTATTCTCCTTTATTATTTTTCACCCTTTAAACCGAGAAGAATCTTCTTCAAGAATTCCTTGAAATTATGAAATCTTTAGTAAGAACATAAACTAAAAATCTTGCTTGTCATAATTAAAGCTAGGTTTATGAAGCTATGGGCCATTCCCACATTATATCAAACGATATTTAGATATAACTAGAAGCTGGGGAAAAATAATAACAATAAATACGTAATTACAGAGAGAAAGAAAATCAGTAGGTTTACGTAAATAACCAGACCAGGTAATGATAGTTGAATACAGTTGACTACTGAATGTGTGTGTATTGATCTCTAAGTAGCCACCACCGATAGAATCGGGGAGTATTATCCTAAGTGTACGATAACAAGAATAATAAACTTATACAACCCATTATAAAAGAAATATCCCAAACATCTACGATTAAAAATACAAAAACAACATATGTTTATCTGCCTAAAATCAAAATGGGTAATCAACGTTTTCCTATGAACTGATTACCTAACATAATATTCATATTTAATAAGAATTTCACGAACTGGACTGCCGTAGTTAGAGGGTACTTTCTCAGCACCGAAATCACTTACTCGAACTGAAGTTGCTAGGTAATCTAACTATGATCATTAATTCAACTACGTTTGCAATTCCGTAGTTGGTCAATGTCCTCCTCACTCAACGCTCAGGGTGCTGGAGGATGTATTGGCGATAGGTTGCTGAAGCTTTAAGTCAATGTTTTGATTGCCGAGAAAAACTGAAGGTAATGCAGCATCAACTAGCGTGTGTACATGCAGATACATACGAGCGTGACCTTAAACTAATGTGGAATAACTGGCAATAACATCATTTTATCAGGAGGAAATTGGGTGCGTGTTAGTTAGTTAGTTGAGGATGGTTTTGCAGATGATGGAGAAGGCATTATGGCAACTTTCAATGGCGATGATTGAAGACACCTCATACACCATAAATTCTGAGCATGCACTCTTGTCTTCACTGAATTACTGACACAACATATTAAGTTGTCATTTAAGCTGTAGTTTATTTCACAATCACTTCAAGCATGATAAATTTTATGAAAAATTAAAGTCTATTGATCTTGTTTATAATAGTTCTGAATTTTTAGTTTTCGTTTTCAGCCGTTGTTAGTCAATTAATAAATATGAAATACTTTGTCCTCTAATTATGAAAAAAGTTGAAGTAAACAAAACATCTTTTGAGGAATGTATGTGATGGAACTAATTCAAAAACATTTACAGCGAAGTTAAAATATCTGAAAATCACAAAAACACTTGAAGCTCCCAGTACCTTTTGCCTTTACGTAGTTTTTATACAAAACTAAAATATATACATTCACATTAACATGGTTAACTGGTTCTATTTTATTACACAGAAAACTTTATAAACAGTGAAAATAAAAATCAAAATGTACCGAAAGAAGAGCTTCACTACTGCTAAAACTGGTCTGAGGTGGCTTCAGTGTCCTAGGATGAAAATTCCTACAGTTGCTTCGTAGCTGGACGGATTCCTTGTGAATTTACTCAATAAATTCGGCCTCACAGATTTCCCACCAGTTTTGCTTTTGTAAACTCGTCATCCTGGAAGCAGGAATAGATAATGGAAACGGAGGGGGATCTGCATGTAACAGATGGACGAGTCAACAGTGCAAAATCTGCTTTCACAATCGTGAATCAACTTTTGGCCTTTGGAAATATGACTCAAAGTGCTATATACAAGTATGGGGTAGAACGGAACGTACTAGAGGTAGAATGAGACATGTTACCCTAAACCAAGAGGAAATTTAATAAAGTATTTGCTACTTGTATTTAAAGATTATAGAATAATAACGAGAGATCTTCATCCATACGCATGCGGATTCAGTGTTTGTGGACACATAGCACATACAACTTTCCAAAAATGTAGACAAATGCATAGGACGGTCTTGGAGACTGGCAAATGGTGGCGATATAATTCTCCTTGTACATGATCATTTACTGTTTTTTCGAATCATTCAATTTACCCTTTGGCGTTGTCAACTGCTTTTGTATTTTCAGTCACAAAAAGTCACTGTGCAAAATTGTGCGATATTTTACTATAAATACGTTTCTTAGTGAGAAGTGAAAGCTTGCAATTAATATTGTACAAGATAACGTATAAATTGGAATCAAAGATTATATTTATGCTTAAATTTACACAATCATGAGGGTAGAATACAAAGTAACAGCTGACTGCCGAGAAACATGCAGATGCTTTCATGCCTAAAATCCAAACAAGGTACAGACGAGAGCCATATCCACAACTGAGTGTAAATAAAAAGTATTAAATAACGCTAATACCTTATTGGCCATAACAACAAAAAATATCTGAAATGATCTACTGACATAATAAAAATGGCTATGTGTCGCTCTAACACATTCCCTTCAGATGATCGAAATTTCTAGGAATTTAAGCAATAATTCGCCATGCGAATTAAAGTTCAGAGGCAGTCAACGAATCCCTATTAGCCACTACCAACCTTTTATAAGTAGATCGATGCAATACTCATAAATTTTAACCTATAATATCAAATACTGAAAAATTTTGCCCGCAAAAGAAAGTACAAGATCCAATAGAGGGACTTTCTTTTAAGATGATAATTATAGGCTACAATTATGCAATATATCCTTTTTAGAGTTAATTATATAACAAAAAAGAAAACCATAAACTTACTTCGCATCCAAAAGAAAACTAATTTTCTTTTGACAGCTTCTTTTGATGTGGAAAAAAATTACCATTAACGAAAAGATTTAAGTCTCCCCAGTAACCAAAAATCAAACCTGTGCGTGTGTGTGTGTGTGTGTGTGTGTGTGTGTGTGAGAGAGAGAGAGAGAGAGAGAGAGAGAGAGAGAGAGAGATAGTTCCCTTATAGACTATGAGACCTCTTGGACTTATTCTGTTTTCAACCTAATTCATGTATTAATCGTCTCTCTCTCTCTCTCTCTCTCTCTCTCTCTCTCTCTCTTATTTAAAACTGATCATCTGAATATCTTAGAAGTTACTAGGGGCAGTCATTTCGGAGGTGCTCAAACAGCAACCGATAAAAGCAGAAGGACCTACAAGTGCTGTCGTGGAAACATGTTTACATCGAGCCACTTCATGAACAAGGACTCTGGCGTAAAGACGAATACAGACAAAATCTTTATTTATGGTTATTGTAAAACCATTTACAATAACAGCACACCTATAAACAATATTTAGTTTATTACTCTTAATAATATGATAATTATGTTACCGAATAGCACTAGGAACATTAAGGAAAAGAAGCATAACTGAGGGATCTCTTTAGGTCAAGATTGGCTACAACGTTCTCATTCAAGATATTCATATAAATTTAACCTGTCACCCCTCGCAGGATATAGATATGAAGACAATTTTTGTATGCAAGAAATACTTCAAGTCTCCTTTATCCCACACCTGAAGTTTTCTAATTTATAGCTATATAATGATACTAAACCCAAGAATCTCGTTCTAGTTTTTTCAAAAGCTACATCAAAAAAAAACAATTACAGGTGACACGTGGCAAAAATCCACTATAATACCAAAGTACAAGACGAAAGCGACGAATCAGCAACGATATTGATGACATCATAAACAGCCAATTACAGTTTAAGAATTTTGACTGCGAAAACGACCTACGCGGAAGGTACATCGGGTCCTATGGATTGATTTTTGAGAAACCACAAAACAGACACGACTTTTATTCAATTTTTTTTTGCGTTAACGATTCAATTTAATTTGGATTTGGGGAATTCAAATGTGAATAAACTACTAGAATATACAATGCCTGCTCCATTTCTGTTTGATTTCAAATCTAATCTAATCTAATTGTAGTAACTTTAAGCATTTCTTTGTTTGGGATTTATTTTTCAATTTCGTAAAAGTTGAACTGCATAGAAAACAGAGAGAGAGAGAGAGAGAGAGAGATTAAACTCACAGTCATATATATATATATATATATGTATGTATATATATATATAATCTATATATAATATATATATATATATATATATATGTATATATATATATTATATATATATATATATATATATATATATACATAAATGTGTGTATGTATCATTTACTAAGCATTAATGTGTTATGTTCGTTGGAAGTCTCTTCAGTCCATAATTGACAACTGATTTAATCATTAAATAGATTACACTTTTAGTCTATCTTTTCACCTCGCCTCTAATACTAAGGAATGAGACATTCTAAGTCATTATCGACGTTGAAAATGATGTTGCTTTTACCCTCCTGAGTATATATTTCTGATGCCCATTTCCTCAAACGGCTTCATATTGCTTTTGGTATGTTTGTGTTTGCCAGATTTTCTAAAACTTATGTATTCAAATAATAGCATTCTGGGTATTTGCAAATTCGAACCTGAACATTAATAATGCATATAGTTCTGCATGTCAGCAAATATGAGAGAATGGGACTCCCATAGTTGCAGAAATTCCTTTATTTTACACCATTCTCTATTCACCCGAAGGCCGGAAGGCACACATTTAGGATTAATGACCTCCACTGACGCAGTTGCCCCAGAAAAAGCTACACATTTTGTCATACTGGGGACTCAGCATCCTTGTAACACAAAAGATCAAGTAATTAAACAGATAGCTCTCGAAGGCAAAAAATTCAACATTAATATCTTCCCCCTCCTTTTGTCGCGTTTCCTATTTTGCACACCGATTTTTTCCTTCTCTCCTTTGCGAAGATTAATAAAAAAAGAATCGGACATAAAAAGGGCAAAATAGTTTTTACGCTCCTCTCACATCATGACGGGCGTTTCTTTCGGGTAGTTCTTCCAGGTGTCTTAATTGCAGATTCACTGAATTCCTTTTGGGTGTCTTTTTCGGTTTGTTTTCTTTTTCCATTCGCTCAAGTGCTTCAACTACAGCGTTTTGTGAAGGCCCTTTCGTTTTTCTGTAGTTCGTGACGTTGTTTTTTAAATCTAGAGTTTTTGTGTTCGTTTTCCTTCTTGCTAGTCTTCAACTATAAGATTTTATGGTTTTCTTAAAAAATGGGATCAGTTGCTAAAATTTATACCGGTTATACTTGGAAAATATAAATATAAAAGTCTGAAGAAAGATAAAATCTTATGTATGGTGTACATGGACTAAGAAAAGCTAATGATAGCACTGGTACCAATGCGTTGACGATTTAACAGTTGTATATTGCATGGTATGAATATCGAAGAATTTTATAATGAAAGTGCTTAGCAAAAACTGAAAATGAGGTTTGCGTAAAGGTTTTATGATAATATAATACTTCAAAGATAGAAATATGTACGTGCTTATTATTGAATATTTTTGTCATTTTTGTGTCTCAGCCTTCAATGTCATTTTATTTTGCTTTTACCAGGAATAACTTTCATCATTCCTATATCCAAAAGATATCTGGTATAATTAAATTAAATTAGGCAACAGCAAGCTCTTATTTCAGAATTTTTTATAGAAAATGTGATTTACTCTATAGCAAGTGGACTCGACAGACGAAATCAGTGAAAAGTAGTTTATACACTGCTTTTGGAAAAAGCCCGTTTCAAAATATTTAAGTGTTAAAAAAGTAATTATTGGATCATATCCCGTAGACTTTCTTAAGATCTTTCCAAATACTTTACTTGAAAAACTGGCAATTTCACTTAAAAATAATTATTATTTCGAAGAAGAAGAAGAAGAAGAAGAAGAAGAAGAAGAAGAAGAAGAAGAAGAAGAAGAAGAAGAAGAAGAAGTAGACGAAGAAGAAGAAGAATGAAACAAATAAATCTGTTGGTCACTGATTATTCATGCATGCAATCTCATTTTTACCAACCTACTGATTGTTTTGCATCAAATGCAATTTACGAGTGGAATTAGCCTTCCACCATCAAAGTTTATTTCTCATGGCTTATCTCATTAAAGCCTTAATCTTGCATCTTCCCAATGGAGCTAATTAACCTGTGGCAACGCCTTTGAGTCGTCCTTCCTACATTCTATTTGCATTTACCTGTCTGAAAGGTTATTAGTTTAGCTCTTTGGTAATAAAATGAACTTTAGGGTAGACAGTGAAATATGGTATATTTTTTCTTGCTCTCCGATACAAACTCGCTTGCATGGTTTTAAAAATTTGTCGTTTTGTACAGTAAAATTCCTCATTCAGTGTTATCATAAGCCAGCTACTTTGTTCTTAAATATTACTTCATTCTTGCGTAATAGTTAAATTATGTGTTGCTTATGTTCTGGGTCACATTACCACTCTTGTGAGACTAATTCTCTTGTGGAAGTAGCAAGAAGACATGTAACTTTTACTTTTGACATGTGCCATTGTCTATAACTTACCTAACAACGACTTGTGCGATTTCGAACAGGTAGTTGGAGCTAAGAATTCCACATACCGATCTGTTTTCATAAAGTGTTATGTATTTCCTGATATTATTGTGCTTGTGTAAGTATGTGTATATTCTCTTCAGTGTTACTTTGATTTTGTTATTATACTTTTATCAATTTTCAGTCCTTCTCATTTAATTTTTGTACAGATGATGCTTGCCTGGGTGGGGGGTTGGGGGAGGGGGACTCAAAAATAGATCTGCAAATACGCTCTATGCTAAAGGCCTAATTTTGATTCAGTGTAGACTGGTACCCAGCAGATATAACTTAGACAATACTGGGCTTAGGGATTAATGTGGTTTCATGAAAATTTATTTGCAATTATGTACGGATACTTTAACTATATGATTACAGCGTTTCCAAAAGTCTATAAAATAATTAGCTAACGCGGGATACATGTAAACTTTTATTATTAGTATTTCACATTTCCAGTTAGGAACAGAGATCTATTTACTACTACCGATGACAAATGTGTCTAACTTAGGTCAAATTTACCTAAGCGATAGCAGCAATGACAATCAGGCCCTCTGCATCACTTCGAAGTAAAACATCAGAATTACGGAATACTATTTGTACAAAATAGTACAAAAAATTGATTAGGACTGATCATTAAGATTCCAACCTCATCCCCCTCCTCAAATATGAAATGAAAATACAGGAAACTATTTCCTTTGCAGAAGGAATTGCCGAGGGAATATCAAAGGTCCAGTTTTTGTGTGAACTGATATTGCACACAGCATTAAAACCAACCTCTAAGCAAACACATCAGTAAAGTCTTTATATCGAGTGGCGGCATTGCATGCCAAATCCATGAGAACCACCAACCCCACTGCAGTGTCTTAAAAGTATGCAGTGCCAATGCATAAGAGGCTCTTCTACTTACTTAACCAGTCGTGTTCTTGCTTGTTCGCTTGTGTTGAAGTGGCGTCGTGTCTCGCTAACGAACTGAAGTTCTGACACTGCACCCGTTCTCTCTCTCTCTCTCTCTCTCTCTCTCTCTTATTGCTATTGATAAAAAGAGATTCACAAGATAAACATCTGTGGATTCTGGAACGAAAGTTAGCCCAATTGAGAGTGCATGATTCCGGCACGTGAGTATAATCCTTACCATACATGTGCTACCTGTTTCTCTTTTCGTTTTCTTTAAGGTGGCTAAGTCCGCCGTGATCTCCTGGAGATCTGGCCCTAAGGAACATAATCTGGATCTTCACACGCGAGGCCATTTCTTTAGTGTTACGGCGACACGACAACCTTGCGGAAATCACGCATTCAGACTTCCACGATTTTTTAGGGATTCTTTTTTTAGTGAAGGGACTTAACGACCTATTTAAAGAGTGAAAATATCTGAACACAGTTCACTTATACATATTAATTTAGATTAAAATTCTGTAAAATTTGAATCTGCATTAAATGCTATTCAGATTTCATAAACATTTCATAAACATTTTTTTTTCACTGAACTCCAAATCTGATCATCAGTGTAGGATTTTTTATCACTAATTCCTTCTAGTGATTAGAAATCTTGATAAGGGTTTTCCGATCTTTGATGCTATAAATCGGTAAATAATATCCATCAATTATTTGTAAATCTTTTTTCTTTAGGATTTGTTATTTCCTATCATTACTATATCAGCTTGTAAAGGCGTCTAGTGTACCTTTCAATTCCACTGTATGTCTCAAAGTGCAAGTGCAATGCGAATACTTGGAATATGAAAGCCGTCGTTTTCATATGGTGGACGATGACAGAAATTGTATATCCGCGTTTTGGCAATAACAATTTCACTTTACTGACGGTTTGACATTGTTCAAACGTTGTCCATTAAGATCAATATCCAATGGTTTACCTTATGGACACTATATTTAAAGATTTACATCATTATAAAGGAAGCTGTTTTGGACTGATTTATACCAATGCATAATATTGCTCTAAGGGCAATCACACGGGTAATTAAAAGTTATGTAACTACATTGTAATGGTGAAAATAGGGACGTCTGTCAAGTGTTCAAGGATTTTTTTTTTTTTTTTTTTGCTCTTTGGGAAGGGAATTAAGTTTTCATGGTATTACAAAATTGGCATAATCACCCATGATGTATTTTAACATTTTAAGTCAACTCAACTTTTGAACAGCCATCAAATAATTAATTGGAGAAAACACGATTATCTTAATTAAATATTTATGCTGATTACATTTGAGCGGTACATTACTATTCATTTTCCTAATCTCTGAATCATGACAGAGTAAAAAAGAAAAGAGAAGACATTGTAATCCAAAAAAAATCGATAATTGGATGTTTCATCATATTTAACAATAATTATTTTGGTTCGATTACCTTCTCGAATTTTAAGGTGTGAAAAACAGACATATGGTAAGGAATAGGTATTTCCTAAATAAATCTAGTTTGATGTGTCTCTGAGAAATTAAGAAGAGCCACCTTTAAAAGATGACGAAACTGCTGAATTCTCGGGAGCTGTGATTCTGTCAAGCAGTTCCAGTCAAGAGCGGACCCCCACTAGCAATATGAAAACCAATATGCATTTCACCTTATGTGCAGACGACGTCCCTTATATACATTCCCATCTCGTAACGCGTTCAGTATATAAATGAGTGTCTCAGACCATTCCAGGCTTGTCGATGGAACTTTGTTTACTGACTTTGATGAAGGGGGGAAAACAGCTTACCCAGTGAAATGTCAGTGTTTTTGTATAATTCCCGCTGCGTCGTTTCAATATTTATTTATGCTAAAAATAATCCATTCCATTTTGAGAGAATGTCTTCTTGGACTCTCTCCTGGCATTTTATCGAGTCTTTCATTCTG
Organism: Macrobrachium rosenbergii; assembly: GCA_039081455.1. NCBI lineage: Eukaryota > Metazoa > Arthropoda > Malacostraca > Decapoda > Palaemonidae > Macrobrachium > Macrobrachium rosenbergii. The sequence continues at coordinate 17,350,091 of JANJGK010000017.1, read as the reverse complement.
GGTGTCTGAATATACCTTATTTTTTCTGTAGTTTTTCGGTCCAATATTAGTTTTTTTTTTTAGTAGATATATATATATATATATATATATATATGTATATATATATATATATATATATATATATATAATATACATATATATATATATATATTGTTGTGTGTTTGTATTTACAGTTTCACGCAAATCTCTCTTTATACTGGTGTCTTAAATACTTCACCTTCAAAGAACAATCACTTCCTTAGCGGCTTTTATGGCAAACAGCACTGAAGTTAAACTACTCAGCTAACATAAAAGAAATGCAATTTAGACTCCGTGACTGATCATTCCCAAGTCTTCAAATACTTGAAGGTCTTCGATACACTTTTGCTCGTAATGACATTCCGAAGGGCATTCAGTCCACTGCATAAATTTTCGCTCCAAATCACTCGGGTAAAGCTGACAGAATATTCAACAGAATAGAGATTCAATCTCAAGGATACCCTTCCATCTAGCACTGCCATGCTTGGTCACACCCCCACCCCACTCCCCACCTATCGCTCGCCTGCTCATGTATTTTCTTTCCTAGTGAGTTTCAAGATAGCAAAAGATGCACACTTTCAGCTTTAGTTTCTTTTAAGTGTTGGGCACTGGTATGCACTAGCGATTGGTCAAGAAACTGTTGAATAAAAATTCAGTCAGATTATATTTAGTGTTTTAATGTCGCACAATAAGAACAAATAGGAATAAGAATGATCGAGATTGTCAGTTCTGCAGAATATCTGGATAATTATTTGTAAATAGTTGTTCATGGAATTATGTAAAGGCATCCTTCTCTCTCTCTCTTAATACATTCATACATACATACAAGTAAGTATATACATACACACACACACACACACACACACATATATATATATATATATATATATTCTATAATATATATACGAGTGTATATATATATATATATATATATATATATATATATATATAGCAAGAAGGCACTAAAGCAGACAGCTTGGTAGATGGTTTTCCTTTATTCATCACGGCCTACGTTTCGAGATCCTTGTCTCATCCTCAAGGCTAAAAATACAAAGTAAAATATACAAATACAGCAAGAAGATTTAGGATATATGTACAAATAAAATATGATAAAGTAAAACATCAGTAAAAAAGGTAAACCTAAAATAAAATTGTTAAAAAAAAAGAGAGAAAGAAATGGAAAATTTTAACTAACAGACCTTATTCCTCGAAGTTCAGTTGCTGTATGAAAAACAGTAAACATAAGGTGGGATGTGGTTTAAGCTATATACAGGGGCGTGGACGAGGAATGATTGTTCAAAGAGGGAACAAGCTTCTTGATCGCTAACGATTCAAGAATAGGGAGGTGGTGTTCGTGTTGACTGGTTAGTATAATCTTAAAATCATTATAGATTATTTTACTTTTGCATAGTTTTATGTGGTTTCTAATATTTGATGTTTCGGGATTAGACAACTTACACCCAGTGCGAAAGCTAACGCCAATATGTGCGTCACATCTGACCTTAAGCAGTCGGCGTGTGTTTCCCACCTATGTCTGACAATGGCATTGACAGCTAGTAAATAAATAAACAACACCGGACTGCATTAAAGGGGGCAGTTTTTCTTTGTGAAGAAACATACTGTCAATAGTTCTTGGGTTCTTAAATATGAGCTTCACGTCAACTGCAGGAAAATAATTCGTTAAAATCCTTTTTAGATTGAGTAGGAAAGAGGTGTCATGCGTGAACGGAAAACTTATATAATATGTTAATTTATGTGCCAAGTATGTGGTAGCAGGAGGGTGAAAGGACTTATCCAATGTTTTCTTAACATACTTTAAAAATAAATTGGATGGATAGCAGTTGGATTTAAAATAATCATAGAGAAAACCTATTTCCTTGTGAAAAAGATGCCATTCGGATGTACGTGTTATGGACCTGTGGAGGAGAGTGGACAGGGAATTCAACTTAAAATTATAAAAGCACGAACTGTAAAAATTCTGCCCAAGACTAGTAAAGGTTTTCTTGCGGAACACACCAGTATGAAATCTGCTTTAGTGCCTTCTTGCTATTTTGCTGAGGAATAGCCTTGCTTTCACACCAATATAATATATATATATATATATATATATATATATATATATATATTATATATATATATATATATATTATATATATATATATATATATATATATATATATATATATATTTATATAAATATATAAATATATATATATAAATATATATATATATATATATATATATATATATATATATATATATATATATTGTAATGAACCGCAGTCAGTTAGGCAGGTTCTTAAATACAAAAAGGAATGGGACTGGAATGACTGGCAGAAATTGAGCCAGACAAAGGAGGAAGGATCTGAACGGAACGAAAAAGTGACCTTAAAATAATTTATCATTTACAGTAATTTACATTATATACAAACGAGTCAGGTTCAAGGAGGTAATACTTAAATGAACAACTCAATAAACTACACTTGAGCAGCATAACAAATTAATACACAGGCAGCATAATAAACGATACAGCAAAAGCAACAATAAATAATACACAAGCAGCATAATAGTCGATGCACAAGCAGCATAATAAATACACAAGCAGCATAATAAATACATAAGCAGCATAAATACTTCAATAATTACATTACAGGGTCATTAAAAAATGCAAAACAAATGATGTCAATAAAATCCAAAAGCAAGAATAACTTGTCCAAAAATGTAGTTACTACCATAAACAATTATGTGTAATAAAAGAGAGCTTTGTCTCAAAAATATACCATGCCTCAAATCAAGAAATAACCATGATCGGGCTAAACACAGAAGCAGATAACCTCTCGAGACAGTTACAACTGTCTACAAGGACGAAGTCAAACATCGAGACAGCCACTGGCTGTCAAACAGTAACAAATTCACACATCAGATGACCACGGCCGAGCAATCGAGAAAGCCATATGCTGCCGAGCAGGAACCAATCCTCACATTAGATAACCACGGTCGAGTCATCAAAATATCCTCAGCTGCCATCTGTGATGAAGTCACACCAACAAGCAAGGAGGTCTTCACCTCCTGTCGAAGGCAATAGGTAAGCAATACCTGCCGCCCATCCAAACTGACTTCCTGCTGCTCTGCTGCCGAGATACTGACTTGTTGCTGCTGCAAACCTAACTGCCGCCGTCAGAGACAATGTGACAGACGTCAACTTGCCAAAACACAAGTTAAATAAAAGGTGAAACCACCAAGCCACAGGAACATCCAGAATACGATTATTTAACCAAAACAACATATTCAACAAAACCATTAAACCTTACACCTCCTCACCTAATAGGAAAAAAAATTATACATCTTTTTTTTTTTTACACTTCTCTCTCTCTCTCTCTCTCTCTCTCTCTCTCTCTCTCTCTCTGATACCGTCACAACCCTGCCAGACAAAACAGAACCGATCCTGAATCACCTGAATCCCGGTCGCCACTGTAATGAACCGCAGTCAGTTCAGCAGGCTCTTAAATACAAAAAAGGAACGTGACTGGAATGACTGGCAGAAACCGAGGCAGACAGAGGAGGAAATAGCTGAACAAAATGAAAAAGTGACCTTAAACCAGTTTATTATTTACAGTAATTTATGTTATATACAAATGAGTTAGGTTTAATGAGGTAATACTTAAATGAACTATTCAATAAACAACACCTGAGCAGCATAGGAAATTAATACACAGGCGGCATAATAAACAATACAACAAAAGCAACAATAAATAATACACAAGCAGCATAATACTCGATGCACAAGCAGCATAACAACTACACAAGCAGCACAATAACTACATAAGCAGCATAAATACTTCAATGATTACATTACAGAGTCATTAAAACATGCAAAACAAATATAACTTAAATAATATCCAAAAGCAAGAATAACTCATCCAGAAATGTAGTTACTACCATAAACAATTATGAGTGTAATAAAAGAGAGCTTTGTCTCAAACATATACCATGCCTCAAATCAAGAAATAACCATGATCGGGCCAAACACAGAAGCAGACAACCTCTCGAGAGTTACAACTGTCTACAAGGACGAAGTCAAACAGACGAACCGGGTCGTGCCATCGAGACAGCCACTGGCTGTCAAACAGTAACAAATTCACACATCAGATGACCACGGCCGAGTCATCGAGACAGCCACATGCTGCCGAGCAGGAACCAATCCCCACATTAGATGACCATGGTTGAGTCATCAAAATGTCCTCATCAGTGATGAAGTCACATCAGCAGACAAGGAGGTCCTTCACCTCCTATCGAAGGCAACAGGTAAGTATTACCTGCTGCCCATCCAAACTGACTTCCTGCTGCGAGATACTGACTCGTTTTTGCTACAAACCTGACTGCCCCTGACAGAGACAATGCAACAGAAGTCAACTTGCCAAAACACAAGTTAAATAAAAGGTGAAACCACCAAATCACAGGAGCATCCAAAACACGGTTATTTCACCAAAACAATGCATTCAACAAAAGCACTAAACCTAACATATATGTATATATTATATATATATATATATATATATATATATATATATATGTATATACAGTGTATATATATATATATATATATATATATATACATATATATACATATATATATATATATATATATATATATATTGTGTGTGTGTGTTTGACCTCTCTTCCTTTATTTAGTAGAAATATAAAAAAAACAAAAAAGGAAAGAACCAAAGCATTCTCTTTGTAAGCAATTCCAGGGAAGGAAGCCAGAGAGTTGGCTTGTTTTCCAAAAAAACACCAACCATCAGCTAGGGGTATGAAGTGTAGTTTAGGGGCCTATTCAGCAGAGCAGGTTTTACTAGTACCACCTTTATTTATTTTGTACTGTACCTTAAGCTCACTTTTCTATGACCTTCTTACTGGCGAGTTTTTTGTCATTTTTCAGATGCTGCTGCAGACCTTGAGTGGGAGGAGTCTTTTAAGCAAGCACCCATGCATTTTGACCCAGCTCGGGCAGTCCAGAGGTATTCTTCAGTGAGAGCACAAGCACCGTGTGTCTCTCACAGTCTCCTCCCTTTGTCCTTTCCCCCTCTTGTGGAACAGCCAGGGAAATTGCCATTTCAACGGACCCAGGGCCTCTGATGCAATTGATCATTGCATTATCTATTCCCATGGTAAGTCTGAAGATGACAATTACTCCTTGTCCTTTCCATTAGCCTTATCTCTATTATTTCATGTTTCAATTTTCCCTCTCTCTTAAACAGTCACTAAAGAAAATCCTAGTAAAACAGTATCCCATTTATGAAGTCAAATATATGAAGTACAATTATCGGTGCCTAGTGAGATTGCATAAATTATTCTCCATGGTGTTAACGTAATATCCTTGTTCTAAGATACATCCCTTGCAGTCAATTAATGATAAGTGAGAAGTCCTTGATATCGAAGTGTTACCTGGATACGTCTCTTCCAGAATCGGGCATGCCTTGGAACCTTGCCAGAATCTTGTCTGGAGAAGGATTAACATAACACTGTACTCGAGTCCTGTGCTTGAAATTGCTTATAGGCGCATCACAAGAGTTCCACAGCTGTTGCGTCATCCCCTAACTTATGTTGAAATATCTTGTGTCCGAAGTGGGACGAAGTTGGAGCTGTTATTAGCTCCCGTAAGATCCCTGTTCACAATTTTTTATTTATTTTATTCTTTTTTTTGAACTAGATGGTTGAGTAATGTTGTCTAATTAAGTCATGTGTTCAGAATAAATCAATATATTCAGTAACCTAGTTTCAACTCGTGACCGATCTAATTAAGTTAAATATCTGTCTTTTTGGGTAACTTTTAGCCTTAATTGATAGGATTGCGTGGGTTTTAGGCGAAGCAAGGCTATATAAACTCATCAGCTGAATGACCCACGTAACAATATATATATATATATATATATATATATATATATATATATATATATATGCTTAAAAGTTCACAGTAGATGCACGTGACTTCAGTACATAAGCTAATACCACAGGAAAATGACAGGCAGAAGTTCAGAACCAAGCGCTTCCACGTGTTTATTCACGCATCTTCGGGCCACAAAAAAATAGATGCGTTAATAAACACGTGAAAGAGCTTGGTACTGAACTTCTGCCAGTCATTTCCCTGTGGTATCTGCTCTATAAATATATATAAATACACACACATATATATATGTGTGTGATTGTGTGTGTGTGTTTGTGTGTGTGTGCATGTATGTGTGTGTATGTATGTGTATATAAATATATATATATATATATATATATATATATATATATATATACACACACACACTAGCTGACCAACCCAGCACTGCCCAGAAAAACTGAATGACATTTGATGAACTATCTCCTGCTTTCTCCTCCCTAACACACCAAGTCACCTGTCATTTATTCTGTCCGTTCATCGAAACTGCTGTTAAAACTTATGTCTATACAACAGTTTGCGGGCGGAGACAGTCCCCTCACTAGAACGGATGAACTAATGGTATTACCTTAATATCTCTCGACCTACTGACAGGTAATTGCACGTGTGGACAGGTAGTTCCAATTTCGTGACAGTTTGTCACTGTATTTCATCTGGGAAGCATCTCAGATGCTCTGACCAGAATATGAATAAATTATGTATAGGCTTATTCATTTCACTGTTAGACCCTTCAACGTTATTTGTAGGCTATTCAGTCCAAATCATTCAATATTCTTAAAACAATATTTCCATGTGATACAGACAATTTGGTATAGGCCTAGGCCAATGATGTCTTTTTATATGCGTTACTATAATGAAAGTAAACTTTACCATCCAATTCATAAAAAAATTGAACCAACCCCTCAGTTCTAATTTAAACTCATTCATTAATATTGTATGAGAACAGACTCTTTTTTTATAATATGAAATATTTAGTCTATATTCTGTTATGCCTTTTTCTTTCCTATTATTAAGTGAATTGCTGCAAGTGTTAGCCTTCCACCCCCTCATCATATTAAGGAAAAAGTGGCAAAACACTTACCTATACAGCTAACTTCAACTTGCGATACATGTTTTTATATTGCTTTTAGGGACGCTTTTATCATAACATAAATTACAACTCATTATCTTTAAAGTGGCATGAAATTCCTTAACGTAGAATTGTGTATAAAGTTACACGTACGGCATCAATTTGTACAATAATGTAATCATGAATCAAAACAAAATCTTTCCTCTCTTGAAGGAATATTGGGCAATCGGTATTTACTGTTTTGAATAAGTACGCACTGATAAAATATAGAAATGGATATATATAATTCTAATATATAACCATAAACAATAATTTTATTTTCCTAAATGATGGGAATACTATTCCTTACTGTGTATGATTACATCAGCAAAAGGTATGAATTGGTGTTCTGTGTAAGCTGTGAGCACTTCGAGTTACTCTATGGGCAGTAGTTGCCATTTCTTAAATCCCTATTGGCATCTAATACATTTAACCCTCCCAGTGCCTTTCGGAAAAAGATTTCCAAATGCAATGATCTACATTCCTGTAAATTTTTAATCTATAATTTTCAGTCATTATGTTCCAGGTAATCAGTATCAAGCAACGTGAAAAGAAACTTATCTTCCATATGCAGTGAAGCTTTTTGCCAATTATAATACTTTTTGCCAACTCGCACAATTATTAATTCCAAATATTGGAGTGACCAAAGTGATATTTCAATTATTCCAACACATCCAACAACGATGTTGGTGATCATGTCATAAATAACGTAGGATTGCGTGTAGGACGATTTTAACACCATGCACAATAAGGAAATGTGTTTATTTACTTATTATATCATATAACATCTTCAATCATATGTATGAATGGCCTTGGTTTCTGCTGGCTGAAATCATTGCGTTAAGCCACTACTACGCATGCAGGGACTTGGCTTTGCTTACTACAGAAAGAAACGATCGATTTAGGTTTTCAACGTAGATTTTATCGAGGTAATAAACAATTATATTAATTATCATACATTATGATCAAAATTCACATAAATTCTAATAAAAAATTGATGTTCTAGGGGATTTATGGTCGTAGGTTAATCATACTTCTGGCAGCACCAGAAGAAAAGGTGAAGTGTCATGTGAAAAATGAGAATAAACCCAGAAAACTGAAGGAAAAGGTGACGTAAAAACTAAAATTTCATTTGTTTTGTCTGTGTTTGTATGTCTGTCATGGGGTAGGGGTTTGACTTTGAGTTAAAAACCTTTCTGGGGTGACATAGAGGTTGTGTGCAAAATTTTGTCTGGGTCTGTCAAGCTGTTTGGATTTCTGCAGAAGCCAAACTTACATAAAAAAATTCACTTTTATGCAGATACATATATATATAGACATATACAGACATATATATATATATATATATATATATATATGTATATATATATATATATATATATATATATATATATATATATATATCCACTTTCCAACAGATTCTTGACTGAAAGTGAATACTGAACAGAACACGGAAAATAAAAATACAACTTTGCATGATTTTGTCTCGCAACACATCCCCATACAAGCTATGACAGAAAATTGTCTTTGCTAATTCCAATGCGCGTCGAACCAGACAGGGAATAGCAGACATTGAGGGAAATGAGATGCAATTCCTTTGCCAACTTTTCTTTCAGAGAGAATAGTAACTTGCATCTTTTGTTTCTGTAAATTTACGGGAAATAGATGTTCCTCATACAACGTCGGTAATTACAACCAATAAACGAAAATGGTCTTTTAAACAGAAATAATCATTCGAATATTTTATGAAAGGATTTCCAATAATATTTTTTTTTTATATAAATAAATAGAAGGATTTTCAATAGCTTTTCGTGATCATCGAAAACAGAAATTATTCCAGACATATTATTTCTGCCAGTCAAACTGGAAACACTTTAGGTCAGAACATGAAATGGAGTAAAAACTTTTAAGATATAACCAAGATAAGAGTTCACAATTACCTCTTCTTAGAGACAAATATCTTCAGTAATTATTAATTGGACGGTGGCACAAAAATAGATTGATGCTAACTCAGCGGAAAAAAGATATAAGAGAGACAAACTATAAAGAAAAACTCTTTCTAAGAATATATCACCCAAGAATATATAAACTTGATTAAGGTATTTCAAAGGGAGTATGAATTTTTGGGCGTGTAGTTAGTCTGGTCAGAATAATAACAAAACGATATTACACCTGTTGATTCCACAAAAAAAAAAAAAAAATCATCTTGGCCGAGGTTCGGAGTCCCTGTGCTGTGTTGGCATTATAGTATACACAAGGACATTTCTGCTCCTGCAAAGAACCAGTCCTCCAGCTAATGTCCATGTGAGACACAGCCAGGAAGGATTCATAAGTTTTGTTTAACTTATTAAATATACATACATATATATATATATATATATATATATACATATATATACA
>JANJGK010000017.1:17260618-17335618 GCA_039081455.1 Macrobrachium rosenbergii | reverse complement strand
TAAGTTTCATTTTCAGACGGGTCTATGGTCAGGCTGCTTGTCATTTGTTTCTCTGCAGTTACAAAATCTCAAAAAAAGGAGTATACAGTTACGTCCCTGACAAAAGTACAATAAACTATGAAGATGTAAACTAATGGCCTGATATAAATGAAGGGCGTAATGTATTGTCTAATTTTTCTACAGCTATATAATAATTTCTGTAGTTATAAATTATTAATTACTGTGGCATATAAATATTTAAACATAACTATAATAACACAAACAAACAAAAACACTTCTTGTGCCAAAGAGCTGAACATTTAAAATTTGCGGAAAATCTTAAACTCTAGATCTCCAAAACCCACATTTACAAGACAAAATTTACCTTCACCATCTATATCTAATTTAGTTTTTTTAAACATTAGTTTTAAAAGATTGTGAGATCAAAAGAAGCACAATTCCATTAAGGAATTTTCATACGTTTCTAAGGAATTGCTCGGAAAAAAATGCAGGGTAGCCTGTTGGGTTGTAAATAATTAAAATGAGTACAGCATGGGAATGTGCATTCTACGTTGAATTTGGAGTTAGGTACCAGCTATGGTACTGTTTTTTTTTTTTTATTAGTAGCCCTTGTTCATTCTGCTGCCCACGCCTTCAGAAAGAGAGAGAGAGAGAGAGAGAGAGAGAGAGAGAGAGAGACCGTGGGGTGGGAATGGGAGGGGAGAGGGAGCATGCTCTTGGTACTTGTGTTGCTCTGAAAAGCGCCTTGAAAATAAGAAAATTGGCTTTTGTAGGTAACAAGAGGAAACCTGACTAAAGCAATTCAGTGTTTTTTGCGTTTGTCAGAAAGGAAAGGGAAAGAGGAGCAAAATTACATCTGCATTTCGTAAAAAGTTGCTATAAAAGGTCAGACCTTTTCAGCAGTGGAGTGAAAGCCAAGAGGAAAAAGCTGAGTAGATAAGATTTTTCACTTTACCAGACCAGACCCATTTGCTTTTGGAATCTGAGCCGGAAGCGTAAAAGGCATAATTGGCATCAATGATAAAAGCGAAGCGCAACGGAGCTTGTAAACTTTGATTTAGTGTGAGGAAAGAGTGCTGAACTGCAAAGTTTTAGGAAATACGGTACTGATTGTTCAATGTATACTTCTAGTTGGTTTCTTCCTGATACATCTTAAAAAACGGAGATTTTTCTTTCTATGGAAACAGCTGAGCTGCTTTCATATTTCCGATTTGCAAACTTCGTTTACATTTTTCGAGAAAATTTAAGAATTTAAGAGCTTTACTCTTCAAGCTTGTATCTATCTATCTATCTAGGCTATCTATCTATATATGCATGTATGTATGTATTATATATATATATATATATATATATATATATATATATATATATATATATATATATATATATATATATATATATATATATATATATGTGTGTGTGTGTGCGTGTGTGTATGTATTATATATATATATGTGTATATATATACGTATACGTGTGTGTGCGTGTGTGTGTTTAATGAGTGCAGGGGTATTTGTGTAAATGCCTGCAACATACAAATTCTTGCAATATTCAGCAGTTCACAGGTGGAAAGAATGTGACCTGGACGTTTGCTAATTAAGCACCTGTTGTACAGTCACCTGTGGATACACTTTTAGTACGTGTCTCCAACATGTGCTTGGGCGGAGCTTTCCGTCGCTGTTCTGGATCGAACCTTCCAGAAGGTTTTGGCCAGTTTTAATCGTATTTCTAGGTGTGTCAAAGGAAGTGTGCATTAGTTTGTGCATTGTGAAATCACAAAGTGCGAGCAGGTCTTGTGAAGGGTTAAACATTCGCTCGTGAAGAGCAAAACGAGAGAGACGTGATGGGCCGATTGGGAATCGGGATTCCCTTTTCGCTGAGAGGGTGAGTGTTGAACTTAGAAAATTACTAACTTTTTCCAAGTGTAATCTTCTAGTATATAAACCCCGGTGTTGATGTCTTTATGTCTCTTCACTATGTTTTCTCTGTGATATGAACTGAATGAATTCTAATTTTAATGGAAGATTTTGTTGTGTCCCTACAGATGCTTCGATTGGGAAGCCATAAAACAGTCATGGCGTGCAGCCATTAAGTGAACTGGTGACAACTGACTTATACAATATTTGGGAGACTTGGAAATAATATGTGGTATTCATTGACTGGTTGGGGAATGGGGATTAACCCCACACTTGTTATCATTTATGACAGTAGTATTTTTGGGGGAAGGGATTCAATTATTTTCTATTATATCTTCATTTAATCTGCCTTACGTTGGGTTTGCAAAATAAACCTTATTTTTTGTAAGCTAGGTATTGATTCACATACTTTAGTAAAAGAAGCAGAGTTTAGAGAGAGAGAGAGAGAGAGAGAGAGAGAGAGAGAGAGAGAGAGAGAGAGAGAGAGAGAGAGAGAGAGAGAGAGAGAGAGAGAGAGAGATATTCGAAAGGGAAGGATGCCAGGTTTGCATGGGAAAGAGAGAGAGAACTTCAAGACTGTATCTACCAGGGGGGACAAGGTAAGTGCCACCACTCCGTGTATGGGGTGGGTCAACATATATATATATATATATATATATATATATATATATATATATATATATATATATATATATATATATATATATATAGAGAGAGAGAGAGAGAGAGAGAGAGAGAGAGAGAGAGAGAGAGAGAGAGAGAGAGAGAGAGAGAGAGAGAGAGCCAGCCGGTAAATATGATATACCTCGCTAATGATGGAGACTGACAAGTGCTGCGTAATTCGGTAATGAGTTTTTCGGTAAATTTTCATTAAGTCAGACAATTATAATGGATTAAAATCGTATTACTTAATTAGGAAGGAAAAGTGATATTCTTTCATTTCAGATAAATTCTATTTTCTTTGAAGTGAGAACCACTTAAAATCAGGCATTTTCAATCAAGCTTGTCTTTTGTAAAATAAACTTCATCAAAACACTTCATATGTATAATCTCGTTACCGGGTTACAATCTCACGTTACTGACTTTTTAAAATATGTTTATCAAAAAACGCTGGCCAACCTTTTCGTTACCTTTCCAAATTATAGCTTAATTTTTCCTTTTTTATTTCTCTCGTAGTCTGGAAATGCTGGAACAGAGTTCCAGAGGCATCAAGGTTCTCAGAGAAAGTCATCTACACTTATTAAATTGGTTCTCCGATTGCTTGCAGGTAAAGTTATGTTCCAGTTCTGATAAAAAAAAATTCTCCTTTCTTTCTTCCTCTGTCTATGTCTGTCTCTGTCTGTCTGTCTCTGCACTTGTCAAGTATATATATACTGGAGGAGTAATAGCTGTTGTATTTATTCTAAATTCAATTTATTTAGAGGGGAACCTCGCATTTTGACCAAAGGTGAGAAAAAATGGTCAGGCTGACTTCAAAATTTACTCAAAACCACTTGAGATACCTGCTCACGTGTGTAGAAAGTTGGAAGGAGGCACAAGAAAAAATAAAGGAAAAATAAAGCTGAAAATTCCCCCCAAAATCAGTCTACTTTCAGACGCAAATACTCTCAAACTACTGGCCTAGAGTTTTTTTATTATAAAGATCTGTTCATACGAAATAATACCTATGCTCTAAAATTACAATTAAAATTAGTCATAAAAATACTTAAGTAGTTCGACGCATCAATTTCATTAAAGAAAATCGTATAAAAATCTGAATAATCGTTATAAATAAAATATTAATCAAAACATTCCGAAAAGATTATAGGAAATTCTATGACAACTACAGTGCAAAAAAAAAAAAAAAAAAAAAAACTAAAAAACTAACGAAGTTATTAGAAAGTTAGGTAGAAAACTTACATTTGTAGAAAACGGGCATTTTCTTGGAGACATCAAAATCCTTATGGTATGCAAGCGGTGTCCTCGGTTTGATGTAATCGACTGTTATTCGAATAAACTTCCTTGTTACGTCCTTTTTTTCATCCTTACGTTTAAGTAGTTTTGCAACAGACTCTCTCATCGGGATTCCAAGTATAGCTTTCATTGTATGTGGCCTCTGCAGTAGCTCCTGCGTAGTCAACCATGCGTTTGGTTGCCCCGCTATGTTTTGGGCAAATGCTCCATATGCAATGATGAAGGCTCTCATTTCTATTTTATGCTGAACCTTTCAAGCATCGTAACTTAATACCATCTATTGTTAATATTTTATATACATTTCAAACGTAGTAACTTCGTATCATCTATTGTTAATATTTTATATACAATTTCCACTTTCTCCAACTGCTCTTCACCCAAAGAAAGGTATATTTCCATGGTTGAATGTGAATCTGTCACTCCTTCTGCCACACCTCTACTATAGAAGCACCAGCCAGACCTCCCTTTGTACATAAACGGTGCTGAGGATTGTCATCAGTGGAAATGCAGTGATAAAATGTGGACGTGATTTCCTCCCTCATCTCCTGGGGAGTTGTGCCAATTTTTCTACACAGTGATACGGCGAAATAATGCTGCAAATGGTCGAGAACACAAAGCGGAGGATGATCTTGAAGCAACTGCCGATAATTTTCCTCACTCAGAATCTTGTTATACAGTGCTGTTTTCTTCTGTTTAGAAGGTAAGCATATTTTACTTAGAGTCTCATATAATAAAATAATAAGACCAGTATTTACGTCTATTACAGCTGCAGCTCCAAAATTTTTTTGATGTCCTCACTAGTGCGATGATCCATCAAAAGTCACTTGGATGTCTATAAAATTATCTTCATCCGGAGTTACACCTCAAGTTTCTACATAATATTTAGAAACCGTTTCTCTACTTTTACATAGTATTTAGTTATATAATCTGAATAATCACTGTAAGATTTAATCACAAAATTTTTCAGATTCAAAAACGATAACAGTTTAAACTCGACATTACAACAAACACCCAATGTCATCATACAATAAATACGAGAAAACATCATTGAGTGAATGATGATAACTTTTTTTTCTAACAGATTTCTTTTTCTTTTCACAACCAGTCACAAAAAAAGTTTAACTCGGCAACAATTTGATGATTCACTTGTGACATTTCTATTTCTTTGTAATATTTCTTACATAGATTATTTTCCATTTTATTTTTCACAGTATCCCATTGTAACATTATGTTTTTTCACCAAAATTTCACTTGTTAGCGAATTACCAGTCAGATATGACTTTTTTCTTCTGTGCACTGGTGGAGGGAAGAGGTTGTTGGGAGGCAGCTGCTCCCCAAGTTCTACCTTGCTGCTGAACAGCTGCACCATTCTCTCTCTCTCTCCTCTTTGCCTCTATGGATGCATAAAGGGCATTCAAGAGCTTCTGACCTTTACTTTTAGATGCCCTAGCCCTTTTTAGATATTCTCTTAAACAGACACACACACACACGAAATACCGTACAGCAATGTACTAACCCCACTCTCCACGTTCACATTGTACCAACCACTCAAAAAACTGGCCACGAGCCAACTGAGGCCTTTGACTTATTGTAGGAAGTGTACAGGGAACGAGTTGCCAAGTATATTTTATATGTTAAGACATAAATAACTTGGAAAAAAGAGGTGAAAACAGAGAAAATTTGAAAATGACTGTAATATATGACAAACGGCATATTTAAAAGACAGTTAAAGACACCCACCCACCGACGGGACCTTTAAATTTTTACTTACAATACTGTACTCCCATCGTTCTAGAACTTCGCCAGGGTGTTGTCAGAATGTTCTTTGTTTCAAAACATAAAACATAGCTTCCAAACTTTTTCGATTTTTGTTAAAACAAGCGAGGCACTTTCCAATTCTGCTCAGTGATTGAAGGCAGCCGTGAGAGCAAGAGCTTTGAAAAAGACATATTTTCATTTTTGTTAGATATTGTTAATTTTCCTTTTTCCCATGAAATCGTTAGGTATATGATATTGATTTCTTTCATTTTTTATTTACTTGTTATCTGTGTCAAATTCAGACTACATATCTTTATTAGCTTCCAATCCTTCGTGTTGATACTACTGTAGTAGTACGGAAAACCCAATCAATTAGGCTTCAATAGACGTAATTATGTATCATATATTTTGTTATCTAATTCTTGAAACGGGGATAAACGTAGACCCATGAACATATATATATATATATATATATATATATATATATATATATATATATATATATATATATATATATGTCTATATATATAAATATAGCTGTGTGTTTGTGGCGTGTGTACATATGTATGTACGTATGCACATTTGCATCATTTCATCTGGAATGGTTCTATTTGAAATATCATATCTCATCAAGCAATGCTTTTATAGACGAACTAAGTTTATCACAAGATAAAAATAATAAAATGCAATACCAGAAAAGGTTCAGAATTTCCCTGATTACATGATGCCAAACAACACCACTTTCATATTCATATAGATAGAACTGAAGCCTTTTCTAAATAAGATGTCAACGTCCATGCAGGCACAAAGCAAGAAGAGGCAATAAGGGCAGCGTAACAGAAAGTTCATCTCGTTTATTAGAACATTTGTTTTGCTTTGCCACATTAGCAATTGTCACTGTGGCAAGAAATGGACAGAGTGTGTCATGGAAACTCTGCGGCCGCTCTGGGACCCAGGTCTGTGGGGAATAAGATGGAAGATCAACTTCTGTTAATGAACTGGAATTAGTTTTCCTATTATGAAGGGCTAGCATGTTACTAATAAGTACTAAGATATGAGAGACTTTTATTTTTCATTTACATATTTACTATATTTCAGAGATTTACATATTTACTATATTTCAGAGATTTACATATTTACTATATTTCAGAGAAGAGTAATTTTGGAAAATTGAGAAGAAAATAATCTCAAGTTGGAAATAATTTTCTTCTTGATTGAAAATGTAACCTACTCAATGATATGTAATAGTAAAAAATATTTTCTTTATGTAATACCTTATATTATAAATCCATATGCTCTCTCTCTCTCTCTCTCTCTCTCTCTCTCTCTCTCTCTCTCTCTCTCTCTCTCTCTCTCTCTCTCTCACATACACACACAGACACACGCATACGCACACAATGACTTCGGTAATTGGAACCTGTGCTGTCAACACCTTAGAGATGAAGCTTCTATGTCTGGAAACGATGTGTAATTAGTGCTCCTGTTTCTAAAAAAGATATAGGATGGCACATGCCCATGCAGCCTCTCTCTCTCTCTCTCTCTCTCTCTCTCTCTCTCTCTCTCTCTCTCTCTCTCTATCTCTCTCTCTCAAACAAACTGACACACACACATACATATATGTTTGTGTGTCAGTGTGTGTCTGGTGAGACGTCGTGGTCACGTGTTAGCCCTTGCCTTTTTAGAAAAAGAGGCGCTAATTGGAAGGCGTTTGCAGACATATCAGCTTAATCTCTATGGTTTGACTGTAGCGGTCAAATTACTGAAGTCATTGACCTTAGCATCCCGTAATTCCGGAGCGAAGGTTGATTCTCCCGCAAAATGACTTCCTTTGCTTTGGTGGACATCCGACTCGCATTGGACACTCGTTACCATCGAGTACCCAACGGTAAAGAGAGAACAGATCACTCTTGCAGTTTGCTCTTTGCACCTAAATAACGCCTGTCATTCTGTTTGTATTCTTTAACCGTTAAAGAATACAACCGTTAAAGTTTAACGATTCACCTTCCATGATAGAGAGCTATGATAGGGAGGCTAGAAATTCACTCTCATCTGCAGGGGTAGACTGAGAAATCAACTAACTGAAAACCAAAATTAGGCTTACTTTGGAATGCGAGAATGCGAGAAATTCTATCTTGGAAACAGAAACATTTTTATAGTTGTTTATTAGTTGTTCATACTTGTAGTACTCGAATGAAATCACCCATATTAACAAATTCTACAAGTCTCTCTCTCTCTCTCTCTCTGTATATATATATATATATATATATATATATATATATATATATATATATATATATATATATATATATATATATATATATATGTGTGTGTGTGTGTGTGTGTGTGTGTGTGTGTGTGTGTGTTTGTTAACGTATGTATATATGTAAGTACTAAAACAATCACGTATAACTGCCAGGCTGTCATGTTTAACAAGACAGAAGAACATTTCAATCCAAATCAGACACTAATTGTATCCTAAGTCACCTTCCCAATCTGTCAGAATATGAACTTTGGAGTTGAAGGAAATCAGTTAGCAGTTTATTACATTAACGACTTGTTCAGGAATAAAAATCTCCTTGGCATTTCGGTCTTCATAAAAATGTCTCCTTAACGACCAACTATAAAACGATCAATACTTCAGAGGCAAACTGTGGCAGCAGCCATAAATTTAGTCATTAAATAAGTTTGGTGAGTTTCTCAAGAAAAATAATTCTCAAGAAAAGTAAATGAGTTTTATGTTGATATTGAGTGCACTGGCTTTCACAGTCAGTTAGAGATATGTACGCATACAAAGGAATATGCTCTTATCAAATAGATCGACAACAAATTTGATCAATAATCCTCATCTTGGCTCATCTGACAGAGGCTGAAATTTCTTCCCTGAGATAATAATGCATTTGGTTACGATATTTCCTGAAAGGACTCTTTTGGAAATGGTCGTCACTCCACACTCAAATTCAGTTCTTCTTAGTTTTCTGTAAAGGAAAACTATTGAGATGGCTATTTGTCTGTCCGTCCGTCCGCACTTTTTCTCTTAATCTTAAGTCATCCGATAAACATGACGATTCACAGTACTTCAAACAACTGCATGGCAATTACTTTCAATCATTAATCTACACAGACAGAATTTATGACTGCATGATTATACTCACCGTATCTGAAAAAAGAGCGCATCAATCACAAATTTACACACCGAAAACGGATCTCTGAAAATGACCAATTACGTCTCAGTTCCTTGATCTTCCGTAAAGCATAATACGACGAGGTCATTTTAAAGCTCTTGTTTTTTTAAAGAAAGAATAACAAAGAGCGTATGTCATACATGGCTGTGAAAAGTATATAAAACCTACTTGCTCGCATTACAATTATGCTTACAGAGCAAGTAAAAATCGAGAAGTTAAAAATGTATTGGTGACGTAGTACTGTCACATGAAACTACGAGGGGAGATGGACGAGAAGGTCTGAAATAATCACCATTATTTCCGTTATCTTAAAATATTTAAGGTTTAACTGATCGCTATTTATCTTTCAAGTATTATCTGCGCTAATGAATTTCTCATTGGATATGCAACGCTTTGAAGTGTCCCTTCCGGGTTCAAGATGTACTGATAGACTCGTTAGTATTTATTTGAAGTTATAATTGCCAATGAAACAGAAAGCTTATCCTGCCTCCAGGTAAGACGATTTCCTGCTCTCTCTCTCTCTCTCTCTCTCTCTCTCTCTCTCTCTCTCTCTCTCTCTCTCTCTCTCTCTCTCTGCATGAAATGTGGTCATGAAGGATTGTCCCCTCTGTTTCTCTCATTATGTGAAAAAAAGGGCTGGTGCACCTTAAAATACAATTACATATATCTCAGACATCGCATCTAAAACAAAGGCACATAAATTCATTCTACAAAGGAGAGCGAAGCCTTGATGCTCGAAACCAAGATTAAATTCGGAGGAAAACGTAAAAGAACTTTGTTATTCTAGTCTAGTGACTCAGACAGAGAATACTTGAAGAAATATGCATAATTCGAATATAAGTGTAACCATGTTTAAAACATTTGGATCATATGAAGAATTTTAGAAGTGATTAAAAAAATATTCTAGTATGTTTTTTTTTTAAATTTGCATTTCTAATCAGTTTATAACAATATCCGTACTAAATCATCCACACTATTATCATTGAATCGGTTTGTAAATATATACACACACACACACACACACACACACACATATATATATATATATATATATATATATATATATATATATATATATATATATATAATTTATATATACTGTATATATATATATATATATATATATATATATATATATATATATATATATATATATATATATATATATATATATATATACTGTATATATATATATGGGGATGGCAATGTAGGCCTGGAAATTATTATATTTTTGTGGCATTTTACCTGAAGTAGGGTCGTTGCTTTTACTTTCTCTTTACTTCCTGTAAATTGGTTGAAAATAACTTTGAACAAAGGAGGAAAAAACACAGAATAACATTTGCATGTCTTCTTTAATTACAGGCATTTCATCTCATCCAGATGTTATGCGGTGCATAACACAGATATTAAGATGCGCTTCGGTCTGCCTGTCTGTCTCTCACGTAAACAATCGTTCTATGATGTAAGTCAATATATCTAATGAAATCTCTCTCTCTCTCTCTCTCTCTCTCTCTCTCTCTCTCTCTCTCTCTCTCTCTCCCCAAATGAATCGCATTCCATTGTTTGCCCAATTATTCCTGGTGCATACAAACTTTCCGTCCGGAACTGATTCTTAAGAAAAATATTCTTTTATTTTGAGAGGGAGATTAATGACGTTATTATCCGTATCATAAAAACAGACTTCGATTTTTACCGCTTACACAACAGATCTAAATTTTCCTGAGCCTATTCTTACAAAGTTTGCATTTCGCTACAAGGATGTTTACAAAAGTCTCGATAATCTTGATAGCTGGGGTGGAGAAGATCCTGATGGTTTCTCCCCTTTGTTTTTTAAAAAAATGTTTAGTGTGTTGTCTCCCAGGATTAGTAGATTCTATGGCTTTTTATGTAGACATGGTATCTTTGCAGATGAGCGCAAGCTTAGTAATGCAGTGCCTGTTCCAAAGAATGGCATATCTGCAGACTGCAGTAACTACAGACCAATTTCTATTCTCCCTCTGTGTTCTCCAAAGTTGCTGAAAAACTTATTTTAAGCCAGTATGTAAGTATGTGGAATCTAAAGGATTGTTAGCTAATACTCAATATGAATAAAGGAAGCAGCTAGGAACCTGTGATACACCTTTAGACTTGACATACCATTTGCAAGGGAACCTTGATAAAGATTTTGAGTGCAGAGAAATTCAGATAGATTTTAGTGCTGCTTTCGATTTAGTAAATCACAAGGAACTTATTTATGAACTTCAGAATCTTGAAGTGGGTGGATATGTTTAGGATTATTTCAAGATTTCCTTTCATGTAGGCAGCAGCGAGTTGCTGTGAACGGGATCTTTAGTGAACCAAGACCTATTTTGTCTGGAGTTCCGCAGGGTAGTGTTCTTGGACCACTGTTATTTTTAGTGTATATAATTGCTATGGTTGTTGGCCTGGAAAACAAGATTGTTCAGTATGCCAACGAAGCAACACTTGTGGGTGTAGTAAAGTCTCCACTTTTGAGAGATGAAGCTGCCCTCAACATCAATCGGGACATGGACCGGATCAGGGAATGGTGTAGCTGGTGGGGTATGAGGCTGAACTCTAGTAAAACAAAAACACTAATGATTAGCAGATCTCGTACAGATTTCCCACCCCATCCTCCCCTTCAGGTGGATGGAACTTTGCTGAATGAGTCTGAAGCTTTAACTATTCCAGGTGTAACCTTTGACTCACATCTAACTTTTGAGAAACAGCTAATGAAAGTTTCAGCAAATGCCGCACAAAAATTAGGTATTGTTCGTAAGTCCTTTATATATATTTATAACAGTGATAAAATCAATGCCACCTGTTTTGATGGTCTCTTTTTTGTCACTTTTTCATAAGTTGTATTTCAACAGCGATCTTTCACATTCAAGATTATTCCCTGATCCTTTTTATCTGCCGAGAGAGAGCAACCACATTCGCTGAACGGTAGCACCAACATGCAGTAAATGTGCCTCGCCGTCGAACATCTTTATTCCTAATAATAATAATAATAATAATAATAATAATAATAATAATAATAATAATAATAATAATAATAATTTTAATTAATAATAATTATGGAATTTTGTGATGTCAGTTTTAAGCATTTAAGAAGACTAGAAGCTGAAACTGGAATGTCTAAAAGGATCTAAAGCCAACTCTCATTTCTGGCAGTGAAGGACTGACGGCGAGTGCTAGTGAAGGTTGAAATTTTTCAAAGTATTCATCAGAAGATTCTACTTGTTAATATGAGCCGAAAGAAGGACTAACTGATGAGGAGTGTAGGGGTAAGTAAAAGTGGTAAGAATATCGGATTAGGTGGAACAGTATTTCGAAATGGCTTTGATAGAGGATAGCATGGAGCACGGAAGCTTGACAGAAGAAAAGTACGATCCCAAAAAATACATTTGTTTCACTGATAACTGATTTCAGTTATCATTAACATTTCCTGTGGAATATGCATACCGGCATAAAGAAATGAGAGAGAGAGAGAGAGAGAGAGAGAGAGAGAGAGAGAGAGAGAGAGAGAGAGAGAGAGAGAGAGAGAGAGAGAGAGCCAGGAAAAATATAGTTAAAAAGGCCTTTAAAATCACTATATTCACGTTGCAACCATATTTTCGGATACCAGAACTTATGTACTATATATTTGCATGTGTGTATGTGATGGTTGTTACATATTTATAAGTGTAACTAATGCTTAATTGATCTGTGTCCAAACAAAATATAACATAAACTGGATTTTTCATAAGAGTTCCAAAGCTCAACATTCACATTCAAATGTCAAAACGTCATCAAGTAACCATAACGTTAATGCGTCATTCAGAAATATATATATATATATATATATATATATATATATATATATATATATATATATATATATATATATATATAATACGCTTTCCCGTTATTCCACCGCCCACGCGCGATCATCAGGAACAGAAACTGTGAGGGATCTTTCATAACGCGATTCGATTCCCTGCTCCATTTTATGTACCTTCTCTCTTTACATGCAAATGCTTTCAGTAATGAGGCGACGTCACTTCAGACATTACTTTTAGAGTGGGCTGACTTTAGCGACGGCTGGTTCTCGGTCTCTGGAAGTTTGTAATCTGCTATTTTTTTTTTTTTTTGCCAATTGTTACTGATGGTCTTTACTGTATCTACTGATGTAGTCGAAGGGGTGGTTTTTATTTCATGACTTTTAATCTTATTTGTCATAACAGAATTTCGACGTACAGTAAGTTAGGATATTTCATGCAGCATACGATTTATGTCTTCGGATGAAGTGGCATAAGACGTGATCAGTTCATCGATCGAAATTATTTATCGCTTCTTAAAAAGAAAAATAAATAAATAAACCTAAGCCTAAACAGGCATGTAGTTCAGAAGTATACTTATGAAATACAGTGATTGGTGACCCTAATAATATCACATTTATAAAAGTGATGCATGCACCAAAAGATCACAGCGATTCACATACCTACATTTTAAGCTTTTGTTTGTGTTTCGTTAATTTTGGAATTCAGGATGTAATGGCAGACAGAGAGTACAGTTATTTTAAGGAATTATAATTTCTGCATTTAATTAACTATAATCTTGCACTCCGAGTCACTAAAAGCACTCATTCTGAACTGTTTTAGAATAAAAGGATAACAAAATTATTGACTAACATTAGCTTACTTGTGCCTACCATCCACAAGTACAGTTAGCTGTAAATTTACCTTAGCAAAATGATAAACAAAGAGCAAAATAAATAATCGTACCTGTCATTATTCTGTTGTAACTAGCATCCCAATACTTATCTAAGAGTTTATTGGTTGAACTTGACTTATATATGACTGGAACAACCAACGTTACAATTTGCTTTCCCGAACAGACGTCAGGCGAGCATTTCTGACAAAGATTGGCGTAGGTTTAAATAAACTTAAGGAATTGAACGAATGGTCTCGCGATTTTAGACATTTGAATTCACGGAGATGAAACAATAATCATTATTCATAAGGAATGGCGTGTTTTTCATATAATATTGGATACAAAAACCTCTGCTACCGTCTGATCAATAAATAAAAATTATAGATAAAAATTGGAGCTGTCTTTATAGGAATCTGTCTCCATACTTTTATTTGTTTATTTATTTATTTATTATTTTTATTTTTTTGTTTCAAAGACTGAATTGGAAAACACTCAACCAGGTGGGCTGTGAGTACGTGCAGGGGATACGAATAGACCATAACTTAGGCAGGGTATTGGTACCTCTTGGATAGGGTATTGGTATGCCTGGGGTAGGATCTCGATTCGGTCCAATATTCCGTAAGCTTCACACAAGTGATTGAGAGCGAAGATTTATGCAGTGGACTGAATGCCCCTTAGAATATCATTACGAGCGAAGGCCGCATCGAAGACCTTCGAGTATTTGGAGTATATACGTTGAATACAGAAGGTCCCCGGTGTGTGATCAGTCATGGAGTCTAAATTGCATTTCCTTCATAAAAGGTGAGATGATTAATTTTAGCGCCGCTGGCTAATTTCATCGATATGAGCCCTTTAAATGGAAGGCTATTAAGACATTAATGTGAATTTGCGTGTGCGTGAAATGGAGAAATTTATGACAAGACATAGATCAGGATTACACCACGCTACACACACAAACACACACACACAATGGGCTATAGAAAGAACCAACTTTGACGGGGAATATCATGGGGTTAGTATTACAAACCCAATCCAGTCAGTTGACAAATTACATTTTAACACGTACAGAATCAGATCTGGTTTTAATCCCTACCCTTCACATAGCCTTTGAATTTGGTGACATGCAACCTATCGCGATATGAATGTATATATATATATATATATATATATATATATATATATATATATATATATATATATATATATATATATATATATATATACAGGGTGTTTCGAAATTAGAGGCCCCCCTCTACAGCATAAACTAAAATTAATATGGACAAAAGCAAAAGTAATTCAGAACAGGTATTTATTTGTTTCTCTCTGAGTATTTAATATTTTGTGTGGCCTCCATCTGCCTGTACCACAGCCTGCATTCTTCAGGGGTATGATTTCAGCAAATCGCAAAAAAGCTGAGACTCAAACTCCATTTCCCTGAGCACTTCAGTCACCTCTCTTCGCAGGTCGTCAAGGCTTGGTATACCATCATAGTTCACTGTGCTCGCTTCAACACGATCCTTTAAGATACTACCAATGTTTTCACACACATTAAGGTTAGGGGAGCTACCTGGAAATTCACTTAAGGAGAAGAAATCGATACCACTGTTTCGAAGCAGCTCCTGTGTCTGAAGAGCCTTGAAACATGGTGCCTTATCATGCAAAAAATGTGACTTCTTCAACAGAAAACACATTTTCAGGATCTTTGAGGAAAGGAAATACCCTACCAGTAAGCACAGTTAATTCTCTGAAGTATTTGCCATTCCATGACTGTCCTTTTTCTTTTATGATCCACATTAACCATTTGGCTGTGAAACAGAGAGAAATTCCCAAACATTCAGGAAATTTAACAACTTGGCGATAGTGCATGTCATCGCTGATATCATCCAACTTTGCAGCCCAAATGATGTCATTTTTATGATTTGGCTTCCTGACTGTGTAAATGAAGAATTCATCTGATGCGGCAACATGGAGAATGTCAACTTGACCCCAGTCTTTAAGAAATGAACCACAAAACCATGTACGGTCTTCTCTCTGTTGCTGAGTGATGTTGAGCTTGCTGATAACATGAAATGGCTTGATACCAGATTTTTTCAACTCACGATATACAGCACTATAACTTCTCTTCTTTCCCCTTTTTGTTTCTAGTTCAAGCGCCAATTTACGTAAAGACTTTCTTGGTCTACCCACTGCCCCAGCTATGATGTCTTTTGACTCCTGCGAAAGGACTTCAGGCCCTCCAAGATTCTCACTCTTTTCATGATGAAAGTCATATGGATTTTTGTTCCAGTTTCTTTTAACAAAGGATTCATCTCTTTTAATGTATTTAGCTATCCAGGAACGTGAAATGAAGGATGCTCCAGCATCCCTGGCCTCTCTGAAGGTTATAGCCCGGATTCGGTCGATCCATCTGATTTCCTCCGAGTCGTTAGCCATGGCTGTATCTAACTCCGTCACTCAGTCTGAAAATACAAGAAATGTAAAATGAAAAATAGCTTAACAGAAACTTAAAATAATGTACTTGGAGATAGGCTATAGCAAAAAACTTCATAATTTTCCATTTGTCCTGTGGAGGGGCGGGGGGGGGGGGGCCTAATTTCGAAACACCCGTTATATATGTGTGCATGTGTGTGTGTGTGTGGAAAATAACAAAAGCTTCACGCCAGCAAAGAACGTGCATTCTTTGTATAAACATAGTTACATAACTGGATTGTGGCTGGTAGTTGGCTGCATTTAATAATGCTATAACATAAACAGAATGCCTCCAGTGCTCATGAAGCTCTTGCGTAAGGAACCTTAGGAAGAGATGCCATCGTCTCGTTCCATCGCCTTCCGCAATACTAAGCCATCTTGAATTAGAAGGGATGGCTGTAGAGAACTCCCACGCCCTCATTCAAAATGAATCTCGTTTTTAATGAGGATACGGATTATCTTTAAGCACCAGAGGATTGAAAAGAACTCATTTGCATGTGTAAATCACCTGACTCTGGTTGTAGTGTACATCATTTTGCCAATATTATCTGAAACAAATAAATGTTTCAAGGATTTCTTAAATAAAAGTAATTAAAATGAAACCTTATATTTTCGGCATTCATTAAACCATTCATTAAGTAAATAATGGATTATCTTTATTCAAAGTAATTAGTTACCTTATTCATAGTAGGACTGTTGCCAATATTGGCCTCTTTTGTATTTTGTTTATATACAGAAGAATGAATAAACATCATCTAATTATCTATCTCTCTATCTCTCTCTCATTCTATCTATCTATCTATCTGTCTATCTATCTATCTATCTATCTATCCATCACTGCCCGGCCTTGCCGACGATACGAGCCGAGTCCCCCTTGCTTTATAATGTAGGAAATTATCAGTTACTTTACATCCGGTGTGCGTGTTCATGAATGCATGTCAGTGAATGAATTTACCCCCACCCACCAAATCTGACGAGAATAATGAAAAACTTAATACAGATTACTGTATTTTAACCAGACAGATTATCAAGACTCAATACCCAGTCGCTAAGATGTCTAGAGAGTCATTCTCTCTATACTAAGAGAAAGAACTCATTCTCTGTTGGGAGAAAATGTTGAAACGATAGGGAGGAAAAAGTCTGTACGAAAACCGATATCCCGCTGAGTAAGTTATTCTTTTTTTCCCTCCCTCGTCAAAGGCAATCGAGAATGATCCACCACCAGGTCTGGAGGGGATCTGAAACACTCGAATACTGATCTGTTACGAAATGAGAGTTTATCAAAGGGGTGCCATCTGAGCATGAGGTGAAAATTAGTGTCAATAGGTTTTTTTATTTTTCTTCGAAAAGGGGAATCGTCTTTGACGTCACTTGAGAGATGCATAACTTGCTAGAAAATCACGAGAATTTTACATCTGAGTGAAATATTCTTCAGCTTCCAAAGAGCTTAAAATAATCATCTTTTCTTTTTTTTAAGAAATCTATAAATATCGAAAAACGCCCAATTTCTTTACCAATCGTTTTTTTCATCACAACTTGGAAGCAGGTAAAACATTCGATTCAAATTTCTTTCTGTCTTAGATAAATCATTTCTGAATCTATTCTTTTCTATGTCAAAAAATAACTGATCTTTTTTTCTAAATTTCTGCCGGTACTGTATTAATTTTTGTTTCTCGAGTAGTTATATGCTTACGTTCTTAAGTAATATATTCCGAGATAAGGCTATTAGGAGAAATATGAATAATAATGTAGCAATCAGTTATAGGAATCCTTATCAAACACGTATCGTGAGAAATCATTGAAACTCACTATATGAAATCCATCATTGTGTTACTTCGATTAGTTATTTGCCCATGCTATATTTTTATAAAAGAAATTATTTGAGAGCGGTAAAATACATCATGTTCCATTTCGCAAAATATCTAGTATTAGGAAATCATAATTTCTAATTCATAGAAGGAAAATCAATATTCGATAGATTTTTTTTCCTTTCAGCCATAAACTGACGGGAATTTCCTGATTGAACCTTGGTTTCTCAAATAACACTTTTAAACGCAGAAATGTGTCAGTCCGAAATAGCGGCTTCCTTCTTCAGGATCCAAATTTAGCACTGTCCCTACAGGGATAGAAGAGCTATTGTTAGAAGCGGTATTAAACTGAACGCTAATCTGCTAAGCAGATGACAGCTCTAGGCCCTAATGGAAAACCTCTCAATAGCGTAGCACCGCCAATAAAATTAAACCTTTACTATCAACACATGCAAAGATAATTACTGCATGGGTTACCCTACGGAAACGGGCGTCATTTCACGTGTATACGTATTTCACAAGCAACTTTAAATGCTAAAACATTAGGGACTGAAGTAAAATCATGCACTTAGGATCCTTTTGCACATAAGATCTTTGCTAAGCCACTTTAACATAGAGAAGCCTTACGCCGCATCTAAAGATTGGGAACAAGTTATAGGGATTATAATCAAGAGCAGAAATTAATGGTTGAAAATAACGCGTTATACATCTGAGATTTGTTTTTCGATAAATGTATAAGTTACTAGTATTTTTTTGCAATATTTATTGAACATTAAATATAGTTTTATACTTTTCAAAAATTAAATCGCAGGGTATCAGTGAGATTTTTAACAATCTAGTCTTTTAAAAAATGAAAAGATCCTTTCAGTCTTCAAACACATTGTGTATTATTTACACTTTCTTAGAACTTCTAAACACTCAAGAATTCTACGTGTGTGATTTCTCCCATGTTGTCGCATCGTCTTATTTCTGGAGATTTAGTGTGTGAAGTTCCAGATTGCGTTCTTTATGGCACAATTTCTCACTGAATAACTGCGAATTACTTCACAACAAAAACTTGATAATAAAACCAATAATAGAAAAGCCTTGATATGTACGGTGAAGGTAATTCCTTTCGTACTTAATTCATGTAGACTCCATGACGCTGACTTCTGATCCAGAATGCAATGGCATTTTAGCATTTTATGAGAGAGAAAGGTTATGGGGTCTGAAGTTTAATTTGATGACGTTGCATAAAGTCCTTTCATAATAAACGAACGAGCAAGGACAAGAAATGTATGGTAAAAACAAGCAGATCATTTGAGTATGAGATCATTTTAAGACTTAGTAATCATTTCTGACTTTCCTTAGTAGATAATAACAATTTTGTAGTCTCAGTTACAATTGTGATTCTCTATTGGTCATGCGGAGTATCTCATTTCAAGCAATGGGCTCAAAAAACTTCAGGAATAAGATACAGAAGAACATAATACAGTCTGCATTTGAAAGCAGAAAGTTTTATTTTACAGTCGAAGACTTTAAAAACGGACTTAAGCCACCTGGCAAAAAAAAAAAAAAAAAGGCAAATGAAAATCGGATGCAGGAAGGACTAAGTAAACAATCCAATGCGTTATGACGAGCGCGAATAGCGCCCTCTTAGGAAGATGCGAGGTTAAGGCAGCGATGAACAAAGCTTGTAATGAGGAAGCTTTAGAAAACGAACTTTGAAGGTGGAAGGCTAATCGCGGTGGTAAATTGCTCTCTGAAGCCTAACAATCGGCAAGCTGGTAAAAACAAGGACTGCACCCGTGAATAACTGAACAGTCTTCTAATTACGTTTCTCCAGTTCTAGGGAATAAGGATTATACTGTATTTCGAAGATATATATATATATATATATATATATATATATATATATATATATATATATATATATATATATATATATAAAATGGTTCGGTCCATAAGAAAATTCTCTTAAGGCAGGGCTGTCCTGGAGGCGATCTTTTATCTGATTATGATCTGTTATTTACATTTTCTCTTATAATACAAAAATAGTCGTGAAATGCCGGCTAACAGATGAGTTGGGAAAATTTTAAAGGAGTAAAATAACTGTTATTCCAATATATCATGAAATAGAATTTCAAAGTGTTTTTGTTTAAAGAAATATGAGTGTTATTTGCCTTCAACTGATCTTTAAATGCCAGACTGATATATATATATATATATATATATATATATATATATATATATATATATATATATATATATATATATATATATGTGTGTGTGTGTGTGTGTGTATAGAGAGAGAGAGAGAGAGAGAGAGAGAGAGAGAGAGAGAGAGAGAGAGAGAGAGAGAGAGAGAGAGAGAGAGAGAGAGGTGACGAATTAATTCACCCACAGCGAATGCCATATTGTTTTCGCCAACATTAATTATTCTCTTCACGGAAACTAAACACTTTTCATTCCAAATTTCCGTTTATTGTTCAGAATCAATATAGTGTTAAAATACTGATGATTTTTTGTTATTTGGCTCTAAAACAAGCGCTCTTTTGAGCCTAAAAGCAGAAAGAAGATAACTTTGAGTAATCGATAAGAGAAGGAATTTTGTATTCCAGCTGGAAGTCGCGATTTCCAAAGGCTTGTATTTTAATGAACTTTCTTGTAATTAAATTATTTAAGTTAGGTCCTCTATTTAGACGCGCTTTTCTGAGCAAAGGAGAAAATTATATAATGATAATGAAAGCTTCTCACGGTTTATGATTAATGGTTAATGAGGGTTAATCCCCGTTACGTAGGAACACGTGTTCATTAGACATTACCCCGACATCTCAGCCCACCTGAATAACGTATCTTAGAACAGCAGACGTAGACGTGTGTGTATAGTTTATTTCTATTTTGATTGTCGAAGATGCACCTTTCGTAATTATACACGGGAAGGGGAAGCAGGGAAGTATTTTCTCATCTTTCCCATAGGCAAGTGAAACTTTTAACTAGAAGAGAAGAGATGAAACATTGTAATACGCCCAACTGCATATTACGACTGTTTTGCCTATTTCAGACTTCTTTCTTTGAGTCTGGCACTTTATAAATTGTCTCCTGACGGAAAGTAAAAATTTTATCTTTTTATGAAAGTGTATATCTCAAAAAAACTATCGGTCTTTCCAATAGAAATTCTGCACACGTTTTAATCTTTGAAAATGAGTGTAACTGCTTTTTCGTTTCGAATGAATATAACTGCTTTTCCGGTTTGAACGAATAACGAATATGTCACAGCAAAAAAAAAAAAAAAAAAAAAAAAAAAAAACATGAAGTCCAAACTGCCAGAGAACGGAATGAAGCCCTTTCCTGCTTTAACTCTAAATGGTTCGTATTACTAACGTGGCAAAGATTCTTAAAATTATTTTCTCGTTTATCTAAATCAGAAAAAGTGTGGCATAGCCATAAGACAGTCTGAAAGAAACTAGAACTTCTGATAAGCATCTCATTGAAAAAAAGATAAATCACATGACGAATATTTCGAAACAACGTTTTATCACTCGTTTTGGAATGTTCATTACCTTTTATATTTGTTGATAATGCCTTTAACAAACATTGCCTAGATATTTGAAATGAACCAGATTTTTTCTAATAAAAACTATGTTACGTAATTTTAATTTTTTTTCATAATACACTGTGATACATATTGTCAATACTTTGAAGATAAAAACTATGGTACCTATTTCCCAGTCGTGCTAATTGTCTAAGAGTCTCCGAGGTCATATCATAGCGAAATGAAATTTAAACAAAACTAAAAAAAAAAGATAAATAAGATAGAAATCTTACGAAGCAGAGAAGACGTTGGGGAAACTGATAATGAATAACATGAGACTGACTACAGAAAACACAACCCCGACTACTCATCCCCATCTGTAGTAGTTTGATGACTTCTGCCTAATGAACAGCGGAGGTATCGCTTGTTGGCACAGCCAAAGTACCTCGTAAAGAAAAAAATTGCGGTATCATCGTTATATATTTATATAGTATTACTCCCCTGCAGGTCATTGCCCTTACGTAAGGGCTCTTTGGTGCTTGTAGCCTAGTAAAAGGTGTCTCTCCTTTGTGTGTGTTTGTAACAAAGTGTCCTTTTATTATTTTAGTAGGAATGATAAGCGAAAGCTTTAGACAAATTTATAGTATGGATAGATTTACGCTTGAATTGAATACCAAAATTTCAGTATTATAATTTTTTCTTATTTTCTTCTAAGTATCGAAATGGATACGAATAATTTCTTACGAGATGTTTGCTAAAAATTGTGATATCCATGGATATCAAATACACACACATACATACATACATACATACATACATCATTCAGTCCTTTTAAACTATATTCTTGACAAGTCTCCCATTTCCCTGTTGCTAAGATCATATAAAAACCAGCTAATGCATCATTTGTCAGGAAAAACAGTGTCTTACAAAAGATGAAGTTTCAGTCATATTGGTTAGCAGACGTAATACTCACGGCACAAAAATTCATATCACCCGCTTCAACCTGTCACTTTTTACTGATAAACAGATCGTAGCTTCACTAGTTAGCATTTTATAGTGGTGTCTTTATCGCATTATATGGATCTACCAGCAAGCCAAGTTCTTCAAATAGGCGTACATATATAAGCTTAAATACCAGCAAGTCAAGATACGAAAAACACGTTTTACAAGTAGGTCTAAATGATATAAATGATATACCAGCAAATCAAGGTACAAAAAAAAAAAAAAGCATGCTTCAAGTAGGCCTACAAACTAAAAGCTCCTACTGTCATCTGATACATCTAAATCAGAGCACCAGTACGAATGAAGCGATGTTTTCCACCTTTCATACTGACTTTTATTTTGACTGAAAAAGACGATATAAAATAAGTTACTGGAATACCAAGTGTAACCGAAGATCCAGAAATAGACTTCTTGTTATTATATCGAAGGGTAAGCCCTTTAAAAGTATTCATAAGACTACAATACGTTTCTACAATACTACATCATTAATTCGACGAGGAATTCTTCTATACTCTCTGAAGATGAATATCTCACTAACTGAGTGTCCATTTCTGTTCTCGTCTACTGATATAAGATACTGAGTGTTTGATTTTAATCCCTTTTTTTATGATTTGCAGTCATATTCGTGGAATAATTATCATTCACATAGGCTATATAATTCGGGTAAATTATTTGTCTGAACATAGAGTAATTTTCTGTTGTGGTAATATTACAGTAAAATCCCAAAGACAATCATTCTCAGCGTAATCTATATTTCTCCTGTACATACAGGGAGGCCATTTAATTAAACAAATTTTATAAAACATTAAGAACCTAGTCTTAGATACAGCTAAAATCAGAATAATATACTGACTTTTTTTAAACATATAACCTTTTCGTTAAATGGCTAGTCGGCTATCGAATGCATTGACACCTTCATAAACAATCTAGTCCAGTAACAAGGGAAACAAAATAGTAATCGAAAGTTCAAAATACGCAAAAGAACAAGTGAATAATGAGCAGTTGCTTATTTACAAGAAGTCAAATAAAAATTCGGTTCCATAATATATGAAATGTATTTATCATATATGAAACTATTACTTCAGTACCTGTCTTTCCCCCTACGATTTCTTTCCCTGCCTGATAATGATTCCAGTTATTTTAGAAATGTTCATGATTTCACTTACTGAGGATGACTTCGATTTGGGTTCCATGTCCATTAGGGCAAGTACATTATTACAGTAAATGACTGGCAATTATATGGAAAGTTTATATCTACATGAAGCACTTATTCAAGTCTTTTTTTTTAGGTATAATATAATTGACAAATCTAGCTACAATGACAGTTAATCGGATTCCTCACATTTCAATAAAACGTATTAACTTTACTGGTGAAAAGTGCCATCTATCGGTTCCTTGATAACCATTTCCAACCGGCTTCTTGGGCATTCTTTCCTTGGTCGTCCATAAGGTCGCTCTGCCGTTACTTTTATGCCTCATAGCAGACCTTACCGGATTTTTCTTTAAAGCGACAGGAAAACGACCGTAAAGTATTTGCACAGTTAATAACTGCACCAGGTAATGAGTCATTTCTGCCAGATGGTTACTCAAAATGTGGTTTCTTCGTTTTGATAAATAACATGCCCCGTAGGGGGTTAGTGCCATCAGTGCACATCATGCGGTGTACTGTAGGCATTACTTAAGATTATTTGCTGCAACCCCTTTCGTTCCTTTTACTGTGCCTCCTTTCGTATTCTCTTTCTTCCATCTTGCTTTCCACCCTTTCCTAACAATTGATTCATAATGCAACTGCTTTGAGGTTTTCCTCCTGTTACTTAACCTTTCAAACCATATACTGTCAGTTTCCGTTTCAGCACTGGATGACCTCATAGGCCTCAGTGCTTGGCCTTTCGCATAAATTCTATATTCAATTCAATTCAATTCGATAAGTAATATGATGGATAAATTTTATGGTGTGATATTGCTAAGGTCGCAAATGCCTTGATGAGAAAAGAAAAAAAAAAAAACTCCAAATAGCTAAATGGTGAAAACAAAAACGAGATTTGGGCTTTTGTTATTGTGTGTGCATTGACATGTTGGAAGACTTAAACTGTAAAGTGGCTCGTAAGAAATAAGCCAGCTTTCCTCAACAAGAAATTTACCAGAAGTATAAACATTAGATCTTTAATGAAGACAGATGCTTCATTTGTAAACCTGACCCTTTTAGACGGAGTAACGATAGATTCTGTTTGCAATAGGACCAACCTCGTTTAACATCCTCATGTCCTTATGAGAGGAAAATGAGTGATTACCAAGGCGAATGGGCTAAACTGTCAACATTCAACGTCAGTTAGTTATACATTCGGGTATGACTATCATAGATCTTCTTATATATATATATATATATATATATATATATATATATATATATATATATATATATATATATATATATACTGTATATATATATATATATATATATATATATATATATATATATTGTATATATATATATGTGTGTGTGTGTGTAATTATACTTATTCAGTTATTTTAGGAAACAAGTTACCAAACGTTCACCATTTGTTCGATTCTATTTGGACCAAAGGAAGGAAGAGTCCTAGATTCCCGTATTAACTGGTAATATAGTTAGATGTTTCAATTGGATTATGATTACAATAAACCCAGAATTAATTCAACTTATGACAAAATTAACCATTATTTTCGAAGCATATTTTTATACTAGCAATGAGTTTCTCTGATTTTTCCTCCATTATTAAATCTGTCAAATCCACTACAAATAGTGCATTCATTTTACTTACGGAATAACCTACATCCAAAAGAAAATTCATATATTAGTTCCTTATGGACGAACTGTACATAACTGCCAAAAAAAAAAAAACAAAAAAAAAAAAAACACGATATTAACATATGGTTTCATACTGCCCAGCCATTTAACTCTCCAATACCATGTGAAATCGACACTTTAATACACTACGTAAAGGTGTGACGACAATGTCACACATTCATTCTATTGAAACTCACAAAGAAGCAAAACCTGTCTCCCTTAATGGGGAACACCGCGACATTGAACATCCCATACTCATCCTTAGGGCCATCCTCATCCTTTTCATTGGCAGTCCTTTACCCAGGCTGGATTTTCACGGCATTTGGGCTGCCGTAAATTCCATTAACAGCCGTTTACACCCCTAAGTCGGATATACTGTTCTACTGGGTGACTTGCTTAGAGAGGACATTGGGTGGGAACTCACCTAGCTCAAGGAATCGCATTGGGAATTTTGTCCGTAGAGACAAAACCGTATCTATTAGCTTATATATATATATATATATATATATATATATATATATATATATATATATATATATATATATATATATATATATATATATATATATATATATATATATATATATATATATACATACATGTGTGTGTGTGTGCACACACACGCACACACACACACACACACATATATATATATATATATATATATATATATATATATATACATATATATATATATATATATATATATATATATATATATATATATATATATATATATATATATATATATATATATATATGACGCTATATTTGTACGCACTGTAAGAGTCGACAGACAAATATTCAGTTCCAGAAGAAGCAGTATTCTTCATTAATCACATAGTAACTTACACATCAGTTTTCTCAATGTGTATTAGCCCTTTTCGATGTGGTGTTACAGTATTCATTAAAAGTTTCGTTTTATATCAAAACATGTCGACGGAAGGGCATTTTATTATAAAGTACGCTTTATGAAAAAATATTCCGAGTTTCTCCCCAAGAGTTAAAAGTTGCCTACAATCTTCCAATTCCTCCCTTTCGTGTCCTTCTGTTATGAACGCTTATCATCATCGTTAGTATCATCATAATTCTTGCCATCCTAATTTTAACAAATGTATGAGAATGCTCAATGAAGAACAAGTATATCTTTATTAAAACCTGGATTTGAAATATGGTTAATGAAATATAACCAAGTTATCCAAAATGAGAGGGTAATAATTCAAAACCGTTACCTGAGCTAATCATATCCAAAAATATGAAATTGAGATGAAACATAACACAGAGAGAGAGAGAGAGAGAGAGAGAGAGAGAGAGAGAGAGAGAGAGAGAGAGAGAGAGAGAGAGAGAGAGAAGAGTCAAACTGAGAGAAGCATTAAGGTAATTTCAGTCTTAATCATAAAAAAGGAGAGACTTAGTTATCTCCAGTGCTAATGTCCTAATTAGATCATACATTTTTAATGACTCTCAGACTATGATGAATGTAATTAGATTTTGCCTTGGGGACCATTAAGGTAATTATCCGTGAGCAATAGACCAGAATATGAGTTAAAAAAAAAGGTAATAGAATCAGGTCCATTTCTGTTGCCATCATCATCCCGGCGTTTTGTTGAAGATGATTCTCGATATCAGCATTATTTCTATCAGCATTATTCCTATCATTTCTGCCTTATTTTCTGTTAGAATTCAGTTCACTGCCTGAGCTGCTTGACAAAACAAGGTTTCTAATAACACTGATTCCGATAGAAAGGGCAAATATCATTATTAATATTGTAATCTGTCTTTATGGTGACTAAAAAACAAAAGAGGGTAGAACTCTTATAATAGGTCTGTGAGTTTAAAAAGCGTGCGGGTAAGGATGTGCATGTGCAGTCCACAGAGTTGAAAATATTTTTCCCAATGATACCGAGGATAGTGATACTGATACGAACAGTGGAAATATCATATAAAATCTGCGTTTTGGGAGCTTGATGCAAGACAAAATGAAAGCAGTAAGAAGTGGAAGAGATAAATAAATAAAACTGTTGATGAGGTAGTGTACTTTCCTGGAAGCACCAGCCGGGTAAAAAAGGAGATTATCTATGGGGAGGAAAAAAGATTTCCAAAGAATTTGACGGTGAAACATGAGATATGTATTAAAATTGAAGAGTAAAATTAAACAAACATTTTGCTGTTTCTTTTTCTGAAAATTTATGTTTCTTATGAATGTAATACAACGTTTTCTCATTTCTTTCAAGTGAAGGCATGCAACTCTTAATTTGAAATTACATCTCTTATCCACATTTAATGACATTTTATTCTCGAGCAAAGCTAAATTTCTGGGGGGAAAAACCCATTTCTTATTGTTATCTATACTTAGAATGGGAAAATAACAGGAATTATTCTTTTTCACCTAAAAATGTCCTAATGCAACCTTAACCAAAAACTTAAAATTGATTATTAAAACACAAACCGATCAACAACATTATTATCGCCCATATTAAATTCTCTATCCATCGTCATCACTTCCCTAATTAAGTTGTTATTCCCCCATCACATCTCGAGAGACGAAAGCTAAATAAGATTGACCTCTCAGAACCAATATGTCCTTAACGCTTATCAGTAATTTAGCAGCGTCTCGTCCTTCCTCCACGCCGGACGGGATGGAGATATTCCATTATGGATCAGCCCCTGGAAAGGGACGAAGCAGAAGAGGCAGAGAGGCCAAGCACCATGAGTGAAGGGGAGGCATCGATCTGAATGTGGTGATGTCCTTCACATCAGAGGCTTTTGCGGGACTTTTGTGCTTCACTCGAATGAAACTGAGGTTTAAAAGAGCGAGTATACCTTTTACTGCAGATATAGCCATACCACTGGTGAAAAATAAGAGACGGAGTGCAGGTCCTGACTGGTTTCGATATTTGTTTCCAAGCCAATGACTTGGAAATAAAGTCGAAACCAGTAGGGACCTACCGTCTCTTATTTTTCACCTGTGGTAATGTGTGATAAATGAATCACGTACAAAAGTGATTATAATCATATATATATATATATATATATATATATATATATATATATATATATATATATATATATATATATATATATATATATATATATATATATATATATATATATATATATATATATATGAAAATAAGAAAGCCCATAAAACACTATTTAAACGTTGAAACCATATATTTCGGGCACTTGTTTCTGTGCCCCTGTTCACTGGTAGGATATGGACAGGTGGAAAGTTACAATGGTATATATACAAAAACATGAAGGTGTGGCCTTAGGCCTCCGATGTTAAGGAGGTGGCGTTTCTTAAGAAGGAGGAGATTGACCAAATTCCCTAGTGGTTTTTGGCCTCATTAGCTCCCGTTTGGCGATGGATCTGGCGGTCGCGTTTCTTGGGTCATCTTCTTCAAGAGGGGTCTGAGGATTAAGGTGTCAATGGCGTCCAATTTCCAATGTCCTCCTGACAGGTTCATATTGTTGGTTTGATTGATGATAGCAGATTCCAGCATCTTTCTTTTGTACGGACAGCTACTCTTGAAAACCAACTCCGCCCCACTCCAGTTAATGACTTGCCCTGTATTTCTAATATGTAGGAAAATTCCCGAACTCTCCGAAGCGTAACGTACTGATCTTTTGTGCTCTGTTATTCTTTGCGAGAGCGATCTACCTGTCTCGCCTACATAGATGTCATGACAATTACTACACAGTATCTTGTAAACTCCGGCTTCTTCCCTTTTGTTATTTAAGTATACGTTAACGAGCGAACTCCCGATGGATTTGGGATAATGGAAAATGAAAGGATTATTAGAACTGAGTTGCTCGGTGGCCTTTTGGATGTTTTCATCGTATGGAAGCTTTATTTTGTTGTTGAAATCTATTTGTCACAACAGACAAATAGATTTCAACAACAAAATAAAGCTTCCATACGATGAAAACATCCAAAAGGCCACCGAGCAACTCAGTTCTAATAATCCTTTCATTTTCCATTATCCCAAATCCATCGGGAGTTCGCTCGTTTACAAATATGATAATCCTATTTTCATACATCTCTACTGCCTACCTTAAAGTTTAAACAATTTACAAATTTCTTTTGATATTAAAGGATCAAGTTTATACATCCCTTGACTGATATTCATATTATGGTTGTAACTTTCTTTTATGAAGCTAGATTCAATGATGTTCCTTTCCAGTGCATTATTAGAATATACAATCCTTTTTGCCCCTTCCCAGTTGATAGCATGATTGTTCTCACTAACATGTACAAATATACCACTGTTCCCTTGTGCATATCTCACACATTTCTTATGTTGTTCAATTCTTTTTTCCAGTGCTTTCCCGGTTTGGCCAATATAAAAGTTGTCACAAGACTTACACGGAATTTTATATACACACCCTTTAATATTGTCTGGGGAGTTCTTGATAAGTACATTTTTCATTGTTGTATTGTTCTTAAATGCGACATTAACACCAAAATTCTTAAGAAGATGAGGGATATCTTTCATACTATTATTATAAGGCAGAACAAGCAAATTTTTTGTGTTGTAAGGTTCTTTCTGGTTTTGATACATAGTCTTTTTTGCCGCTTCAAATGCACTGTTTAATACACTATCAGGATATTTCAATTTTTTGCCTGCATTCCTAATCTTATCTATTTCATCATCAATATATTCAGGGCTACATACCCGTAATGCTCTTAAAAACATAGATGAAAACACTGACTTTTTAACCTTATTGCTTTGTCCAGAATAGAAATGCACATAGGAAGAAATATTAGTGGGTTTTCTATACACACATGGTTTAGGTATGTTGACGACATAATTTGTGTATGGCCAGGGAACCAAGATGTAAAAAACTTTTTTGCTAAGTTAAATCAATTAGTACCATCAATTAAATTCACGATGGAAATGGAAAATGATGGGTGCTTACCGTTTCTGGATGTCCTCATACGAAGAAATAGTAGTGGGTTTAAATATAGTGTGTATAGAAAACCCACTAATATTTCTTCCTATGTGCATTTCTATTCTGGACAAAGCAATAAGGTTAAAAAGTCAGTGTTTTCATCTATGTTTTTAAGAGCATTACGGGTATGTAGCCCTGAATATATTGATGATGAAATAGATAAGATTAGGAATGCAGGCAAAAAATTGAAATATCCTGATAGTGTATTAAACAGTGCATTTGAAGCGGCAAAAAAGACTATGTATCAAAACCAGAAAGAACCTTACAACACAAAAAATTTGCTTGTTCTGCCTTATAATAATAGTATGAAAGATATCCCTCATCTTCTTAAGAATTTTGGTGTTAATGTCGCATTTAAGAACAATACAACAATGAAAAATGTACTTATCAAGAACTCCCCAGACAATATTAAAGGGTGTGTATATAAAATTCCGTGTAAGTCTTGTGACAACTTTTATATTGGCCAAACCGGGAAAGCACTGGAAAAAAGAATTGAACAACATAAGAAATGTGTGAGATATGCACAAGGGAACAGTGGTATATTTGTACATGTTAGTGAGAACAATCATGCTATCAACTGGGAAGGGGCAAAAAGGATTGTATATTCTAATAATGCACTGGAAAGGAACATCATTGAATCTAGCTTCATAAAAGAAAGTTACAACCATAATATGAATATCAGTCAAGGGATGTATAAACTTGATCCTTTAATATCAAAAGAAATTTGTAAATTGTTTAAACTTTAAGGTAGGCAGTAGAGATGTATGAAAATAGGATTATCATATTTGTAAACACAGTACGAGGGTAGTAATGTTAATGAGTTTCCAAACTCCGCCTCCATAACACCTGTCAGTTGTGGATCTGAGGTGGGTTTATGGTCTGTTTATCAGCAATGTCCCCAGAGAGTCTATTGTGATTTTTAGCCAAATGAGTTTTAAAGGCCACTCCTACCTCGACACCGGCCTGAGTGGGGATATGGAGCCTCTAACGGTTGTGTATGTTCGTCAGTACTGTTCTTGTAGTATATATATTTGTGACTTCTCACACTCTGTATCAGTCCTTCGTCAATGGCTTGGAAATAAAGTCGAAACCGGTCAGGACCTACACCCCGTTTCTTATTTTTCACCTGTGGTAATGTGTGATAAATGAATCACGTACAAAAGTGATAATAATCATATATATATATATATATATATATATATATATATATATATATATATATATATATATATATATATATATATATATATATATATATATATATATATATTTACCAGTGAAAATGTAGCGCCAGTCATAACCTAACTTTTAATTTATCGATTCATTTCGCTGAAAACCTTGAATCAACAATCGGAAATGAAATAATGAAGCAGGATTCGATTTTGGGTTAAGGGATATAAGGGCTGAGGGCTCCACCATAACTCCATCATGAATTACTAGACGTCTTTTTCATCTCCATGGTAAGTATTGAATTTATAGAACTGAATTAGAATATCCGATGTCTATTGTCTCATTGCCTCACGTCAAAATATCTTTTTCCTCAACTACAGAACGTTTTTCCAACCTGGGCGAAGTCCTGAACCTATCTCAAAACGGTTTTGGGAAACGGCCAGAGAGTAATTTATGGATCAACCAGAAGTGTAATTTTGACTTGTTTTTCCTCTCGCGTCTAACGCCAAAAAATAATCAATCCATCATCTCTCCTCAAGCGCTTGCAGGCAGTTGCCTCAGTAACCAAAGAGAAAACACAAGATAATATGAAGAGGGAAAACTTGAGAGTTTTGTTATTATCAACTATTTATTAGCAAGAGCATGACGAAGAACGAGTGACCTTAAGCAAACTGCTCACATCGTCACTGTGTATTCATTTTCTCTAACAGTTCACTTCTCACAGGTTGCGCGTTGTTATACGAATTGAAAAGAAAATCCTTTCTCTGTTTACACTGCATAGGGCCATCTTTGGAGTCTCCGGTTTTATGCAGATTTCTATCAGCAGTGACTTTTTGCTGACGTTTCTTGCACGCAATATGTTTATGCGAAATGATTTCACGAAATTTGCTCGTGCCTCGAGTAGAACCGAGTGAATGCACTATTCTGTAAGTTTGTTTCGGGGTGGAGCGTCGCCCTGCGGCAATATTATGTCAGCCGCTGAGAAATAGTGATATTGCAGAAGGAATGCTTGAGAACCAAGGCACGAGACTATTCACATTTTGTTTAAATATGGCATTCGATAAGAAGGGAAATGACCGATCCTTTAATGCCCTGCCGAGCTTCCTTTCCACGTTTGCTAGTTTTCGGGAAAGAGAGTAAAACTTGTAAATGAGATCTTTTCTCTTTCTTGGTTGGGTCCATTTTACATGGAGATGTATTTTTCTCTTTTGAAAACAGGTTTTTTATTCTTCTTTATCGGCAAAATTTAATAGTAATATGAATGTTTTAAACAAACTTATGCTTTTATTACTTCGCGAACCTGAGTATACAGAGTACATTTGCAGAATTTTTTCCTTATCTTAAGGTCACACTTGTAGCTCTACATTATATGAAAGAAGATTCATAAAGCCAGGATTTTACTCTTCTTAAACCGTATTAGAACAAAATGCAAAAATATCTACCAGAAATTTTGTCATTATTTCGAACAACATTACAACAATTCAAGTATCCAAGTATAGTTCCAAAATTTGCGGTTTTTAAACGTCTAGTCGTTTAAACTACTGTATGACAGATAATTCACATATTCAATGAATAACGATAATAAATATTCAATAAATAACGGTAATTAGATATAAAAATGAGAAAATAAAAAGGGTTAATGCTTATTTGCACCACAATGACAGATAACGCGTATATACATGCATAAAGTTATATATATACATATATATATATATATATATATATATATATATATATATATATATATATATATATATATATATATATATACATACATACATATATATATATATATATATATATATATATATATATATATATATATATATATATATATATATATATTATATATATACGTACATATATATATCACACACACACACACACACACACATATATATATATATATATATATATATATATATATATATATATATATAAATATATATATATATATATATATATAATCTTTCCTACCAGAGCAGCACAGCAGGAAAAATTCATTATTCGTTTTTTTAAATTCAACTTACTCTAAAAAGGAATAAAAAGGAAAGGAAGAAAAAAACTGACAGAAGTGAGACGTCCACTCTCTCTCTTCGAGTCTTTTGAAAAGGTTTCCGAAGTGCGCAAAAGACTCCAGGAATTTTGTGGGTGGGAGACTGAAAGAGTCTTCCAAGAAAGATGATGGAGTTTAGTCTGGCAATTGAGTCTCAAGTTCCTGCGTCATTGACACTTGACCCTCCCACAGGAACTTTGGAGGGAAAATATATTAGTATTGAAGATTTCACACCTAAAATCATCATTACGGAACTCTTACCCACCCACCCACACACGCAAACACACACACGTATGTATGTATATATAATATATATATATATATATATATATATATATATATATATATATATATATATATATATATATATATATATATATATATATGACTTTTTATCACATCACCGTGATTCATATACAATCAGTAAGCTATAAACGTCCTTTAATATCCAATTCGCTCTACCTCAGAAATAATATATTTTCATATATGTTACCGAAGGGGAATTTTTTAGTTGATAATAAGTTTGTCGTCCCGTGGGCTCGAACCAGCGAAGGACACGAACTCAGGACTACAGTGGACGCATTTAACCCACGCGGCCAGCAAGTGAGGTATAAGTGGATATCGTCTCCCATATACAAATTGCCCGTCGAACTCAGGTGTTTGTATTTAGAGACGATATCCACCCACCTCTGCCATGCTAACCGTGTAGTGTGTTTGTCGCACGCAGCCACATTATAACTTTTTATCACATCACCGTGATTCATATACAATTAGTAAGCTACAAACGTCCTTTAATATCCAATTCGCTCTACCTCGCAAATAATATATTTTCATATATGTTACCGAAGGGGAATTTTTTAGTTGATAATAAGTTTGTCGTCCCGTGGGCTCGAACCAGCGAAGGACACGAACTCAGGACTACAGTGGACGCATTTAACCCACGCGGCCAGCAAGTGAGGTATAAGTGGATATCGTCTCCCATATACAAATTGCCCGTCGAACTCAGGTGTTTGTATTTAGAGACGATATCCACCCACCTCTGCCATGCTAACCGTGTAGTGTGTTTGTCGCACGCAGCCACATTATAACTTTTTATCACATCACCGTGATTCATATACAATTAGTAAGCTACAAACGTCCTTTAATATCCAATTCGCTCTACCTCGCAAATAATATATTTTCATATATGTTACCGAAGGGGAATTTTTTAGTTGATAATAAGTTCGTCGTCCCGTGGGCTCGAACCAGCGAAGGACAAGAACTCAGGACTACAGTGGACGCATTTAACCCACGCAGCCAGCAAGTGAAGTATAAGTGGATATCGTCTCCCATATACAAATCGCCCGTCGAACTCAGGTGTTTGTATTTAGAGACAATATCCACCCACCTCTGCCATGCTAACTGTGTAGTGCGTTTGTCACACGCAGCCATATTATGACTTTTTATCACATCACCGTGATTCATATACAA
Source organism: Macrobrachium rosenbergii (assembly GCA_039081455.1). NCBI lineage: Eukaryota > Metazoa > Arthropoda > Malacostraca > Decapoda > Palaemonidae > Macrobrachium > Macrobrachium rosenbergii. Next base: position 17,300,848 of record JANJGK010000017.1, on the reverse strand, counting down.
TCAGTAAGCTACAAACGTCCTTTAATATCCAATTCACTCTACCTCGGAAATAATATATTTTCATATATGTTACCGATGGGGAACTTTTTAGTTGATAATAAGTTCGTCGTCCCGTGGGCTCGAACCAGCGAAGGACAAGAACTCAGGACTACAGTGGACGCATTTAACCCACGCAGCCAGCAAGTGAGGTTTACTGTATATATATATATATATATATATATATATATATATATATATATATATATATATATATATATATATATATATATATATATATATATATATATATATATATATATATATATATATACAGTATATATATATATATATATATATATATATATATATATATATATATATATATATATATTCTTAAGAATTTATCCCTCCCTCATTTAGCAGCCAGTGAGTCATTTATTTCGTGAAGCATTTTCTCCTTTCATCTGACTGTAGGGCCAAGAAAACATGGCGGGTCACGATAGGACCAAGCGTATTTTGAACTAGAGAAAAGCGGTTAGCGCCTGTATTTTCCACTCATGTAGGGATAGCCCCCACCTCAGCTGACCTGTGATGGACAATAGGGACCCCCCTTTCACCCCCATCACGCGATATGGGAGTAGCTAGGCCATTGTGGGCTCTAAGTACTTAATCTTAAGATCCTCTTTTTCTCCACTCCTTTGCTGGCTGTATGACTCTTTGCAGGTGAGATGTAGGCTGAGGCTTTGAACCAAACAACAAGTGGGATACGCGCTCTGTTTCCCCAGCACAGCACTCGGCAGACGACTCCAGACTCCAGCCCAAACGCAAGTCTGGTGCTTCCTTCCTTTTTACGCTGGTGAAAGCTAACTTCGGTAACCGGCCAAGTCTCTCATGTTTAGCGGACGCATCTGCAGGCCCAGGTACGTTGATTGCAATTAGTCAGTAAGCCAGCCCTTTCCCTCCCCCCTGAAATTCCTTGATTTTTCCATTCCTTCAAGCTTCAGTTTTCTCCCTCCAACCAAAAGCAGTGCCTTTGTTAAGTCAGCCTACTTCGAGCAGCCTGTAAATTGCCCCATGACTTGCTTTGAAATCAACTTAATATGATTCAGTGATAAGTATTCAAATATCCCCTCCACAGTGCAAATTAAGGGGAAATTAGTTTAAGTAATATAAGTGTCTGACACTCCCCCGTGCGAAGATTCATTGACTAATTAATAGCAAGGGAGATTTCCTTTCTCTTCCGTGTTGCACTAACTCATGACCTCTCTTACAGGAGCCACCTTAACCTGTCCAGTCCGCAAATCTATGCCCGACCATTGCATGACTGCCATCCAACTCTGTAACCATTCCTGGTCACAGCCTGATCGCAAGAATCCGTTGCCCACACAGAAATCATCTTAATTAACTGATTGCCATTACTCTGGAATTCACCTCTTCCAATGTACTATTGTCTGTGAATGAAATTTTAACATAACAGATTTAGTTGTTATAACGGGGTTGTTGTTGTATCTGTGGCCCCTCATATTCACATTGCTTATTTGCAAATCACTCCATTATTGATCTACTGTATGTAATTCATGTGCCTATAAATTGGTTGCATTTTACATTCTTTTTTTTCTCTTGCATATTTGCCCCAGTCTCTGTAAATAAACCCCTTTTAATTGTAAAAGAATTCTAATTCCAAATGGCGACCTTCATTATTTACGTAAATCCAGGAAGATTCTGAGGTGCGTTTCCAGTAGTTTTCTTTTTGTTCATAAACTTGGGACCCCCTTGGTACGAAGGCAGTCCATAACAATAAATTGTTCCAATTCCGTCCTAACCCAAGGACCCAGTTTATGACAAAAAAAAAAAAAAAAAAAAAAAAAAAAAAAAAAAAAAAAAAAAATATATATATATATATATATATATATATATATATATATATACATATACATATATATATATATATATATATATATATATATATATATATATATATATATATATATATATATATATATATATATATATATAGTGTTGTGTGTCTTTATGTCAGTCAAATACATATATCCCTGTTCATATCTATGTAATTCAAATATAAATTTTTTCATTACTATTGCTCATTACATCGTTACATTTCTGCCATTAAGTCAAAATAAAGAACAAAAACAGATCATGCAGATAATTATGCTGTAATTAAGCCCAGAAGAAAATATATCTTCCAGAGTAAAATCAAAATGACCTATATTACCAGAGGAAGGGTGCGGTCGAAGGCGAAAGGGACAAAGACCGAGGTCCATCCAGCCGCCGGTCCTCCTCCCCCGAGAGTCGTGCTCCCACTGGGGAAAGGGAAAGGCGCTCGTAAACTCACACCTTTAGGACCGACCGTCAAATCACAAGACCTTTTCGGATATTTCACAATTCAAGGTCAGACGTGGATGGCGTTGATATATGAGGGTGCTTTCACGTCGCCTCATATATGTACCAACTTTCGTAAGAAGCTTGAACATGGCTGAAATATAGAGGTTAGGGGGAATATTATTTGTGGTTAGGTTTTACTAAATGTATGTAAATAAGAATGATGTAGGTGAAAACTTAATTATTTTCACACACACACATATAATATATACGAGTATATATATATATATATATATATATATATATATATATATATATATATATATATATATATATACAGTATACATACATGTATATATATATTATAATATATATATATATATATATATATATATATATATATATATATATATATATATATATATATATATATATATATATATTATGCTGATGGTCTAAAACACGATTACAATAATTATCACTTCATGCTGTAATCTTAAAGCTCCATAACATTTATTACTTCATTATTTTACTTACACTCACTTTCATCCTTTCCTCATTATTCCTATTAATTTCGTTCATCTTTAAAATGGTTAAATTGACTCTAATACATGAAAAATAACGCGCTGATTTTTATTGAGTTTGAAATATTTCTATGATATCAAAACCAATTTTTGGAGAATCCGACAATTCCATCACAGCAATGGCAGTCGAACTCAATTACAGATGTGGCTCCCAGTCCAGTTTTGAGTGAGACCAATTACCTCGAACCATATTTCGAAACAGCAATTTGTATTCCTGTACCTCGGTCAGAAATCCGATACAATAAACTTATTACAGTGTCTGTTTCTGATTCTCTTTTAGTCACCGGACAGTGAACCCAAGTTAAAATGATGGTTCACTTAATATGAGTTAGTAAAATTTGTTTGCAAATAAAATTTGGTTGATAGGAAGGATTTTATTAGTGTGGATTTTAAACTTTGTAGTACTCTGCCGTGCTTATTCCAAATACAAATGTATGCTTAGAAGATTTTCCAAAAAATAAGTATATTAATAAATAATTTTGAGGAAATAACCTTTAATCTAATTATATATATACATATAAATATATATATATATGTATATATATATCTCTCTATATATATTTATATATATACATATATATATATATATATATATATATATATATATATATATATATATATATATATATATATATACATACATATATATATATATATATATATATATATATATATATATATATATATATATACATACACACACACACACACACATATATATATATATATATATATATATATATATATATATATATATATATATATATATATATTATATTAATGTGTATATATATGTATACGTATATATATATATATATATATATATATATATATATATATATATATATATATATATATATACATACATACATACATACATACATACATACATACATACATACATACATACATACACATCTAATTAACCAGCACTCCTACAGACAATAGCTATCGTCAGTGTTAATGTTCACTGTGTAAATGCTCATTCGTCGATGAACCCATCTGTAGACAACTGACTAAACTTTATCAGTTTTATTAACCTGGAGAGAAATCTAATAAGAATCTCAAGCCTCCTTGAGAAGGTCCTTTCTTTCCAATACTTATTTGCCGCCAAACATCTATCATTTTCCATGGTTGTTCTTTTTAACATTACAAAGTGTTCACTGTTTGAACTAACACACCTATCGTCTTCCATTCTTTCCACATGACCAGATTATTTCCCAAAAACCTGACCTAGCCATTTTACCACATTGATACATTAAGCACTTCTAGACATCTTAACACTTTTTATCCTTTCAGTTTTTTTTTTATACCAGATGTTCCGTTAAATATATCCTCAGCGGCTGATCTGATTTTTTTTTAGCTTGCATTTAAAAATCTGCCTTTCCTTCAGTAATGGAGATTTGCCTCAACAGTTCTTTCATACGTTTCCGCCCTGGCTTTAATCTTTAAAAAGATGTATTGAAATATAAACATAGTTTCTCACTGTTTACAAACGAAGGTTTTCAAGAGAGAAGAAAATCATTCTTAACTTTATACTGCAATATACTGTGAGGAATTACACTTTCTTTTCATATTATTATGTGTGGCATTCTTCACAAAATTCTTTTAATTTTGTCCTAGTTGATCATTTGGCCCTGACAAGGGATTAATTTCTTGAGGGAAGCTGTCAAAACTTTCCAAGAACCTTCTCAAGAATCTGAGACCCGACATCTCGAGAAACCTTTGTCTTTTAAAAGAATCTGAGCAGTACTGCAAAATATGACGGAATTCGTCCCTTCATTCATAATGAAAGGTATTATTATTGTCTTTGATCAAGGGATATATAATTTCACAAATATTTACGTAACTTGGGCGTAAAAATATTACAAAGTAAAACAGAAGGTAAGTAGTAAGTGGTAATTATGACTGCGGATGTAGTACACTGAATCTGTGGTAATTTGCAAATAATAACAAAACCGATAATGCAAATTAAAAAAAAAAAATATCATTAACTTATAACTTTACACAGTTATAGTTTGAGGAATCTTCTACAAATTTATATGCGCTTACGCTCAATTTTGTGAATGTATGTTTGAGGTCTTTAGGTACGTGTCTGTTTATCTACGTATATTTGTTATACTCGTAGTTTGTGTTGTTGAGTATATTTGGTTGTGAATGAGTGTGACATTCGCGTAGAATAGTAGAAATGGATGGTTGCAAGTGTTTCTAACAAGAAAAATCTGGAGGTTTCGGTACATGGAGAGACAAGATTGACTGGATGGTCGTCCTTAAAAAAAAAAAAAAATCGTTTGACCTATGTTGGATACAGATGAATGGAGATGCCGGCCAACTTTTAAGATGTTAGGGAGACTTAAACTGTAAATAAATAAAATAAAATAAATAAATAAATAAATAAATAAATAAATAAATAAATAAATAAATAAATATACTAATTCATTCATTCATGAAAATAAGCAAAATAAAGAGGAACAATACGTGAGGATTTTTGCGATATGAAGATATAAATTCAGTCTAATTACCAGAAAGAGCTGATTAGACATCGAGACGGATGGAAATATAAATTTTGAAAAGGATCTATTGTAGAGGTTTTATTTATAGTACTTAGAATCTAATTAATATTTTCTGCGCTATTTGTAAGGGAATGAGAACATTCCCTTACAAATAGCGCAGAAAATTGTTCAAAATGTCCCCATGAATAACAAATAAATTGGCAGAGCTATGACGCATTTTACTATTGTTTAATAGTTTTCTTTCCTTTTCGTTAGAAAATTCAACACTTTCTTTATTTTTTATTAAACATGTGTTTAGTATTAATGTAATTAGTGCCACAGCGTAACACTGATAAAAAATAACGTTCATATAAACGGATAGTCTGCATGTAAGTTTGGCTATTCAGTTTAAAATCCCTCGTAAGCTTTATCCCCTTCCTTATCATACACTCATCTATATTTTCATACACTTTTAAGTGCCCCTTAACAAAAGTCCCCGTGGATAAATGTCACCTAGTTCAAGCGAGGATACTCAAGATTAACGCTGCCATTAGAGCTGTCCTCTAGAGCAGATGGAGACCGTTACACTTTGACAGGACAAATGGCACTGAGACTTCCTTCCCAAGAATTAAAGGGACGGAGGCAGAAAGGATTATCACCACTATATATCTGTCGAGTTTTTATTCTTCTCTACATATACTAAATTTAATAATTTTGAGCAAGCTTCAACTTCTGAATAATTATTGTGATCTTAGTTATAACTATATTCAGTTACTGTGCTTCCCTGTGTGTGCGGCAGTTCGTGCTTGATAAAAAAAATAATTCCTGAAAGCGAGAGTAATCACCACTCACTTCGCTGAAACCACCAGTTACCAAAGAACAGGAATCCCAGGAATTTCGTGGTTTTCTAATGTTAATAATGTCACCTACACTATTACCAATAAGGAAGAGGAAAACCTAGAACAACCAATCTCTTTGAAGAAATTGTAGAAGTAATTCCCTTTTTTGAGCGAAAATCTTAGTATATTATTAAAAATACACTTAAAATCCTTAAGCTTTATGCCTCTAAGAATGACGACGAAGACAGTAAATCTTAATTTCTGCTTTTCTTCTTCATTGTTCCTTTTCTCACCAAGATAAAATATTGTGCCTATCTATAGAGGCATCTAGTATTTTTAACATCTTTTCTCTATTCTTACTAATAAAAGAGGACCTTTTTCATTAACTAATGATTGGCTATTTCCAACTTTTGTCACCTTTAGCCTACGCTTCCTTTTCATTGTTATTAACCTTTCGTCGTCCAAGCAGCCGGCGTATATACTGTATATACTCGTATATATATATATATATATATATATATATATATATATATATATATATATATGTGTGTGTGTGTGTGTGTGTGTGTGTGCGCGCGCGCGTGTTTTGTGTATGTGTGTCCATGTAAATTTTTTTTATGAAATTCTACTTAGAAACAGGGATACCCATTTCACTTCTAAAATTGTATTTTGATAGAATTTAGAAGCCTGCCTCGATAAAAAAAAAAAAATAAAAAATTATATCCAAAGTAGAGGAGCCCGTTTTATTTCCAATATTGCATTTCGATAGTTGTTCAGGAGGGAGGTCGATTGTAGATGTCATCTGCTCGCTCACTTAACCCGTTTAAGAGCATCTTACCCTATCTATTGTGAGGTAACCTTGTTAAATTGCCAACATATAGGATTAAACGATATCTATTCCTCTCCTCGCATTTCATTATTAGGCTTCTTCTTTTCTTTATTCGCATCCAGTTTGAATCGTCACTGACTGTTGCACTTTCTTGCGTGTTTTTTTCTGGTCGTAATTACTTTTCACCATTTGTAATAGACTTATTCTTTGACTTGAATTGGTACTTTCTACCCTGAACTTGGAAAGTTAGAGACGCCGTATAACAGGGTGCCAAAAGAGCTCACTTGAGCTATATTTAAGGCAGAGGTTAAAAAAGGTACCTAGTAAGGGGAAAGACACAGGGTTTTTAGGCTGGTGTATAAAGTTGCGTGAGTAATGGGACAGTTGAAATTAGAAGAATGTGGAAAAAAATGTGAATTCAGGCCTAGAAAATGGAACGGTTATACTCGATATACCGAGAGAATGTCTGAACCATATTTTATCTATCATGTGACCCTGTATCTAGTTTCAGTGTTAAGTAAGGTTATGGTAGGAAACAGGCCAGCTATCTCCACCTGAAAATTATTTAAAATTATCTATAAATCAGGAATAGAGTTTGAAAATCTCTAGAATTATCTCGTCAGGATCTACAAGTCATTACAGTACATTTGTAATACAAGAACTTTTAACATTATTACGGTAAAGCCTCACGACTTTGACCTTACAAAAAAAAATCATTATCAAAAAATTACAGAAAGGTTTTTCAAAGAAATATAAGACTAGCCAAGAGAGTTCGAATAATAAATCTATCCTGACATGAATTACGCCCAAAAAATATTAAACTGAAAAGTTCTACAGAATATCCTCACTTAGGGCGGATGGTTATATCACTTTTTTCTTGTCGTTGGGTAATTTACAGGCCGTTACTTTCGGCGATGACAAAATGATTTTGGTTAAACGGTACTTCGTTTTCATCAAATATCCTCGTTGCCCATCCATTTAGATGGCACCCTTCAAATTAAAGTATTATATTAAAAGTCAAGGTTATAAATATGTCTTTAGGCTCTGACGGCAAGGTGTGTAAAATGTGCAATTTCTATTAGTAGTGTTTTAAGTTCTTGTAAAGCAAGTTACGTAAAAGACAGCCTTTCCAACCCACTCTCTCTCTCTCTCTCTCTCTCTCTCTCTCTCTCTCTCTCTCTCTCTCTCTCTCTCTCTCTCTCTCTCTATATATATATATATATATATATATATATATATATATATATATATATATATATATATATATATATATATATATACATATTAATTGATAATGTTATCATAACGAATTCTAAATTATTCACCAATGTACAAATAAAACGCATTCGTGTACTTTAATGATAAGTTGCGAACCGACCTAAATGACTAAGAGAGATTAATGTGTTGTTCCTTCTGACTCGGCTACCAGTCAAATTCATTGATACTGAAAAAGACGACGATTATGATTGATATCTTAAGCAAATTTTCCTCGAAAGTTGAAAATTTTGAGCTAATGCAAAGAAAATTATGCCTGCACAATGATATCACCATAAGCTTTCTTCTTCGCAAAATTTCTCCAGGTAAGTTAACTTTAATACGCAATCATTTAATCCCATTTGTTGGCTCCACTCTATGGAATGCCTTTATATTTTGATGTTTGTTGTATTGTGAAACTTTCGTGGCCTCCTTGTCACTAAACTTTGTGTTATGCGTAGGAATCATCACTTGTATATTAGCTATACAAGGATTATCACCCACGGAATCCCATTAATACGCTGTAAGAGGTGTACATGGTAGTTCATGCCAAATTTGTCTTCATTGGTTATAACATATGGTTTATTTTCGTTTCCTAATTTACTTCGTAATCTATAAATCAATTAGGATTTTCCAATGACAAACATTTCCCTCATTTAATTTACTTACAAAATCTTTAAAACCTCTGAAGTTATTACATTGAACGCTTTAATCTCTTTCAAGGCAAGTGGGTTATTCGTGCAAATATTTCAAATAGAAAAAAGCCTTATATAAAAGTAGAGAACAAAAGTTATGTTTACCTTCACACTATCTTTCTCTGCTAAAGAACGGAGACTTTCTTTAACTGACGTTCAAAGTTCAAGGGAAGATGCAATGCAATATTACCTACAATAATTCACTGGTATTTTACAGGGTTATTTATATATTTTTTATGTATTTCTCTAATAGTTCATTATATTACTTTTTTTTATTTTCTAAGAACTGATCTCTTCTTTCTGTATTTCTTATTATCTTCTGTAATTTCTTTCAATAACTCCAAATTATTTGGAAGGTTGAATTTCAAGTCAATGGCCCTGTAGGCTTGTTTCATATGAATAAGGGTTCATCTTCTGAATAATAATAATAATAATAATAATAATAATAATAATAATAATAATAATAATAATAATAATAATCTCCAACCAGTATCATGTGTGCCTCTAAATTTTCTTTCAATCAGACACGATTGGGTTTATGACTTAAAATTCCACCCAGGCTTAAATTCCATTACTTTTTCAGAGTCCATTAAAGTAAGTTGAGCACACGTACCATACCAGATGTTGTGTGTCTTCCGACCTTCGTGTGAAAAAGATGGCACTTTAATGGACTCGAGTCTCTCCAATATACGTATTCCAAAGGAGTTCCTTAAAAATAAAAAAAGAATTTATCTCTCTCGTAAATTTTCCATTTTTCTTAGTCGGTTATGGAAAAAAATAAATCTTAGTTTAACCAGACCACTGAGCTGATTAACAGCTCTTCTAGGGCTGGCCCGAAGGATTAGACTTATTTTACGTGGCTAAAAACCAATTGGTTACCTAGCAACGGGACCTACAGCTTATTGTAGAATCCGAACCACATTATACCGAGAAATTAATTTCTATCACCAGAAATAAATTCCTCTAATTCTTCATTGGCTGGCCGGAGACTCGAACTCGGGCCTAGCAGAGTGCTAGCCGGCAACTCTACCGACTCATCCCACGAGGAACTAGTCGGTTATGGAAGACGCAGATTTAGATACTGAGAATGTTTCTGGCTTTAGATTACAATGCCACGAGTTTTATTAAAATTTGTAACGAGATTTATGTAAGAAGGGATTTTTTATTTATTTTTCTTTGTCCCATAATAAGTCAGCGGCACGTATGCGCTTCCCTGACCGACAGCTCAAGCATACTTTCACATAATGGTTTGCCTCATATTCATAGCTTTCACGTGACGGATATGAATCATAATGTTGTGTATGGGTAAAAAAAAAAAAAAAAACAAATAAAAAAATAAAACAAAAATAAACAGAATAATATCATCATCGGAACAGAGACGTGCAAACCACCCAGTACAGCCTGTTAAAACTTCAGCAAAGATATGCAGTTTCATTTCGCGAAGAGAGAATGAACCCATTTCGAGTTCTTTCATGCCACCAGAATGTTTCTCTCCTCTTCCTTCCCCGAGCGACTGCTGCGCCTTCTCCCCTCTCTCCCGGGAGAAAGGAGTTACAATGGTCATTCTTACAAAAGCCATTTTGTTTGGGCCCCTAATCTTTAATAAAGCTTTTGTGCTCGCAGGCGGCACAAGACTTTCGATTCTCTTCCATGTTTTTTGTCTCATTTAACAAGACATCTTGAAAATACTGCGTCGGCTGTGAGACAGAGAGAAAGAAATCTTCCATTATTCACAGTTTAATAAGAATTTTTTTAGAATTTCCAGTCACAGCAAAGAACCACTGTAACTGGAACAGTTTGCCTGTAAAGTGGAATCTTCTGATCTATAAATATTTCAGCGAGGAGCAAATTCATTCCTGCTCTCTGCTGACGTCTCCTGAATTTTATATCTGTTTTATTTTCTGTCCATCATTTTTATTTATTTATCACCTTTTCCTATAATTTGTCTCTCTTTGCAAGCTCATTTTCCTTTGGGGCCCCATTCGGATTATCGTTTGTTGATCCTGTTCATAAGGGGTTTCAGCTGAAGATTTAAAGAACGAACGATATATATTCATTTTTTGAACCTGTTGTTATCAGCTATGCTTTTGTAAAAGCTACATAGGTATATACATATTTCGATGAAAATATCATAAGTTCTACAGTTATTTCTATCAAATATTTTGTAGTTTATAATATTGCTATTACTCCGATGTCGATCTTATTTTAAGCGTTTATGTAGTCAGCTGTAGGTAAGCCAGATCTACAAAAATATTTCTAATGATTCATTTCCCTCTAACTGGTGACCCATTAGGGCTCCGACAGACAATTCTTACCTCTAAGGTTAGGAAAATGCTCATATATGCGCATTGTTTCGCACATAGGTTGATAGATGGATAGATATATAGATAGAGGGATAAATAGATAGATAGATAAACAGATTTATGAGAAACTGAGCTTTAAATGTATGAACTGAACAAGATTACAATCTAACATCAATAACGGAACAACAAACGCAATCTATCATCTATAATATTTTTGTATCAATTTAACTTTTTTCATTAAACGAAAGAACAGTAATCAAACTAATAAGGCTTCTTGACTATAAGTAAGCATTAGCGAGACAAGGTGCCATTTGTCTGTTGGTTACATTTGCTCTGAATATATGGTGTGTGTGTGTGTGTGTGTGTGTGTGTGTCTGTGTGGAAAAGAGAGCTACTAAAAATTCCAATCAAGGAACCTCATTGCACCACCGTTCTACTGAATCACGATAATTTATATAAATCTGTTATAGGACCGTAGCATTCATGAGTTGAATACTATGTATACCCAACACTCCGAATTCACAAGTTACCATTTGTGTATTTCAATATTACATTGATCTTAAAAGCAAAGCATAAGTGAACCAATGCTTTGTTCTTATGTTTGTGCTTCGGTGGTTCGAAATGATTGCTCATCAGTGTAAATTCCTGAACACTGAAGAGAAAAGGAATAATCATCCAGTTTTATGGAGCTTAGACCGCGATGCTGAGGATCATTTCCCGGCAAGAGAATGGACCACTTCATCTGCCACTCTTTAAACTTTTCAAATACCATTCTGTTCTCTATCTTCGAAAGTCATTACCCTTTTCCTGCCTAAGAAAAAAAACTGACTTTACATTAGACGTTACAAATTATATTCCATTTGGGTCCGAAGTCCAATGTAGGTCTTGTGATCGTAAGAGGAAGAAAACTTTAAATTCCCTAATAACATTTTTCATGGGAGTCTGATCAGGTGTGAAAAAAGTTTGCACTAAAATAACCAGTATGAGTTTCTATTATTTAACAAACAGAGGTTGACTATTCCCCCTATAACACAGCTGTATGAAATAAACTATGTACAATAATGTTATATTTTACTTCTCCTTAAATTTCTTTTTTATGTCATTCAAAAAACAATAATTACTTTATTGTATAACTTTATAGTTTACTTCTCATCGCATTCGAAGTTATTTTAAAGAAACAATTTACCCTATAATGGCAGCTCAGATCACAAAAATATGAATAACAATAATGCAGATAAAATAAAATGACCTCAGGGCATAATTGGCATATAGCTAAAACAATCAAAAGCTGGGCACAACTTCAGAAAAATATCTTTAAGAAGTTTTCAAATACTGACTGGCATTCAAACAAGCTAGTTACGTTACCCTTAACGCCTAACCCCCCTCTCTCTCTCTCTCTCTCTCTCTCTCTCTCTCTCTCTCTCTCTCTCTCTCTCTCTCTCTCTCTCTCTCTCTCTCTCTCTCTCTTTGTATGTGTGTGTGTATGCTTTTATTACTTAATTCCCCATTGAATGTAAACATTCACTTACATTTGCGACAGGAAAGACATCATCATTTCTGATGTTGGGATTTGTTAAAACATTATCTGTTTAATATGTCCAGTAACATCCCACACTCAAAATTAACTGATGGAAATATACAATAAGACGAACGCAAATACATAATTGCATAGTTATTTGATACACTGGAAAACTGAATAATAAGGTTAATTAATTGTATTTGTAACGATGCTCCCGACGTAAACTATTTTGTCTAACCTTCAGATTCCTCCCCTCTGACTTCTCATGACTATTGATATATCATGATGAGAGAAGCCCACGTTATGAACACTTTTTCCAGTAGGGTTTCATTCAATGATCGATGAATGATTGCAGTCCAAATAACAGGCAATAGTTTTTCTAAATTATAGAAACAATGAACATATTTTAATATTGGTCTCACTGCGGCTTCGGTCAAATATAGAGCGTGTACTGCATTACAATGAAGTTATTCTGCTTGAAAACAGTTGCAAAATTCGCTGATTAAAAATTCTAACTGATCAGAATTCCTAATAATAGTCCCTTATAGAAATAAAACGAATCGTAGATTTAAGAATGAGGCTTTGTGTAAACTAGATATTTGTCTGAATGGCACAGAAGTGCAAGGGTATGATAGCAACTGCTTTTGAATTCAGAAGGCAGCAAAAAGGCCAAAGAATGGAAGTACACTGAAGTTAATGAAATTGCAGGTAAGATACGACGTGAGGTAGTAATACTGTACAGGTGTGTCTCGATGACAGAACGGTTTGGAGTAAAATGGGGGAAATTTTTATTAAATTTGGACAAAGTTAAAATTAATGACAGAGCTCATTCCGAGAACCACCTGGGTATAAGGCTGCTTTATATCCTTTAAGTCACGTAAGTTTCAGAGAGACACTGGCAGTCTGGCACCACACTTCGCTCGACGCAGAGCATCTGTGGCCCCTCAAAGTATCGGGTACACTAAAATAATTCCACCGAGACGTCTTTACTACTTTCGATTATCTTAGCATAAATAAACTATATGCACTGTATAGTTCTGGTATTCGTCTGGAACTCCGTTTCTCTCTCTCTCTCTCTCTCTCTCTCTCTCTCTCTCTCTCTCTCTCTCTCTCTCTCTCTCTCTCTCTCTCTCTCTCTCTCTCTCGAATACAATTCATGTAATTAGGATCCTACCCTCATTTTTTTTCGATACAAAGCTTTCATTTACTAAGATGAGGTAATCACTAATGCTCCCAGACTCTCGTAACATCCACAGACCACTCCACTGGACTAATAAGCCTAATTTCAGTCACCAATACTCTTACAAGCCTTGAACAGGCATGAGACCACACTTTCTATATTGGTCAATTGTCGCTTTCTCTGAAAGTAACTTTTTGTGGGGTCTCATATTTTTGTTTTCCTTGGTGTCTATATTTATTTTTATAGGGAACAATATCGTAGCTAAGTTATCTAGGGTCAATGTCTCTCCTTACTGCTAAATGTAAGGATTACTTAGAAGTGTTTTTGAATAATGATAAACATCCAGATTAAAATGAATTCATTTGAAACGGTCTTTCTTCGGTTGTTATAAGAACATGGATAATAACTGAAGCATTTCACGATAGTTCTTGAGTTTATAAAAAAAACTTTGCTTACCTGAAGCACGGTAATCTTCATAAATCCCAACGGAAATGGTCAACCTAACAAAAATTTTCCATCGGGAATTAATAGGAAACATTCACTTAAGAATCCAATTAGAGCCGCGTTCTGATTTACAAGGATCGCCATCTCAGACGGGGCTCCCCGATTCCAAGAACAGATCTTCAAAAACGCTCGTGACATTCAATCAGGTCAGATTATTTTTCAAACGCCAACAGTCATTCAACTCATCCCAAGACTTCTACAAAAGAAATGACTTCATTCATTAATAAGGAAAAGTTTGTGAAAGTCACAACTTAAACACTATCTGCAGTAATTACACTGTGAAGATTGGCGGTTGTGTAACAGAGGGTCGAAATGGAAAGTCCTAGGTCTAGGGACGTTACGTACCGTTTCAAAGCTAGGACTATATTACCTTCAGTCTGCATACTTACGTTCTGGTCATTGATGAAATAAGCTGGATCCGGGCTGGACGATGGAACGTCAGAAGTGCGGTCTTTATCATTCTTAATATATTGGGGCAATTTATATCAAGGGCAGTTATGTGAAAACTACTATAAATATAGATAAAAAAACGATATCTCTTACAAAACTTATCTCATTAGCATGGTGTCTAAAATATCCAGGATACAAAATCTAAAGCTTTCTGTGACAGTCTATATCATCTGAAAAGATGTATATTACCTTGTAGTTAATGTCGTTTTAATACTTGCAATCTTATGATGAAAGATCTTATCAAGGAATTCACTTGTATTTTCATTCTGCTTTCAATCTTGTGTGCGTGTGTGTGTGTGCGTGTGATCATGAATGCTTTCTGCGATCAGTAATACTTCACAGCAACGACATTAAATATAATATAGCTACTTGAAAAAAATCCAATGATCAACTTTCTTTAAGAGTAAATTTAAGAAGCGCGAAAATAAAATGGAAGAAAAAACTCCTGATTACTTTTTTCGCTAAACAGGGGACTTTCATTGTTCTGCTGGAACAAGAAACACTGCTTCACAAGAGACCCACTTTTTCTCGTATTCTTTTAAGAACCTTGGATCATTCTTTTTTCTTGTCTGAGCACAGTTTCGAAAACTGTGAGGGGGTTACGTATGCAAGTTACGTGCAATCATTTTTTTATGAAATGAAAAAAAAGAAGAGTAAATAATATGAAACGTGAATGTGACTTGAAACTTATATTAATTAGTTTTTAACTAATCCCTTTTCTTTGGTCCCTTTAATTTAAAAGGCTCACATAGAAGATTATTAAGCATTTTAATCGACAACATATCTTCCTTAATTTCCTTAACACACATACACACATTATATATATATGTGTGTGTGTGTCATTCATAAGAAGTGTGATCTCTCACCAAGAATTCCAGTTTGTAAGTACCTATAAGAGCAAAATTAACACTCGTTAAGAAACATATTATTGAGGCATATCGTTGAAAAATTTCTCTTGCAAACTTTCTAGTCCTGCAATATATCCGGTTATAATTCTTGAATTGAAATAAAAATAGAGTAAATGTCCAGTAAAACCAAGTTACATTCAGCCTAGATTATCTAAACACAGTATTCACTTTTCTTCCAAAGCCAGATAGAATACAAGGATCACAGATCACATGCAGCGTTAAACTAAAAATCTGCTGACTTTCCAGAAAGAGAATAGTTTGTAGCCTTAATTCAATCTTTTGCCAAGAATTTTTCACAAACTTTCGAGTGTTGAACTGAACCGGAATTGGAAAGATTCCAGTTTACGTAGGCGGAAAATCTTTCTCTTTCTGGGAATAGCTGGGAATGCGGAGGTTTATAATTTGAGAGAAGTATGTGAATAGGAAGAAGAGGTCAGTTTTATAAGAAAGATTCGCAGTAAGGGGGTTGTTCAGGATTTCATGCTTGGATTTGTTGCAATGTAGACTTAAGAGTGATGATGAAAACAGCAGTTTGAAAATACGTCTTTCCTCTCACTCCTCACTGCTGTCTGTTAATGTTCCCATAATATAAATGCATTAGGAGCAGAAGCTAAATATCTCGATGACGAAGTTTTATATGACATGAGCTACCTATTTTTTAAGGTGTTTCTTTATTCATATACTGTATATAATAAACGATAAGATAACCTCACTCACTATTAAAGCGATAGCATTCTCGTCTCCAACCGCCTATTTATACTGTATTTAATAAATGAAATTTCAACACTTGAAAACTGAGTTGCTTCAAGTAAATAAAATGTGAAAAGCTTATGAAACGTTACGAATAGTTTTTGTTCTTTCATACCCCGTTGATACCTCAACCGTTTTTTTTTCTATTTATTTTATTTGATTTGTCTGATCTGCTAGTAGCCTACTATCCATATAGTCTAGCTAGGGTTTGGAGGAAAAGGTGTTGTTTACCATCTTAAGAAAAGACTCTTTGAACTTCTTAGCTTTCCAGCACCAAGGGAAGTCAAATTTTCGCAGCATCCGTGCAACAGGAGGTGTAAGAATTAAGATAAAGCGGAACAGCGGTTTCTCTTCGTCGTAAAAGCTACTTATTAAACTGCAAATCGTATTAATAAAATTCGCCTGGTAATAACTACAAGCTATTTGTAAACAAGTGAGCAGAGTATCTGTCTATCTATTTATCTATCTATCCGTCAGTTTTCTAAAAAACTTAAAATTGAATAGCTGGAATACTTCAAAACATACACATTTCTGACGTTTTACTCTTCAAAAATCTTGCAGCCACCATAACTTTTTTCCTTAACAAAGAATAGAAAAAGTTTGTCGGTCCGACGAACGTTTATGATCTGTAGGTTATATTTTACTTTTCGTTTTGATAAAAAAGTTTTCCCATTCCCTTGATCAAACTTTAGAAATATACTAAGCAAGACAGGTTGAGGCTCGTCGAATTGGTGGAGAATCTTTTCTATATATACCTAATCTGATTCAAGTTTTGTTATTATTTACACACACACACACACGCACGCACATATATATGTATGTGTATATGTATATATAAATATAAATATAAATATAAATATAAATATAAATATAAATATAAATATAAATATAAATATAAATATAAATATAAATATAAATATAAATATAAATATAAATATATATATATATATATATATATATATATATATATATATATATATATATATATATATATATATATATATATATATATATACATATATATATATTACTAAAAGGACCTCATTCAAACTTTAGTATTCTACTAATGCACAGAACAATTGTGTAATTGATAAAGTTAATATATATATATATATATATATATATATATATATATATATATATATATATATATATATATATATTACTAAAAGGACCTCATTCAAACTTTAGTATTCTACTAATGCACAGAACAATTGTGTAATTGAGAGATATATATATATATATATATATATATATATATATATATATATATATATATATATATATATATATATATATATATATATATATATATATAGCTTAATGATAAATAATATTGCCAAGACCAGGAAGAACATTCTTTATTGTACGAGCTTTCGAGGTATAAAACCTCATCATCAAGCAGAAAAAACCGACAAGGATGAAAATCAATAAAATTACAATAAAATGAATTGTCATAATAAATCTTCAGCAAAAAATACTAACGAAATATATAAAATGAACAAGTAAATACAAACTAAAAGGATGAGACGTAAAATAACGAAAAATTAAAAACACAAACATAAAAATATGAAAATAAAACTAAGGTGAAATGTGAACAAACTACCACTCACAAAGTAAAATATTTAACGACCTAATTGAGTACCTACTATGAAATTACACGATAGCTAGTTGAATACCAGACGAGTTGTTGTTCAATTCCGGCTTCATCTTTTTAATAATCAGCGACTCTGAAATTAAAAGGTCCAGTCTATTTGAACAAAAAGACAGTACCCGAAAATCCAGGTCAGTGAAAGGATGGTCCTGTGCTAAACTGTGTTCTCTGATGGCAGAAAAGGGTGGTTTGGAAAGGGGAAACCTAGTTCTAATAGAAAGACCTCTGTGTTCCAAAATTCTGTGTCTGAACCAGCGGGAACTGGATCCCACGTATCGCAGATACGCACTTTGATTAATAGAACCTACAATGTTTGTTGTGATTTTAATTTATTTCATCAAGGTATCGTTTTCCTCCAGAATTATTTTTCTGAAAACTCATATCCCATTTTTGTATTTTACAAAGTTCTGAAAACTTTTTTAAATGAAAAGTTTTGTCCCAGTCCGGTGTACAGTACTGCTAGTAAAGATGTAAAGTACATTAAATTGCCTTACCTTGGTCATAGTAGCTATATGATCCGAAAAAAGTTACAAGAAATACTTATGCATTGTTTCCCTCAAATCAGTTTCCGGTTTGTTTTCTGTAATCCTTTTACAATAAGATCACTTTTGAGAGAGAAGCCTACTCTGCCTGTGGACCTTAGTTCCTGTGTCGTTTACTTGTTCACTTGTTCGCAGTGTGGTCTGCGATGCGGGGGATCCAGTTCCCGCTGGCTCAGACACAGAATTTTGGAACACAGAGGTCTTCCTATTAGAACTAGGTTTCCCCTTTCCAAACCACCCTTTTCTGCCATCAGAGAACACAGTTTAGCACAGGACCATCCTTTCACTGACCTGGATTTTCGGGTACTGTCTTTTTGTTCAAATAGACTAGACCTTTTAATTTCAGAGTCGCTGACTATTAAAAAGATGAAGCCGGAATTGAACAACAACTCGTCTGATATTCAACTAGCTATCGTGTAATTTCATAGTAGGTACTCAATCAGGTCGTTAAATATTTTTACTTTGTGAGTGGTAGTTTGTTTACATTTCACCTTAGTTTTATTTTCATATTTTTATGTTTGTGTTTTTAATTTTTCGTTATTTTACCTCTCACCCTTTTAGTTTGTATTTACTTGTTCATTTTATATATTTCGTTAGTATTTTTTGCTGAAGATTTATTATGACAATTCATTTTATTGTAATTTTATTGATTTTCATCCTTGTCGGTTTTTTCAGCCTGATGATGAGGTTTTATACCTCGAAAGCTCGTGCAATAAAGAATGTTCTTCCTGGTCTTGGCAATATTATTTATCATTAAGCTAAGATGTCCAAGTAGCCGCCCAATTACCGAGACTATATATATATATATATATATATATATATATATATATATATATATATATATATATATATATATATATATATATATATATATATACTCATGTAGTAGGAAAACTAGTAAAATATTTATTTAACAACGTAATGTATCTTACTTTTCTGCGATCCAAAGTGTGGTAATATTATTTAGGAGAACTTTTCTGAACACATATAAGTCAACGGTCGTGGTTTTACAGTTGTCTAAAATAATAAGCTTAACGTTGAAATTTCTGATATGGAATTTCCTCACTGTTAAAGAATGAGCCATTTCTCTCAACTTTTCTTGTCTGAGAAATTTCTTTGGGAGGTCTGGAGTAAGATATTCTGTTTGAAGGATTCACTTCTTTGGTGAGAAGTTAGCAAAAAGTTATAAATGGTTCAGAAGGCTAAGACTCCACAGACACGCAGACAAACACACGCACACACATACACACACATACATACATACATATATATATATATATATATATATATATATATATATATATATATATATATATATATATATATATATATATATATATATATATACATATATATATATATATATATATATATATACATATATATATATATATATATATATATATATATATATATATATATATATATATATATATATATATATATATATATATATATATATATATATATATGCATATGTAACGAGGACAGAATTAACACTTTTTTGAAAGTGTACGTAACGTGCTCTACGATCTTTCTTCATGAAACGGAGTATGAAAGTTCGCTCACGATAACACTTACATCCATTTTTCTCCCCTCTCTCTCTCTCTCTCTCTCTCTCTCTCTCTCTCTCTCTCTCTCCGTGTATCTCCTCTCTCTCACTCTCTCTCTCTCTTTCACCAAAGCAACTAAATGGACTATTTAAAGAAACGCAATAGTTTCTACAAAAATAAGTTTATTATTCAAATAACCCAACAAGAAATGAATAAAACAAAGCAAAGATTAAAATGCATAATAAATGAATTATCGAGTTAGATAACTAAACTCTGAACTGCAAAACACTTCTGATTAAAGAAGTCTCACTATGGCTAATAGCCTGAAAACATCTAAACTCACACATACTCCCCAAATCAATAACTAGTCATGTCAAAAAAAACAGTCTACCACATGTTATTCGAAACAGTCCACACTGTCCACAGACATCTGTCCACAGACATCTGTCGGAAGAATTAAACATGATAGAAAACTCCCAAAAATACATGAAATGCAAAACACAATAATGGAAAGTGTAAAATGCATAGCCAAGATATGGCAAACGTAACATAACAAAATAATAATATAAAAGAGGTATGAACACTCATATTAAATCTCCCACACCAGTTCAAAAGTTCATAATGATTAGAAAATCATGGTAAAAAATCACAAGTTCAATTTCCTCCCATAAAAGCAGAGATTTCAAACTCTACCTTATCTGCCGATTCAAAGCCTGGATCCTCTCCAAAGCTACGTCTAGACAACTGCAGTTCTATCACGTTAATGAACGATCAAACTCACTTTTAGGGCAGATTTTGGCATAATCTAGATCAAATTAACGCACGTACTCACGAATATACATAACACTTCGGAAGATCACCTGACTGGCAACATTGCTGAGGAATCAAACTATTTGCTGAATACAAAGATTTTACCTCGAGTCTCTCGACCTAGTTTCATCTGACTCCATAAATTCTTCCATCACATCTTAAAGCATTGAAGCTATGAAATGCATATATGTGTCCTTTAAAATTGTAGCAGCCATATTTTCTGAAATAGAGCTCGGCCACCACATAAGAGCGTCTCGCTCTCTTTAACGGCAAACTAAAACAAAAGCATATGTATAAAACATAACAAAATAGAGCTATGCTCAATCAGCAATGTCTACTGCACTGCAGCTTTAAGGACTGCTCTCATGACGCACTTCCAAAGTCACTGGGGTTGAGTTCTTAGAGCCTTTACATGTAATCTTACAAACACGAATAAGCTTTACTACTCCCACAACAAGAATTATCAGTAAAATAGCTATTAAGACAATTAAAATTGTCGGCATAATATATTCCTGATACTGGAACATCACGGAATCGTCAATGTCTTCCAACGGTGGAACCGTCATTGGCACCTTGGTTGTAGGTACCGCCACTACCAAATGCTCGTTATGCGTATGACGCATAATTATCTTCTCGGAACTGTTGAATACAGCACGGCTAAGTACGAGAAATTCCGTAGACAGGATTCTGCAGGATGAATCGAACTGCTCGGACCCTCGATGAACGAATGTCGTCGACTTGTTGCTCTGGCACATCATTGTAACTGCATACTCCTTGCAAAAACACGGCAGGAAGAGTACTGGTGGACTCGATGTGGTAATCTCGCAGGAACTGTCTAAAGTCACATTCTGTCGGAGTCTGTCTATGAACTAATGATAATTCACAACCACCCACAGACACAACTCGCAACTGGAAAACATTACTGTCACACACACACCTCTCTCTAACTAAAGTACAACTCGTCTTATAATCAACTCCCGAACCTTGATATTGATCTCCCAAAATGAACATGGTCTCTAATCTATCCCATGTCACTACTGAGTCTCCCAAAAACACTCGAAAAAGGTCTAATAACAAAAAGGTTTCATGTTACTGAACCAAACAGAACCACTAATGCAAAAGTAAACACTCACAATGTGAACTAATTCCAAGTTTGTATCTCAGAATAATCACAGTCAACTCACTATTAAGCACAATAACTCTACGGAACTCACTCACAAAAAAAAATTCTATCCAAACACTAAAAGGTATCATATCTCGTAAAAGACATGAAAGTTCTACTCCGGTTAGCAAATATTTCGCAACACCTAACTAACTCTCAACAAAATAGCAATTGACGTAATGGCAATCGCTCCCACGATCTTAACAACTATAACTACTCACAATACAGCTCCCTTAATTTTAAAAAAAAGAAACTGGAAAAAAAAATCCAAACACTCAAATACGATCTCCCAACCCGAAAAAAGATCAGACTTGTTCGGTCCGATATACTAAGTACCTCCCCCAAAAAAATATCCTAAACAACACACACATTGCGTCAGATGATAAAATACATCATAACACAACAACACACTAACACACGGGTCAAATCTCGTATGAAATTAGCCCATGTCTCAATTCCCAAAATCATTCGAAAACAAATGATTAAGAACTTCAACATCCAAAATGAACAAGAGACAAAAAAAAATTTAAAAAAATATCATATATATACAAACATTAACCCATTTATCCCTCTAACTATATACAAACGTTCCATTACATCCCAACTTTCTTTAACTTCGAAATATGGGTCAATTTCGTCACTCCAGTGTTTACATCTTTAACTACAAATCTATTCCCTCTTTTGATCTCTACAATCTCAAAAGGTCCGTGGAACTTCGGACTTAATTTATAATTCAGATCATTCCGAACATTCACTTTAACAAACACTCTATCACCCATCGAAAAAGCTACTCCCCTCGATTTCGCGTTACTTTTCTCTACCATTGCACGCGAACTAAGTTCAAGTTCTTTACTGATACGTGCAAATCTTTCTCTCGCTGTATTTATCAATGAAGTGACCGTAACATCACCCTGAACTCGCTCTGGTAACAAATCAAAAGGTCCTTTCAACTTGTATCCATACAAAGCTTCTGCTGGAGATATCTTAATTGTGTCATTCATCATAGTATTGATACTATATCGCACTTCATCCAAAGATCTGTCCCAATGTGTATCGGAACCTCCCACCGTCATGCGCAAAGCTTCGATTACTTTCCGATTCGCCCTCTCACACAACCCACTCGGTTCAGGTCTATACGGGATTATAGATACTTTCTTTATCCCCAACAAATTAGCAAGACCGTCTAAAGTCTTATTAATAAACTCCCTACCATTGTCTGTGATCAGACATTCTGGAACACCATATCGACAAATTATCCCCTTAAAAAATGCTATAGCAACTTCCTCAGCTGATTTGTACTTCAGTGGGAAAATCTCGACAAAGCGAGTCAACTCATCAACAACTACTAATAAATGTTTATAACCATAAGCGGACTCTGAGAAGTTACCCAGAATATCCATATGCACTCTCTGAAACGGCCTATGTGGTATGGGATATGAACCCAAACGACACGACACTGTCGTCGCTGGCTTATTCGCATTGCAAATAGCACACTTCTTCACAAAGGCTTCTACTGCGGAAAACATATTTTTCCAAAAGAACTTTGACCTGACGTTTTCATACGTCTTGTCCACACCCAAATGAGGAGAACCAAATTTACAATGTACAATGTCTAGAACTTGTGGTACTAGACTCTCTGGCACGATGATTTGTGTAATCTCACCCATGCTTCGAGTACTTCGCAAGTTATACTTAACTTTTCTCACCAATAAATTATTCTCCAACTCTAGACCAGAAAAAGGCAACTTATACCCTTTCTTCGGTGAAACTCCCTTAAGAAATGCCTTAGCATCTGACAACAATTTATCTTCATCTTGCTTTTGTTCCAGCAAGCCTATGTCCCAAGTGACATTTTCACCCGTAATATAACACACTGCGTTACTCTCACTATCACGAATAACAATCTCTCCCGAGACTGCCGACTCACTATTTCTCCCCGAAGTATGCACTGTAGGAACTTGTATGTCCTCTACATGCGATCTCTCAGAATTACTAATATCAGAGACATTAGACACCAAATATTTACTCTCTTCACCCACACAGGATTCGGTGTGTATTTCCTCATCCTCGACCGGAAAGTATCTGCTCAATGCATCTGCAACTACATTATGCTTACCTTCAATGTATTTGAGGTTTGCATCAAAATCTTTCAATGTTAGGAACCAACGTGCTCTCTTGGGCGACAAATTTGGCTTATTAAAAAGCTCTAACAACGGTTGATGATCTGTAAAAATCTCAACTTTATTTCCCAACAACAACATCTTAAAATGAACAAGGCTAGAGACGACTGCGAAAGCCTCCTTGTCCACAACTGACATCAGCCTTTCGTTACTACCACGCGTTTTGAACTTTCTGCTATAAAAAGCAATTGGGTGTAATTTCCCTTCAAATTTCTGCATCAAACACGCACCTATACCTTCCTGACTCGCGTCAGTCACTAAGGTGAACGGTTGACTAAAATCTGGAAACTTCAAAACTGGTGGGTTCACCAAAGCGTTCTTAAGCTTCTCAAAAGCTAATTGTTGACTATCACCCCAAACAAACTTAACGTCTTCTCGTAACAAATCTGTCAAAGGAGACGCTATTGTAGAAAAATTCCGCACAAAACGGCGAAAGAAACCCGACATACCTAGGAACGAACGAATCTGTTTCCTGGTTTTGGGAACTGGAAAATTCACAATGGCTTTAACTTTCTCATCATTCACTCTAACTCCCTCTTTAGAGATAACATGTCCTAAATAGACAATTTTTCTCTTCAGAAACTCACATTTGGCCAATTTGACCTTTAACCCAGCGAACCGTAATCGCTTAAGGACTTCTTTTAACACCTTTAGATGTTCTTCAATTGTATCTGTGCATATGAGAATATCATCCATGTACACAAACACCGACTTTCCTAACAAGCCATGAAGTACTGTGTTAACCAGTCTAGTAAATGTTATTGGGGACCCTTGTAATCCAAAAGGCATCCTATTAAACTCGTAATGTCCCTTTGGTACCGAAAATGCTGTATATTTACGGCTACTCTCACAAAGGGGAACCTGTAAAAACCCTTGCATAAGATCTATAGATGAATATATATTCTTGCCACCGATCTCAACAAACAAATCAGGCAAACAAGCTACCGGATATCTATCTGGGCATGTTTTTTCATTCAATTTACGAAAATCTACACAAACTCTGATACTACCGTCTTTCTTAGGAACTGCAAGCAAAGGAAAATTAAACGGAGAATTGGACGGTCTAATAATGCCTTCCGTCTCCCACTTCTGAACTTCTTTTTCTACTTCTTCTCTGATCTTAAAAGGAATTCGATATGCTGGAATATATATGGGATTTGTGCCCTTTTCTAGGCGGATTGAATGTTCTAAAACATCTGTAACTCCTAATTTATCTCCCTTCAAAGCAATAATATCTAGATATTCTTTCAACACTTTATCTACTTTATCTGAATATTCAGGATAATCAACTTTAGCCAAATGTTCATGTAGAACCTGACTTCGGAACTGTTGCTCCTCGTTAGGAAACATATTCCCGTCTCCACAAAAACTCACTAATTTATGCTCTTCCTTAAACTCTTCAAAATCAATTACATAAGTACCCTTGTGATATTTTTTTCACTGAGTCTTGATAGCTAACTAATTCTACTGAAGTCACGCCTGCGACTGAAATTTCATTCACTGACACCGTACTCACAACGTCTTTGAATTTCTCGGTTCCCTCAACAACGCACACTTGAGAAGGAAACTTTTTCTCTTTCAGCGACACTTTAACTAATGTAGGAACTCGCGGTTGCAATTCAACATCTTCCAACAAAAATCCTTTGAAAGATCTCTGCGGAATATCTTCACTCTCTAATGACTGTGTTACACATGTCTCAGACTGTGTCTTAAGTTTCTCACAAGTTTTTTTCCTGTGTATATATGGAACAAAACAACCTGACTCACCTATTGTAATCCCCTGAACTCCCGTAAGAATGTTGATGTTATGTCGCATGCAAGAAGGGTGTCCTAGCAAAACCATTTCACCTAAGGCTAATCCTTTTATGACCAAAAATGATTCTACTATTGTCTTTCCGCCGGTACAAAGCGTAAGAAATGACGAACCTAAAATATTCAGTTTCCTCGCTTGTACATCACACACTGTCTCACTAGAAGGGACTAATTTGCACTCTGGAAACCTCGAGTGAAAAAGGTTAGCATTTACTAAGTTAACTGAGCTACCAGAATCAATGAAAATAGAAATTTCATTGCCATTAGAGAATCCACGTACAATCGGCCTAGGTTCTAGTGACTCTACGACCTGATTAGTCATTATCCTGTGTCCGTTTTCGAACTTATCTTGTGAAAATTCTGCTGTTCCTTTGTGTATCTAGAACTTGCATCATGTGGAATTCTCCTGTCATATCTAGAAAAACCTCCCCGGGACTTCCCTGAATAATCTCTACTCTTTGTGGCTGGGCAAAATCTCCATCCATGATCTGAAGATTTGCAAACTGAACAATATCTCACTCTGCAATTTGATTTACTATGGCCTATTTTATCACAATTAAAACAACGTATCGTTGTGACTGATCTCTCTGGAATTTTCTTCGATTCTACTCGTGCACATGTCTTCGCTGTTGCATCATTTCCCGAATGCGAGCGACTATCATTATTCTGTGGTTTGGAAACCGCAGCTGACATCTTTGCACCTCCCTGTACAAAACTACTGTCCAGTGTCGGGCATTTTGCTAGATTTTTGTTAATCTGTGCAAACAAAAAGGATTCGTCTGTATCCTGATCAATTCTCTTATCAAAACTATCTACAATTACATCTGGGACCGACGTTAAAAGGCAAGCAAAGTGTAACAATCTTTCAAAATTATCTAAGGAGATATTATTTCCAGTTACCCATGGAGAGCCTATTATAGATTTCTTTAACTCAACTACTGCATCAAATAAATTCGCACTGTATGTGACTAGTGAATCATTGCCCTTCTTTATTTTGAGAAACTCTTGCAAATTCCGAACTGCGCATTCACGTTGAACTCCGCCATAAGTAGCTCGTAGAAATTTCTGCAGTTCATTCCAAGTTTTACACCTTCTGAACCCGAAACTGGGTGCTCGTTTCCCAATATCTCCTTTATCTAAATCCAGAAATGATTTAGCCTCTGTTAAAGCTTCAGCGCCATTCGTAATTTTCTTGGAATTCAGATAATTGTTCACTGACTCAATGAAAGTTTCTATATTTTGGGTTGGCTTCCCGTCAACCAGCCCTTTAAAATTACTAATTCCCGCACTAATGCTCGTCACTTTATGCACCACAATTGATTGGGATGTGCTTGCTGCATCGTCCGGCATTTTGTGAGTAATCACACGCCCTGAGCGTAACAACATAAAAAGAGAAACCAAAAAGAACACTAGAGAAAGGCACAAGTTACCCCCTCTAAAAGAAGAACAGAAAACGGCGTTCTGCGCAACTTACGAGAATGGGGTACTTACCAATTTTGAAACAGAAAACGAAGTACCTATCTCTCAACTTGCTAACCTGTGACGTCACCCACTCGAAGACTAAGCAAAACACACCAGCAGCGCGATTATTGTTGAATAATCACTTTGCGTAATTAACTCACAATCGCCCCTATTCACACTTATTTGGGTATTTTGTTAACCCCAAAATTGCTCTAGAGATCATCCAGCTCTATTTCACAACTCCCCACT
The DNA here is from genome assembly GCA_039081455.1 of Macrobrachium rosenbergii. Lineage (NCBI taxonomy): Eukaryota > Metazoa > Arthropoda > Malacostraca > Decapoda > Palaemonidae > Macrobrachium > Macrobrachium rosenbergii. The sequence goes on along the minus strand of JANJGK010000017.1, from coordinate 17,272,799 downwards.
CCCAGTACTCGAATAGAAACGGAAAAAAAAAGGATTCCCCGTATTTCACACGTAATCTCGACCCCCTATGAAACTCGCTATCTTAAGACTGAGTGTTAACCACTCATGACGCTCACGGCCTCGTCGCCTTGGGTATCAACGTTACCAATTAGTCTATTAGTAATCTCCCTCTTTCGCCATCATTAAAGACATTAAAATCATGCTGCCACCATTTAAAATCAAAAGACACCCGCTGCCAACATTTAAAATCAGACACCGCTGCCAACATTTAATTCAGACACCGCTGCCAGCATTTAAAATCAGACACCGCTGCCAACATTTAACTCTGTAACGAGGACAGAATTAACAGTTTTTTGAAAGTGTACGTAACGTGCTCTACGATCTTTCTTCATGAAACGGAGTATGAAAGTTCGCTCATGATAACACTTACATCCATTTTTCTCCCCTCTCTCTCTCTCTCTCTCTCTCTCTCTCTCTCTCTCTCTCTCTCCGTGTATCTCCTCTCTCTCACTCTCTCTCTCTCTTTCACCAAAGCAACTAAATGGACTATTTAAAGAAACGCAATAGTTTCTACAAAAATAAGTTTATTATTCAAATAACCCAACAAGAAATGAATAAAACAAAGCAAAGATTAAAATGCATAATAAATGAATTATCGAGTTAGATAACTAAACTCTGAACTGCAAAACACTTCTGATTAAAGAAGTCTCACTATGGCTAATAGCTTGAAAATATCTAAACTCACACATACTCCCCAAATCAATAACTAGTCATGTCAAAAAAAACAGTCTACCACATGTTATTCGAAACAGTCCACACTGTCCACAGACATCTGTCCACAGACATCTGTCGGAAGAATTAAACATGATAGAAAACTCCCAAAAATACATGAAATGCAAAACACAATAATGGAAAGTGTAAAATGCATAGCCAAGATATGGCAAACGTAACATAACAAAATAATAATATAAAAGAGGTATGAACACTCATATTAAATCTCCCACACCAGTTCAAAAGTTCATAATGATTAGAAAATCGTGGTAAAAAATCACAAGTTCAATTTCCTCCCATAAAAACAGAGATTTCAAACTCTACCTTATCTGCCGATTCAAAGCCTGGATCCTCTCCAAAGCTACGTCTAGACAACTGCAGTTCTATCACGTTAATGAACGATCAAACTCACTTTTAGGGCAGATTTTGGCATAATCTAGATCAAATTAACGCACGTACTCACGAATATACATAACACTTCGGAAGATCACCTGACTGGCAACATTGCCGAGGAATCAAACTATTTGCTGAATACAAAGATTTTACCTCGAGTCTCTCGACCTAGTTTCATCTGACTCCATAAATTCTTCCATCACATCTTAAAGCATTGAAGCTATGACATGCATATATGTGTCCTTTAAAATTGTAGCAGCCATATTTTCTGAAATACATACACACATACATATATACATACACATACACACACACACATATATATATATATATATATATATATATAATATATATAATATATATATATATATATATATATATATATATATATATATATATATATATATATATATATATATATATATATATATATATATATATATATATATATATATGTGTCATATCACATATACCATCCATTAAATCATTATAATTAGAACTAATTTCCCTGCTGTTCTTTGTCTAAATGTATAGTTATTTAATGTAAAAGGCAAGTATTTTATTTGGAAGGTTGTAAACTTTTATATAAATGCAATTTGCGTGTATTTTAGACCCTTCATTTCATTACTGACGTTTGAAGGGGGAAAGCACTCTAAGTAATATATATATATATATATATATATATATATATATATATATATATATATATATATATATATATATATATATATATATATATATATATATATATATATATATACATAATTAGCTCTGGAGAAGCCAAAAATGTTTGGCTGAGGAAAAGCCTACTTGGGACCTAGGATTGAGGAAACGTCTTCTCTCACCAAAGTTTTCTAAACTCAATAAAATTTAGGAAAGTGACATGTGACATTTTTAAAAATGTCTTTAAAGGATTCATGAAATTTTTACCAAAATTACAAATATTTACGGATTTTCTTAAGCAACCATGAGTTGAATACGATACTGAATTTGTTAAGTACTTATAATAAATGCCAAGCTTGAAGGAACTAATTTCGATTTGCCGCGACTTCTATGAAAAACATCGGAAGGGTAAACGAACTGAATAAAGGCTAATAAATTGGAAAATAATTTAAAATGTATTTAAAACATTATTTTCATTCCAAATCGAATAATGAAACCAGGTATACAAGGTAAAGATTTCAGACCAAGGCCTAGTCTAATGAAGTAATAAAAGAAAATAAATGTTATTTAGGCTCTTTTGAAAGTTGTTTACCAGCTCTGCCTAAACTCTCCCGGGGCGGGGGCGGGGGCGGGGGCGGGGGCGGGGGCGGGGGCGGTATTTTAGTTCAAAGGAATGAGGAGGAAGAGGTTTCAGTTGTTTTTATTAGAAGCTACTTCTCTGACAGTGGTATGAGATTTTAGGACTTCAAAGAGATATGATGATTAGGGAGGGAGTGATGAGGGCGGAATTGCTCAAATATATAATAATAATAATCTTTATTTTGGCTCAGGGCCATATGCATGGAATATAAAAATACAATACACACAATCTAGATACATAAGGTAACATGATAAAAATAATTATCGGCAGTATCCACACAGTTGCTGAAGAAGTAGAAAAAAATAGAATTCATAATAACGGCAATGACAGTAATTATATTGAGAATAGCAAAAAAAAAAAAAAATATATATATATATATATATATATATATATATATATATATAAATGATAATTAAAAAATACAGATTGCAGACGAATAATCTCCAGCTAGGGACCTAAGGTGGTTACAGAAGTCAGGTCCAGAAGGCTAAATGCGAATACTGAAAATTGCAAAACTCTGCAATGATATTAATCACAGTAATAATAAAATAGTAAAAATACCAATAATAACAAGAAACGTAGAAATATAATAATAATAATAATAATAATAATAATAATAATAATAATAATAATAATAATAATAATAATAATGACAGATTCTGCAGATGACACTTCATAATTGCAAAAATAGAGAATAAGTCATTTAAGGAACAGACTCCTCATTATCCCATTTTTCCCACAATTTAGATCTTCTTCTTGCCTCACTGCTTAGGATGCTTTGTATGAGCGAATTGCTGCTGTTTCTCAGTCGGGTGATCAGACTGGACATTGTTCGCCTCACAATGATTTTCAAATTATCCAGGCGGTTTTCTATGAACGTCTGCGTGGCGGAGTGATAGGGAGGTGTGTTTGTGAGGCGTCTCAGAACGTCATTGTGAAGAACAGTGATGCGTCTTATGGTCTCTCGGGTACAGTTCGTCCAAAGGGAACACCCGTATATACTGTAGCAGTACGAGCGGAAGAGCAGCAGTTTCGTTTCTCGTGACAGAAGGCAAACCTCCTTGCAATCATGCTGCCAGCTGCACATAGTTTATGACGCCTCCGTTCCGTGTCTGCCCTATCTTTTAGGTCGTCCGTGACAATGTGGCCCAAATACGGAAATTCATGCCCAATTCCAGACGACGACTTTATATCAAGTCTCGTGACTCTTGCTGTAATTTGATTTTTGAGGAATGTTATTCATGTGAAAAAAGGCGAGTAAAAGACCTACGTTCTTTTCTTCCTATTTGGACGTACTAATCCAGTGTTCTGATTATATAATGGTTATATCATATATATGGCTCCAACATAGGCAATAAAACTGCTTCACTTACAATTAAGACCGTTTTACGGTAATATAGATATTTGATGAAGGCGTGAAATATTCCAACACGAGAAATTATTTTTATTCCGCAAGGATTGCACATTTTTTCTGTTCTCTCTCTCTCTCTCTCTCTCTCTCTCTCTCTCTCTCTCTCTCTCTCTCTCTCTCTCTCTCTCTCTCTCCGGACGTTAACGACACTTTTCTTACAGTTCATAACCCGTTCCTTCGACTCATTATTACAATCCATTCTGTTATCTGATCTGCATGACTGCTTGTGAGCTCGTACGTGATCCCATTTTATGAGAATTTGTTGCCAATATAATATGCAAAATATGTAACAATGCATTCATAAAAGAATTAAACACCTGAGTTTGTGGCTTGGAAAATAAAAGCGTAAAAATTTGTATAGCAGTAGCCTCTGAATTCTCGACATTATTTTGAATGGGACATCGAGAATGCGATCTTTGCTCCTACCTCGTGAGAGATTCGGTTGGCGTTTTCGTCTAAAATAGGGTATTAAAGTGACGGTACCTCGGGATTATTTATATAACCAATAGATCCACCACCTATTCGAATTTGCTAGAAATAGTTCTGCGCTGCTCCATAAGCTCTCAGAGCGATTTATACCCTTTGTTGACAGTGAAGTAGCCATGCATTTATGGTTACGACTTGAAATTCTGATATTTCACTTTCTTTTGAATTTGGCATGTTTTTAATTTCTCTCATTTCAGGAGAGGTTATCCAGTGCTATATCAAAAGAAACCATATCCCAGGCGTTGTAAGCACTACTAGGATTCTCTAAGCAGAATCTGAAGTAAGTTGGAGGTGGGGTCTTCCTGTCGAGGAATGCAAAAGTTCTTATTTTCTCCCTTCGCAGTGAAAAAGAGAAAATCTTTGCAGCTTCTTTGAAGGAAAAGCTCCTTGCGGAAGCAAGGTAAATGTTTTGAAATTCTGCCTTAAAGTAAATACCAAGAGCACGAGAAAAGGTTGAACAGCGAAGGATTTTTTTTTCCTCCTAACCAAGACCCTTACTGTGATTTTTTCCCCAATGTGTAAAGGCTATAAGGGCAAAATAGTTTTCTTGCATCATTCAATGGGTCGGAGTGAGAAAAAAGAAAAAAAAATGTAGTTAAGCTACTACTTGAATTATGCAGCCAAAATTTTATCAAATCCGTAAACCCTTCAAACTGATGATTTAGATGCTAGTAAGTGGCGAAATTTTAATTAGGTTTCCAGTTATTACCAAATATAATCTCTAAACTATAAGATTCTATTTGCCTCTGTTGTTGAGAGTAGATGATTTACATTACGTCTAAAATAACGAGAGAAAATAAAATTATTAACTTTAACGTTTATGTACAATTTAGTTAGCCACATACTACTACATTTACGAAAAAATTACTGAGCTTTATATATATATATATATATATATATATATATATATATATATATATATATATATATGTATATATATATATTATATATATATATATATATATATATATATATATATATATATATATATATATATATATATATATATATATATATATATATATATATATATATATATATATATAGAGAGAGAGAGAGAGAGAGAGAGAGAGAGAGAGAGAGAGAGAGAGAGAGAGAGAGAGAGAGCTGAAAAGAACTCCATATACTGAATCGATTACTTATTTAGAAAATATTCACTGTAGCGCGGTATCCTAGTTAATCAGCTCAGTGGTCTGGTAAAACTAAGGTATACTTAACTTTCACAGGTAAAATGTTTTGGAAACATTAATGTACTTTGAGCATTAACTTGGAGAAGCCAAACACCGCTTGCTAATGAGGCATCGGAACCAAATGCGGATAAGAAATGGCGATGTAGAATTTGAGGGGAAGCTTTTACGGAACAGATTTCCTTTATGTCTGAGGCGAGAAACTTTCCTTCGAAAGCTTCTGCGTTCAGAAGGAAAAGTTTTCATCTACAATCCTGCAACATGACGCTGATTTCTTGATAATCATTTTACTGGTAATAATGCTGTTTGTTACTGATGTTATTTTTGAAGATACCAAGTAGCTGCTGGGTTTGTGAGCAATAATACTAATCATTTCGTAAAAGAGGATAAAATATTCACAAATACATACATGCATATATATACACACACACATATATATATATATATATATATATATATATATATATATATATATATATATATATATATATATATACATACATACATACATATACACACACACACACACACACACACACACACACACATATATATATATATATATATATATATATATATATATATATATATATATATATATATATATATATATATATATATTGTTGTTATTAGCAAAATCACAAAATATATAAATACAACGATCTATTAGTTTTTTTAACCAACCACATATTTAAATCCGAATTGATTATTCGTCAAGAATAAAAAAGAATATTGCAGAGATGAAAGGAGAAGCTGAGTGGCTGAGATCTAAGTCCAAAGCAAAAGAAATGCGTAATCAAGCCTTGAGCAGCATAATGGAAGGACGATGGTAGGCTACTGTACTCTCTGAGAGAGACAGAAAAATAGATAAACTGACCGATATACAGGCAATCAAATATAGCTGGGATATATTATATTGCCTTAAAATAAATGTTATCTAGACTGCTAAAACGTGTTTCGTGAATGATAACTGCATAGTGTCTAACGAAAAACTAAAGAATTCTGTTTAAGTGCTATATGCCTCTGCTGTGTTTACATGAAACTTGTACTTTATATCAGGCTTATATAGCATATTACATTAAATTCTGAAAGCTTTGATCTCTCTCTCTCTCTCTCTCTCTCTCTCTCTCTCTCTCTCTCTCTCTCTCTCTCTCTCTTTATAATTTTTGTCGTCTCTCCTTCGCTTTCCCTTTCTTTCAAATAGAAGTACCTAGCCTAACTAAGACGAGAAGCCTAAGTATGGACCATCTGAATAAGTCTTGGGTGCATTGGACCTTCACTGACCAAGTTTTTAATTTCATGTTATTTATAACTACTGAAGACAGAGACAATTCCAGTTGAGCTTGGGAGCTTGGTTAACTGATTGTATTATGTCGCAAAGTGTTTTCATTCTGAAAAACGTACTGTATTGTCTTGTATTTGAAGTCTCATAAAAATACAGGAATGAGATCTAAATTACTGCATAAGCAGAAAAGAAAATTAATTAGTATCACATCACTTTCCTTTTTCACAACGTATATTGGGTAGCGTTTATCTTTACTCTACTTGTGTAAATTCTAATTAGTAAACACTGCTCAAAGTAGCAAAAGAATGAAAAGGCTCTTCGTCTGCCCCCCCTTCCTTTTCTGGTCTATCGTAGCGTGAAGGCATTTTCTTTTACTTTTTCTGCAAAAGTGTCTTCTCCTAAATGATTTAATGGGTCCCCAATCAAAAGCTGAATACATTGTGCCCTCTCATTCCTAGTTACTTTATTTAATATTTCATCAAAAGCATGAGCTAACAACCTGAAACGAAAACAAAAATAAAGAGTGCTTCTGAAGAAGTGAATGTTAAATAGTTGTTTACTAAACGATAATCATAGCATTATTTTCTCAAATATATTACGTGACAGAAGTACAAAGAACAGGCTGAAATCCTTATGGTTAGAGTCACCATGGATTTATAAGCTGCCATGACACATACTTGGAGCCGTCTACTAGTTGGTTGTCTTTACGTGAAAATGACATATCCAGCTAAAAGTATAGAACTTTTTACTCTAAAGTATTTAATAATACGCATATGTTCATAACCCACACACGTATGTGTGTGTGTATATATATATATATATATATATATATATATATATATATATATATATATATATATATATATATATATATATATTCTATATAATAAAAGTGAATATTTGTATGTTTGTGCGCTATAGAAATCCGAACCGCTTGACAGACCCAGACAAAATTTTGGGCGCAGCCCCTATGTCTCCCCAGAAATGTTTAACTCAAAATCAAACACCTATCCCGTGACAGACATACAAACACAGACAAAACAAATGAAATTTCTGTTTTTACCGTTGTTGTTCACCTTTTCTTCAATAACTTTATGGGAGTCACCAGTAGCTTGGGGGGAAAACCATCACCTTTTCTTTTGGTGGCGTCATTAAACTCCTCCCATTGCAAACCCTATAATCAGTTTAGTACATTCAAAAAATTAAAGGGATGTGTTTGACTGTATTAGAATTACTTTCATTCAGTCATAAAGCAATGTAATTCAAAATATAACTTCTACCACCACATCAGTCAGCCCTTACAATCCTCGCCACAGAAAAAGAGTAGTAACAGACCCAATGCTTCCGGGACAGACCTACCCCCTCATTAGAAAACTACTCCCGACGAAATTACCACATTTTTTTAGTGTTCATCTTAAGCCAAACGTATCTTAATCATACCCTGCCAATCAAATATAAATTCTCAAGTGCCATGTGGTATTACCATCATCATATCTAAGATAATTATCAATATAATTGTTAATTACCTTGATAATATTAACATTGAATCAACCTATACCGTTAATTTCTATAAGCCGGGAGGAAACGAATCCATCACCATCCGCACATGCATATTAGCTGACCAAATGCTTCAGTGACAGACCTACTTCCTCTTTAAAAACTTACATGTGACAAAATTACCAATTTTTTTTTCAGTGTTCATCGTATGCCGTCATACCCTGCCAATAACAAAAAACAATTAAATTCTTAAGTACCTTCTGGTATTACTATCATCATATCTAAGTACTTAATCCACTAAAAAAAGCTTCGTAGTTATAGGCACAACTTTGGAGATGAACTGCTGCTCATCCTATTTAGCCTACAACAGTAAATCCTCCATAAAATCAATTTTTCTTTATAACTTATTATATTTCCCTTAATATAATAATTGTTTATTACTTCAGTAAAATCAACAATGAATCATTCTATATGGTTAATTTCGATAATTCGAGATGAAACAAATCCATCACACCGGCGCGTGTGTATTAGCTACTGGCTAAACCCACCATACATGATGTACGTTGTTTCATTTTTTCTATTTGTTCAAATGCTAATTTCCTCATTAATTTGTTGGTTCCTTCTTCGTTCTTACCTTCGGAATTCGTTATAGCGGAATGTAGATCATTACATATGGAAATCTTTTCCGAAAGGCACTTGCAGATCAACGTTTATGGAGGGTAAATGTACATGATGCAAGTGGGGATTAAGTTAAGAAACGGTAACTGCTGCACTCTGAAGAAAGTCTGTATGGTCTTCTTTGGTGGGAGTGGGATAAAGAATATTTGCCGCAACAAGTCAGTCTCTCTCTCTCTCTCTCTCTCTCTCTCTCTCTCTCTCTCTCTCTCTCTCTCTCTATTTTAATCAGACAAGCACCTATATATATATATATATATATATATATATATATATATATATATATATATATATATATATATATATATATATATATATATATATATATCACACATTACCACAGGTGAAAAATAAGAAACGGGGTGTAGGTCCTGACCGGTTTCGACTTTATTTCCAAGCCATTGACGAAGGACTGATACAGAGTGTGAGAAGTCACAAATATATATACTACAAGAACAGTACTGACGAACATACACAACCGTTAGGGACTCCATATCCCCACTCAGGCCGGTGTCGAGGTAGGAGTGGCCTTTAAAACTCATTTGGCTAAAAATCACAATAGACTCTCTGGGGACATTGCTGATAAACAGACCATACCCCACCTCAGATCCACACCTGACAGGTGTCATGGAGGCGGAGTTTGGAAACTCATTAACATTACTACCCTCGTACTGTGTTTACAAATATGATAGTCCTATTTTCATACATCTCTACTGCCTACCTTAAAGTTTAAACAATTTACAAATTTCTTTTGATATTAAAGGATCAAGTTTATACATCCCTTGACTGATATTCATATTATGGTTGTAACTTTCTTTTATAAAGCTAGATTCAATGATGTTCCTTTCCAGTGCATTATTAGAATATACAATCCTTTTTGCCCCTTCCCAGTTGATAGCATGATTGTTCTCACTAACATGTACAAATATACCACTGTTCCCTTGTGCATATCTCACACATTTCTTATGTTGTTCAATTCTTTTTTCCAGTGCTTTCCCGGTTTCGCCAATATAAAAGTTGTCACAAGACTTACACGGAATTTTATATACACACCCTTTAGTATTGTCTGGGGAGTTCTTGATAAGTACATTTTTCATTGTTGTATTGTTCTTAAATGCGACATTAACACCAAAATTCTTAAGAAGATGAGGGATATCTTTCATATTATTATTATAAGGCAAAACAAGCAAATTTTTTGTGTTGTGATTTTTAGCCAAATGAGTTTTAAAGGCCACTCCTACCTCGACACCGGCCTGAGTGGGGATATGGAGTCCCTAACGGTTGTGTATGTTCGTCAGTACTGTTCTTGTAGTATATATATTTGTGACTTCTCACACTCTGTATCAGTCCTTCGTCAATGGCTTGGAAATAAAGTCGAAACCGGTCAGGACCTACACCCCGTTTCTTATTTTTCACCTGTGGTAATGTGTGATAAATGAATCACGTACAAAAGTGATAATAATCATATATATATATATATATATCAACGGATAGGTTTGCTTAAAAAGCAAATGGATGTTACAGACTAAATACACACACAAAACAAAGCCACTACAACACCTTCTAAAAACATAACAAACATCTCACACGTCTCGAACTCTCGCCATACCCGGGCAATAACTTCTCGCTGCTGGGAAGAAAGGGCGTTGGGTCGGGTATGATACATGAACCATACGTACCGGGTCTAAGCGATGTCAGGCAGGGCAGCTGATCGAGACCACAGGTCTACCCCAAAAGCCAAATCAAAAGTCCTTCAAAAGAAGGCATCGTGCTTACCCCATACAAAAATGGGAATAAAAGCACGTTAAAAGAAGAAGATATATATATATATATATATATATATATATATATATATATATATATATATGTATGTATGTATGTATGTATGTATGTATGTATGTATGTATGTATGTATGTATGTATGTAAAGTTATATCATGTTTATTTACAGAACGACAAAACAACTCAGAGGAGATGCAGAAAAGTTTTTGTGAGTCCTTCAGAGTTTTCCCAGGAAGTGTCGGGTTGGTCATCTAGTATATATACAGTATATATATATATATATATATATATATATATATATATATATATATATATATATATATATACATATATATGATATTATCCACATGATTAGGTGCCTACTATCATCAGCAAGAAGCCACTGCCTTCAGTTCCTAATCACTGACTTAGGTATCAGGTAGTTAACCGAATAAAGCGTGGAAAAGCAATCATGGCAAGGCCAGCGACCTCATCCTATAAGAATTGCTGCCAACTGTGTGGGGGGCCCCAAGTTCAAGTCCCGCTCATGACCATTTGAAGAAACTAATAGGTTAACTGCTGAGTAATCATCAGCAGCCATAGCCAGGTTCTCCTAGGTCCTAGCTTGGGTGGAGAGGAATATTGGGCGCTTATAATAGGTGTATGGGTTAGTGTCTCTAGGCCTAACGTGCATTAATTCAGTGACCTGTCGTTGGACTATTCCGCGCTAAACAGCCTTTAAATACAGTCAAACGTTCAATATTTCTTTGCTACAGAAATTACGAAGAATACTAAAAATAAAAATAAATATGACTAAGCAGTAAGATATGAATAAACACCTTTTCTAATATACTAATGATGTTATCAATAAAATGTCATTGAGGAAAAGAATGCATTGTAGATATTAATCAAGGAGTTGGATGACGATATCAGAGCTCATATCGACTGGTGATATTTCTGACATGGCGGTGAATAAGGAATCAACTAAGCACTGGTTTCTAAAAAAAAAAATGTCGAATATTAATAAGTAATTCCCCATAGTTTTAGCTATTTGAATTAATCATTGATTATTCCGTCGTTTAGGACATCAGTATCATGACTTACCTACAGTTTATCCCTCTTTATTTTCTCGTCTTTTTTATCACTACCATTGTTAGCAGTAACAACGACAATGGTAAGGATGCAATGTTCTGCATCTCTGCCATTCACTCTCACGTCAGTCATTCAGACATTTTATTTACGAAATATGTCACAGTGGATATTTTCACTGTAACAACATTATGACGAAACGCATTTCCCGAGTAACCGAAGGAAGAAAACAGGAAAACTTGACTCCAGGCCGTCGTCATTCTGATAACAGAAAATTCCCGTTAATTAACCAAGCATTAGCTTGCATTTTGCAAACCCTTTTGT
>JANJGK010000017.1:17243118-17255618 GCA_039081455.1 Macrobrachium rosenbergii | reverse complement strand
AACTGAACAAACCTTTGGTTCACGTTAATGAAGATGATAACTTGGCACTTGTCGCTACTGCAAACCTCTCAAGGTTGATGATCATTCATGACACGAGTTCAAGAGTAAAATGACTTCCGTACATAAAATATTAAGAAAGTGGGCTTGCTAATTACGCTGGATTTCCAAAATATTGTGGCAATGAGATTTATAGTAATGGAAAAGTGAGACATTTGATTCTCAACCAGGTAAAAAAAATTGTTACGTGATATAACGGACAAATTCACATACATTAAGAAAGCGGCGTCTCTTCTAATGTTGTGAGCAGTCCGTATCTGAGCATCAGGAAATGTGAATTTTGGGGGCTAATTTGAATGGCCCACTCTAACTTTAAAATTTCATTATTTCAAAAAACAACCTCGAAAGTCATACCTCTAGAATACGAGCTTTCAGAAAAACTAAGTATCACGGCCGTATCATTTACCGTTATTGTTCCACAGATATGTTAGGTCCCTCACCCACCCACCCACCCCCTACCCCATCCCCTGAATGCCAAAAATCGATATCTGGGTCTCCGGAACGGCATAACGGATTTCGATGAAATTTGGCACGATTAGAGACCTAAGTGGGAAACCTCTAAAGCCACAGTTTCATCTCGGTCGGTTGAATATTTCCAGAGTTATAGAGGGCCGAAGTCGGGGTTTTTGTGTACTCCGGGTTGCTGAGCTTTACGAACCGCCAACCAACGTGGCGGTTGATATATATATATATATATATATATATATATATATATATATATATATATATATATATATATATATATATATATAGTGTGTGTGTGCGTGTGTGTGCAACCACACTTATCCCTTATGTCAGTGTATAGTGAAAAAGCAAAAGCCAAAACTTTGATGTTGATATTAATCGGCACAGAGGGTTTTCTCAACTGAGAATGAAAATAAAGTGTATGAAACAGGCTCTAATAGGGTCCGTGGTTTAGAAAGGCTCTAAACGAACATTATTTTTTGTTTCATTCCTTCATTTATTATTTTCATTTCTTCAAAACTATTTTCGATGGAACATTCTGTTAAATCATGAGCAAAAATGCTAGTATACCAAATGACAATAAGACATTCAGGTAGTGGCATCAGACTAGGTAAGAAAAGAGGAAATAACGAGGACACTTATGAATTTTATTACAAAAAATAACGCAAACAGAGTAGATGACAGCAGCGGACACTAATTATAAGTCTAGAGTAGGGAAAGGAAAACAAAATGCTAAAGAAAAATAATGATAATGATTTATGACACTAAGAGATTAAAGGCGAGTCAGAATCGAAGAATTATTTTTTGAAATTTGTAAGATTTGTTTGAAAATCTATCAAACTCCCATACAGATATTGTTTTCGATTTATATCTTTTGTAAGTAGTCTATATTTTCAAACCTCATTTTAAACGTGTCTCAAAATACGCCTCAGGGATGAGGTTTCCCAGACCTGTGGTAAGCAGATATAAAGAGACAAAATGAAAACGCAAGCAGAGGAATCTATGAGACAAAGGCTCCTTTTCCCTTGGAAGAAAAATCCCACCTTGTGAGATACTAATTTTATTTCAGACTGACAAACGGGATAAAAAGGAACAGATAAACAAATGAATGTTTGCGAAGCGCCGCTGTAATTCTGAAATCCTATTAGGGCTGAACTCAGACCTTTTTCCCGTTCCCAGCAGAGATTGTTGGCTCAGGATCGAAATCCTTTTTCCGCTCCCGGAAAAGATTGTTGTCTTTTTCTGCGTATTTCGAACCAAATATGCTCACCTAGTATTCAGTGTGCTTGCAGTATTCCTTTACCATTCGATCCTATATCAAGTTATCTCTCTCTCTCTCTCTCTCTCTCTCTCTCTAATTTATTTATGTGAAACACGTGCTCATGTGTTCGTGATTTACACACACACACACACACACACACACACACACACACACACACATATATATATATATATATATATATATATATATATATATATATATATATGTATGTATATATGTATATATATATATATATATATATATATATGTATATATATATATATATATATATATATATATATATATATATATATATATATATATATATATATTTCGAGTTACACCAAACACTCTTTTAATATAAGATGTTATTTTCCAATTCTCATGTTCTACACCGTCTTCGAACACGTTCTGATAAACTGTAAAAACCTGGTAAACATACCTCACTCAGCATTTACAAAGGACCCTAGTATAATGTTTTTTTCCTGAAAACAGTTTATTACGTTTACAGCAAATAATCAATTAACCGGGAGTATCTGCTTCTGAGGAATACATTTCCTTGGGACCCTACTCCATATTGACACTAGGTAAGATTTGCAGCAGTTCTTAATTATTCTAGGATTTTCCAAGAAGCACGCACTGTCGGTTTTAGCACCTGACACAAAGACAGTTACAGAACGTTTAAATATAAACCTTGAATACAGCTCTAGGTATGCCTGAAGGTGTTGAATCGTTAGACATTAAATTCCTACAGACCTCTCTCTCTCTCTCTCTCTCTCTCTCTCTCTCTCTCTCTCTCTCTCTCTCTCTCTCATTTATGTGTGTGGTTATATGTCTTGCTATTGGCGAAAAGGCATTTAATTCTAGAACAAGGCGATCGGTAAATATGTGATAATTGACTCTGTTACGAAGACACTGATCACGAAAAGCAAAATAAAATTGACTTGGTATTTACATCAGTTTCTGTAGACACAATCTCCATATAATAGTCCTCGAAAATCATCTGCCCTACATACTTAGCAAGAACTTTCAGGCACTGAGAAATATAAAAAAAAAAAAATTAGAAAGCAATAAATCCATAGGGGGGCAAGCAAATGGGAGACAAAAGAAATGGGAACCTGCAATGCAAAATAACCATTTAGAATGGTATGTAAATTAATATTTCTAATACATTTAAGAAAAGAGAATGTTGTTATTAGTAGAAAATAGAACGTTTGACCGGGACCCGAGCTAAACTGAAAAAAACTAGTGGTAAATAAGTTATAAAACTAAGGTAATCTTAATTCAAGCCATTATTCATATGCATACTTAATGTTCTTAAGCAGAGTTACTGACAAATAATGAAAGGTATATAGTACACATTAATAAACAGGCTTTGCAAATATTTTATAACCACAATATTGACCTACTTATCACAGTATGCAATCTTATCTTTACACACGTCTACAATATTTTTGTATTTGAGAAATTATATGGTAAATTATATTCACACGCTTCCAGTGCTATATTCTTCAAAACAAAAGCATCAGAGCCCTTTCTAAATCATTTAAAAAAAATCTTCGGAAAGACAAAATCTGAATTCCGAACAGGTTTCCATAAACTGCTGGGCAAATTGACCAACCAGGTGTACGCTCACAGAATGGAAAGGGATTTGAAATCTCAGATAAGAATAGAATAGGCGCTCACTGTTTGACCGCACTCGAGAATGAGTCCGTGATTGCATTCCAAACGGAATGCTGAGGTAGCTGGTACTGCCAATGGCACTCTGTTCCTGATAAAGTCTTTGATATACAGTAGGTGTGAGGATGACAACTTCTTTGACTAGTTAGTGTGTAATTCGAAAAGGCATATTATGTCGTAAAATAAATCTCCAAAACAAATAGTTATTTATTTCCGTCAATGAACCTTAAACATATTTGTATCAATTCTCTTTTTGACAAAAAAAAAAAGGATGGTCTGTTAACCTTGTTATATTTATAATTACTAATTACATTACAATATCTATAAGGATAAAATCCGGTTACAGAGGCGGTAACAATAACGATAAGATGAATCCGCAATTATTACGCTGAAACTAACAAAAGAGGAATCAAAATATATATTCATCCAAAGAATGTTGTATCGCATCTGAAATCATTTCATTTCGAAAGTTACAGCAAACCTTTACACTCTTGGATATTAAGGACTAGATATAAAGAGAAAAGGATAATAAATACCTCCAAATAAATTATACGAAAGTTTTGACCATATTTATATTTATATGCGAAGATTACCAATATTAAAGCAGATGCAAATAAGAAAGCCAACTTTAAAAAAGCAAATATTCTGAAAAATGTAGCCAGAAGCGTACGAGTATACATCCTCCCGAAACTAAATATATATATATATATATATATATATATATATATATATATATATATATATATAAATATAAATATATATATATATATATATATATATATATATATACTCGTATATATATATATATATATATATATATATATATATATATATATATATATATATATATATATATATATATATATATATATATATATATATATATATATATATATACTCGTATATATATATATATATATATATATATATATATATATATACTCGTATATATATATATATATATATATATATATATATATATATATATATATATATATATATATATATATATATATATATATATATATATATATATATGGTCTGCCTAAAATACACAAAGACGGAATTCCAATGAGACCAATATTGTCATCAATCCACGCTCCTAACTATAAATTAGCCAAATATTTAGTACCACTATTAGAACAATTGACTTCTAACCAGCACACTTTAAAAAACTCCGAGGAGTTCAAATCATATATTTTATGCCAAGACTCTGATTTATATATGACTAGTTATGATGTTGAGTCATTATTTACAAATGTCCCAGTGGAGGAAACAATTGAAGTTATTTTGGATAAAATTTTTATCGAACCCAATGACACTTATTTTAATTATGATCGTTGTCTTTTTAAGAAATTGTTGGAGTTAGCAGTGCTGGACACTGCTTTTATTTTTAATGGTTGTTTGTATAAACAGGTAGATGGGATGGCAATGGGATCACCTCTAGGCCCCACGTTTTCCAACATTTTCATGTGCTCCCTGGAGGAGCGCATGTTGGAAAATTGCCCCCTTAGCTTTTATCCTCTTGTATATAAACGGTTTGTCGATGACACCTTCGTTCTTTTCAAATCAGCTTTTCATGCTGATCAGTTCCTCTCGTACATTAACGAAGTAGATCCGAATATTAAGTTTACATTAGAAAGAGAGGACAATAATCAATTACCATTCTTGGATGTTTTGGTGTTCCGACATAATGACAGTTTTAACACTTCCGTTTTTAGAAAAAAGACTTTTACTGGTCTGGGTTCAAACTTTTATAGTGGTTGTTTTTATTATTTTAAACTAAATTCAATTTTTACTCTCCTCCACCGGGCTTATACTCTAACCTCTTCTTGGGACTCTTATCATAAAGAAATAATTTTCTTGCACAAATATTTTACTGATAATTGGTTTCCATCTCATGTTTTCTTTAAACACTGCAAGAATTTCTTAAATAAGAAACTATCTCACTCGGCTGTTATAAGTACAGTACCACGGAAGAAACTCTATGCAGCTATCCCATACGTCCTAGACGATAAATTTAGAAGTAATCTGAAGTCTGCAATAGAAAAACATTTTAACATGTTGCAAGTCATTTTAATACCAAAAAATCCACTTACAATAGGGTCCCTTTTTAAATTTAAGGATAGAATCTGCCCAATAATGCAATCGTCAGTCGTATATAAATATACTTGCCCCAGATGTAATTTGGGGACTTACGTGGGATCGACTAAACGATTGCTGAGGGTCAGAGCAGATTCACATAAAGGTGTTAGTCACCGTACTGGTTGCAGATTGTCCAATCCAGAATTTTCTAATATCAGAAATCATTCAAATATATGTAATACAAGTATTGATTATTCTGACTTCTCTGTTTTGGGCCAAACAAGTCATCCACACGAACTGCTAATTTTGGAATCGTTATTCATAAAACAGCTAGTTCCTAAGTTGAACTCACACACCACCTCTGTTCAGTTGTATCTGGCTTGAGCCAGTTTTCTTTGCTGCTTCCTTTTCTCTTTTAGTCATTCAGTCTTCAACCTTTTAGTCTAGCAGGTGCTTTTTATGAACTGTCTTGTTTTAATGTATATTTATATAGCATGTTGAGACTCTCTTGAAGTCGTTAGTCTTATTCCATGTATTTTAATTTGTAAATTTTCTTTTTTAGCCTTGATGATGTAACAAAGTGTTACGAAACGCGTCGGCAAATAAATACCACCTACAGATGACCGACTATCTCCTTGTCACCCTGTCCTGAGATATATATATATATATATATATATATATATATATATATATATATATATAATTATATTTGTATATATATGTATGTATGTATGTATATATATATAGATATGTATGTATGTATGTATGTGTATATATATACTGTATATGTATGTATGTATGCATATATATATACTGTATATGTATGTATGTATGCATATATATATATATATATATATATATATATATATATATATATATATATATATATATATATATATATATATATATATATATATATATATAGTGTGTGTGTGTGTGTGTGTGTGTGTGTGTGTGTGTGGAGAGAGAGAGAGAGAGAGAGAGAGAGAGAGAGAGAGAGAGAGAGAGAGAGAAAGACGAACTTAAATATTTCCTCATCTGAAATCTGTTGAGCCCAAACAGCCGTGATGACAAAACAGAAAGCGAAAAGAAATATTATTTCCGAAAATCTTGAGCAAAGAAAAATCTCTGAAAATAAAACATTTATCACAAATTCTCACAGAAAAAGAAAATCAAATGCCTTTCCTTCAACGTAACTCTCATAGCGTAGAAGTTTATCACAATTTTGACGTTGGCAATCCTACGTAAAAGGTATTTTCATGAAAGCTACTTAAGCCATAGGCTTGAATGGAGCTGAACGTTGTAAAAATAACACTGTGACGCAGATGGAAGAGAAGATGTACTCAGAAATGGAACTAAGGGAGATTCTAAAAGAATACGTTAAAATTATGAAATAGCTGACTATAGCAATTTCTGCGGATTTACACTTTTAATTCTTTGTAACTCACTGAATAAGTATGAGCAGCGTTTTTAAATACTCGAATTTAGCTTTGAAAAAGCAGGCACAAACGGAGGTGACACAAAACTGCGTCTGAAAAAAAAAGAGTTTCAGATGAACCTCATTATCAAAGAATTTCCCCCTCATTAGTGTCCTACTTCTTATGTAAAGAAAACTCAACACAAAAGAAAAAAAAATAAGCTTACGAGATACCCTCATCATAACATACAAGTTTGGTAAAGAAGAGTTGTAAATGAGATAACCATAAATCTCGGTTCAACAAGCACCCGAGAAGGGGGAAGGGGGAGACCATAAAAAATAAAAATGCGAAGACCGTTACCTTGAGTGCTTGTGGCAAACAGGGGCCCGGAGGTAATTTGCTCTGCAATGGCTGCCGAGGGCAAACATCTGAATGTGGCCTCATAATGGGCGAACAAGGCTTCGTCTGGGACGTTTATTGTACTGATAACAATTCGGACCGACGCAACGTTGCCAGTTCAGCAGACGTTTTCAAGGGAAACGTTTCTGAAAATTCTTGACTTGTTTTTACTTGCCTTTTCTCAGGTTAACTGCAGAAGTTAAAAGTTAAGTATACCTTAGTTTAACCAGACCACTGAGCTGATTAACAGCTCTCCTAGGGCTGGCCCGAAGGATAAGACTTATTTTACGTGGCTAAGAACCAACTGGTTACTTAGCAACGGGACCTACAGCTTATTGTGGAATCCGAACCACAGTATAGCGAGAAATGAATTTCTATCACCAGAAATAAATTCCTCTAACTCTTCATCAGCCGGCCGCGGGAATTGAACTCCGGCCCATCGAGCGACAGTCTGAAGCTCAACCGACTCAGCCAAAGAAGGGCTTAGTAGATGGCATTGATTAGGTGCGTATATATCTGTTTCATCATTTCTTTTCTCTTTTAAAAGTAAACAACTTCAGCTTTGAATAAATAATATGAAATACGTAATATGCATAATCTGTATAAATTAAGGTTTCGTCTTTCAGGCACAAGACACCTTGACCTAATCATCCTCAAAACCTTCTCCCTCAGCCAGCGCCGGATTAAAAGAAAAAGTGATGGATGTCGAAATTTCTCATCCGAAATATAATAAAATTTGTCTTTGTCTTTTTATTAGAATTTTAGAAATAAAATTGATACCATATCAGTAATATGAACGAAGTTTTGCATATGTATTATAAACTAGAATAAAAAAAAAGAACATGAAGACACCGCAAAAAATAAACAAAATAACAAAAATTGCCTGAGAACTATCTCTCTCTCTCTCTCTCTCTCTCTCTCTCTCTCTCTCTCTCTCTCTCTCTCTCTCTCTCTCTCTCTCTCTCTCTCTCTCTCTTCGTGTTACATGCTGTATATGCAAACTTATTAAAAGTTAATTGAATAACATTCGTTTTAATTCAACCATTGAAATGATAATATACTATACTATTGCTTCCTGAAATTTTCGTTCAAGCTATCACTTTATCGAATATTAACTTCACATAAAAAAATACCGCCATACTGGCATTATTGTAGTATTAATTAAAACGAAGTCCCTTAAAATTAAGTTGAACTGAAAATTCGAAATACCTTTACCTCACTTTAATAGATCTAGATCTCCACTTCCCTTCTCAACTTTTCTAAAGCGATCAATTCCTATTAATTTCTGAAGGAAAGTTTCAGAGCTTTTAAGTGAAGTGCCCATCGAAGTCGCCTCTTAAAACTTTAATGGTTCTCTAGTGAAAAAAGCTGTAAGATCGTTTCCCACTATCTGATGTGCGAGAAACCCTTATTCGATTAGGAGAGAGGAGCCCTCATAGCTTCTTCTCCAAAGCCTTTGAAGAAGGAGAAAGGCAGTTCGTTGCTGAATAGGGTAAAACTACAAGAAAGAATTTAAAAAATTGGGAATCAACAAACAAATCGATGCTGAATTCAGTGTAAATGGCGTAACACTACAAAACAGAATGAATCATTTCGTGAATAAACAAAAATAATATTGAAATAATGCAAAATTAATATACTTCAAACATTTTAACCAACACTAGGTTAATAGAAACTTAGGTGAATCACAGATCAACTACTTCATAAGAAATAGCAACAGTCACACCACCTCTCTCTCTCTCTCTCTCTCTCTCTCTGATAATTTAAAACGTCAGGCAAGCTTTTATGACTCCTTAGCAGAGAACAACTACACGATAATTGTATCTCTTTGTTGCTGCAAGGGTATAGAAATGATTCCCAAACTTATAAGCAATTTCCAAAACTAATAAATCAGATGTCCTCAGAGCCTCAAAGCAAAGTCACTAAGCCAGTATATATACTGTATATATATATATATATATATATATATATATATATATATATATATATATATATATATATATATATATATATATATATATATATATATATCAAAGGTCGAAGGCGGTTGCTTTAAACCTGATGAACAGCATCGAGTTAGGGGAGAAGGAGAATTCCTTGTATTTCCTTTCAATGTACTTTATTATGCTGACGTTTCAGGACCATGTGTCCCATTTTCAAAGCTATAAATTAAAAAGACAACAGAATTAATAATAGACTCAGATTTTAAAACGAGAAAAAAAAATTTTACATAAAAGTATAAAAAGAAACATAACAGAAAGGAACAATGAATACCAAATAGTGCTGAAGGCAAAAGATGAGTGACATTCAGGGTCCGTTTTGGTTCCAATGGAAACTCACGAGAGGTATAGAGGTGTTGACGTGGACTGAGTATTTAACTGGGGAACTAGTTGTTTAATAAAAAAGAGATTCTAGTATTGACAGTTGGTGGTCATTCGTAGCTTTGCCTATTATTTTGAAATCCTTGTAATTGATATTATATCTGCATTTTTTCCCGTGGTCTCTTATGCATGAAAATTCGGGGCTTGATAATTTAGCACCCGTTCGGTAGCTTACGCCACGATGAGAGTCTAATCTCACCTTCAATAACCTACGAGTGGAGCCCACGTACTTCCCCAGGTCACATCTGGGGCAATTAAACAGGTATAAGACTCCTGAGGTCATCAAAGGGTGATGACTTTCTTTATATTTAAACATAGACTTGATCGTCATTGGATTATTAGGTATTAGTTTCAATTCGACAGCCGGTAAATATTTGTTTATCTGTCGTACATCTTGGTAAAAATGTTTATCGTAGAGAAGCGGGACACTTGCATAGAAAGATAGTTTAGGTACTGTTGGTATTCTGAATTTTGGTTGAAAAATATTATTTAAAAATTTGCGCAAATGTTTGTAAAAGAGCTCAGATGGGAAACAGTTATTAATGAAATATTGGTGGAGATATAGAATTTCCTCGTGAAAACCATTCCAGTCAGATGTTAAACTAAAGGCCCTGTGAAAGAGGGTAGACAAAGAATTTAACTTAAAATTAAAGAAACAATGGCTATAAAAATTAGAACCCAGACCGGTAAAAGTTTTTTTTCCTAAAAATCGTGGTATTAAAATGATCATCATGTCTTGAAACCATTATATCTAAGAAAGGCAATTTATTTTCACTTTCATATTCGACTGTAAACTTTATGTTTGGATGCATTTGGCTGGCATACTCAAGAAATTCATCTGCTCGATCTCTGTTCCTGAGCAGTAGAAAGGTGTCATCAACATATCTGCTGTAAAAAAGCGGAAGGCAAGCCAAAGGGCAATCGCCCAGCAGGCGCTCCTCCAGGGAGCACATAAAAATGTTTGCAAAGGTAGGACCTAATGGAGATCCCAAGGCCATTCCGTCAGTTTGAACATACGATTTCCCATTAAAAATGAAGGCTGTGTCCAGCACGGCCAATTGCAACAGTTTTTTAAAATCCGTGATATTAAAATTATTAAAAATGGTATCTGGGTTAGGAAAAATTCGGTCTAAAATAATATCAATTGTTTCTTCCACAGGGACATTAGCAAAAAGTGACTCCACATCTAAACTATCCATAAAAAGATCTGAGTCTTGTGATAAAATCCTTTCTTTAAAATTATCAGAGTTTTTAATACTATAATTATTGGTAGTTAAGGGTGCTAGAAGTGGGACTAGAAATTTAGCCGGTTTGTAATTAGGCGTGTCATATGAGGTAAGTATAGGTCTCACTGGGATACCTTCTTTATGAATTTTGGGTAATCCATACATTATCCCATAGGAAGCACCTGTGCTATATAAGGATTCATAGGTATCAGCACTTATAATATTTTGGTCTTTTAAACTTTTTAAAAATCGATTTATTCGATCCTCGACTTTAAAAATAGTAGAATACTGAGGTTCTCCTATTTTTTGAAACTTTGTTTCGTTTCGTCTCCCAAAATACTTTCCATTTTCTGTACTTACTCCTGTTTGTTTAAGAGTCCTCTCATGAGTCCGCCGGACAATTGATACATAGTCAGCTATACTTTTATTGAACATGAATTTAAAAACGATACGGTCAACAATCGATAACTTATCAATAACATTCATAAAAAGGCCATTAGCGAGTCCTGTAAGTTTAACAACATTCTTACTCTTATAATTAATCTCCATGTCTAACAGTTTCTTAGTTGCTTCATCATAAAATGGGGTTTGGTATGATGAAGCAACTAAGAAACTGTTAGACATGGAGATTAATTATAAGAGTAAGAATGTTGTTAAACTTACAGGACTCGCTAATGGAAATAAGGGAGATTCTAAAAGAAAGCATTAGAATTATGAAACAGCTGACTATAACAGTTTATGCGGATTCACATTGTTAATTCTTTGTAACTCACCGAATAAGTATATACAGCGTTTTTAAATAATCGAATTTAGCTTTGAAAAAAACATGAACAAACAGAGGTCACACAAAACTGGGTCTGAAAAAAAAAAATGAGTTCCAGAGGAACCTCATTAGCAAAGGATTTTCCCCTCACTAATATCCTATTTCTTATTTAAAGAAAACTCAAGACAAAGGAAAAAATAAGCTTATGAGGTAATATCCTCATCATTAACATACGTCTTCGACAAAGACGTGTTTTTAATGAGATACTGTAACCATAAATCTCGGTTTAAGAAGCCCCCGAGAAGGTGGGAGGGGGAGGCCATCAAAAAAAAAAAAAGAAAAAAAATGCGAAGACCGTTACCTAGAGTGCTTGTGGTAAAGAGGAAGACAAACGGGCCCGGAGGTAATTTGCTCTACAATGGCTGCCGAGGGCAAACATCTGGATGTGGCTTCGTCTTGGACGTTTATTGTACTGACTGACCGACGCAACGTTGCCAGTTCAGCAGACGTTTTCTAAGGAAACGTTTCTGAAAATTTTGACTTGTTTTTACTTGCCTTTTCTCAGCTTAACTGAAATGTATGTGGCATTGATTAGGTACGTACGTACCTAGTTCATCGTTTTTATCTCTTTTAAAACTGGATAAAGATCGGTCAGATGACACTTATGAATTTCATCAACTTCAGCTTTGAATAAACATTACAAAAGGCCTAATATGTAATTTGAATAAATTAGGCGTCGTCTTTCAAGCACAAGACACCATGACC
>JANJGK010000017.1:17228118-17238118 GCA_039081455.1 Macrobrachium rosenbergii | reverse complement strand
TCTGATTAGATGTCACTTTTTTTAAGCTGGAAGGTAAAAAACTTATATTTCCACTAGATTTCGTAACGGCATAACCCGGGTTAACAAGCAAACAACACAAGAAATGATTAAGTCGTCACCTTGCGCGCAAGTGCTAAAGAGGAAGTCTGCACTGGCTGCTGAGGGCAGACAGACACCTGACACTTGCCTATTCATGAGCAGAGCAACTTCGTCTTAGGTGTTCATAATGCAGATAACTCAAATGAAACAAACATTGCTGGTTCGACAGACGCTTTCAGGCATAGTAAAATAAGACACGCTAATAAAAAAAAAACATTATCCAAAGAACAAAAAATATATTTCTGTAATGTCTACCATAAATTTAGTCCAGTTTGGGAAAGTACTTCGCTACATTATGTGAAATCACAAAAAATAGAACTCGTAACAAATTAGCTTTCACCGTCTCTTATGAATCATTAATTTTAATATTACATGGTAATTCTAAAGAACTTAGGTAAACTACTGTAGTAAGCGTTACTTTGATGGAAAACAGAATAAGAGAGAGAGAGAGAGAGAGAGAGAGAGAGAGAGAGAGAGAGAGAGAGAGAGAGAGAGAGAGAGAGAGAGAGGGGAACTGCTCTTCAGGTACTTTTAGCCCACAAATGAATAGGTATTCTCTTGCCTTTGTGGAGAGGAGGAGGCCGGAAAATGTCGATATCATTAAAAGCTTCGTCGAAAGGGATGGAAAGACGCAGGTAGGGGAGCCAGGTCTTCAACTAACAGGTGGTGGAAGTAAAGACCTGAAAATTATACGAAGATGACGAAAAACTCAGAGGAGAGAGAGAGAGAGAGAGAGAGAGAGAGAGAGAGAGAGAGAGAGAGAGAGGATGGGGCTTTCAGGCCCATTTTCCCACAAAGGAATAAATTGTGCTTTGGGGGGGGGGGGGGGGGGGAAGAACGAAGCGTGAGAAGAAAGGTTGGGGCAAGCTCCTGCGTACATCAAAAATTAAATCCTAATGTAGGCGATTTCTTAGGAGCTTACCCAGGACCAATAGTGATAAGAACGAATATGAGTATTTGAACGTAATTACCCATCTCTATCTATCTTTCTATCTATCTATCTATGTATGTACGCATGTAATTCTATTAAATGCAAAATATTGAATTAGCAAATACTAAGGAAGATAGTAATAAAAAACCTACAAGCTAGAAAATGAGGCTTAGAGTGCGTGAGAATAATATGTTACATATTAAGAAACATCTAAAGACTAGGAATGAACGAAGATAAATGAAGCAGACTACTAAAAACAATAGAATAAATGTTATGAAAAGAAAAATCTTCATTACCAATCGTTTGAAATTACATAGGCAATGTTCTCTATAGCTAAATGGAAAGTACAAGAATAAAACGCAGATTAATAGAATAAGAACCTCTTTTTGTAATGCATCACTGCCTTGTTTCCTTCGCGTGACAAAGGTATAACTTCTCTTGAATACTCATGATCCGTTTCTAAACACTTTGAGCAGGGAGAGTCATAACACCATACAGAATAACTCCAGGGACGATTCAGAAGACTGGTATGTTTGTACCTGACTCTGCATAAGGAACGAAATAAAAAAGATAAATGTGGAATAACATAATGCATGCTCACTGCTTCAAGCTAAAGAAATTTTATTGTTTGCATTTTAAGAAGGTAATGGGTGAGAAGGTCTATAATGTCAAGGGTATTTTTCTTTTTCTTTTTATGGCAGGGCAAGGAGTAATAAGGTTGCATTTCTGCAAATGATTCTGTTCTCCCGTCGAAAATCTGATTTCTTAGATATTGAAAACAATTTTTCGAAAGCTATCGAGCTACATTTTATTTTTGAGCTTAAGCAAAAGTGCTGGTAAACATGGCTATCGTCAGAATTTTAGTTTGTATTTGTATACATACATACATATATATATACATATATATATATATATATATATATATATATATATATATATATATATACATATATATATATATATATATATATATATATATATATATATATGTGTGTGTGTGTGTGTGTGTGTGTGTGTGTGTGTGTGTGTGTGTGTGTGTGTGTGTGTGTGTGTGTGTGTGTGTATGCTGAATATATACATACAAAATATCTAATTGTTACATAATTCCAGTAAAGAAAACTTGTCAAAGAAGCGATTCCTCACCAACAGGTCTCATATTTTCGGCTTCATAGGTTCAACTTACTGAGCACTTCTGCATAAGCCCAGAGAACCTTAACGGAATAACATTTCTTGGGCCATCTCATATTTCATGCTAAGATGATTTTCTTGTCTCTAAGATAAAAATCTAAAGTGCTTTAGAAATTAAATCTACTAACGCACTGCTTCTTATTCTCACTAACTGAATATCGAAAATACTCCTTTTAAATATACCGTGTCTCTGAAAGAATATTATAATTCTTTAGTTTCTCATTAAATGTTAGTTACAATGGCAAAGCGTCACTTTTACAGACTATAATATGATTATTTATGTATTGTCGTTATTTCTTCATGATCTCTACTGAACATTTTTATTATCACTGAAGTCGAAACATTTTCTGCAAGACACTTCTGAGAGTAAGAAGAGAAGAATGTAATCTACAGTTCAAGAGGTAAATTACGTAATTTCACTAAAATGAACCATATGTAGATTACAATCAATTTTCCCTTAAAAGTACTCTGTACATGTTCTGAAGGATGAATAAAAGATGAATAAAACCTAAAACTAATTTAGGTACGTTGCTGACTGCTGGTAGTTTTTCCAAAATTTCTGAAGCCAAAAAGTAATAACATATGAAAGTACTTTTTCATTCTAATGTGGTCTTTATATCTAGTCCATAATCAATATTATCATGGACTAAACACCGTTCCATGTCTTTTATCGTCATAATCACCAGTTAACTGGCAACAGAGCAGACGTTGCCTGACAAGAGAATGCTTTTGAAACGACGTTTTCCATCAGGATAAATCCATTCCACTCTGTTCGCTGAAGAAAGATGGAAAATGACGGAGAGGGTTTGCAAATGGGGGCACCTTCAAAAAACGCTTCTTTCTCTCTCTCTCTCATCTGAGAGAAGTTCAGAATCCCCCTCACAATTACGCAGACTAAACTTCAAGTCCAGAAGAACAAATTATACGGGGAGAGCAATCAGTCTGGATAAGGGGAAAGGATTCGTTCAAGAAAGAACTATTCCGGGGTATGCTATTGGGAAGAAGACGTTCAATGCACTGTGAAAACTGAGGCTACTGTGAGTCGAAGGTTTTTCTTTATGATAGCTTTTGATGAAGATGGAGTGGAAACCTAATGCAATAGTCAGATTATATATATATATATATATATATATATATATATATATATATATATATATATAATATCTATCTATCTATATATACAGTATATATGTATATATATATATATATATATATATATATATATATATATATATATATATATATATATATATATGCATGTACGTATGTATGTATATATATATATTATATTTATCTATCTATCTATCTAACTATATATATATATATATATATATATATATATATATATATATATATATATATAAATATATATATATATATATATATATATATATATATATATGTATGTATATATATATAATATATATATATATATATATATATATATATATATATATAATATATATATTTATATATATATATATATATATATATATAATATATATATATAGTATATATATAGTATATATATATATATATATATATATATAAATATATATATATATATATATATATATATATATATATATTTAATATATATATATATATATATATATATATATATATATATATATATATATATATATATTATATATATATATATATTATATAAATGGGAAAACGAGTCTGTTTGACTGTTTGCTTGTTTGTCTGTTAGTTCCAAGTGAACGTCTCCAACAGTGAAACGATCAGTATGAAATTTGGCACAGAGGTTAAGCTATCATAGGGTCCGAACATAGGCTAATTAGATTTTCTTAAAAAACATAAATAACCCCCCCCCCCTAAAAGTTACTACTTCTACCCCTCCCCGCCGCCCCCAGGATATAACTTTCTTATTTTTGGGACAATTTGGTTCAGATTCGTAAGGTAGGCTATTGGTGCTAATTGCATTACTTCAAAATAGTTATCAAGCCGTTCAGGGCCCTTGGGGAACCCCCCTGAAATGTAACTTTCTTGCTTTGGGGCCGATTTTGGTCAAATTTAAAGCATGGGTTACTGACGCCAACTGCATTATTTATGAATTATCATAAGAATGTTTGGAGCCCTGGGGAACCTCGTATGTCCCCCTCCTCAATATAACTTTCTTATTATTTTGCCTATAACGTTGAAATTCGAAACGCAGGTTAATAGTACCAAGTGCATTTTGAAAGTTCCACATAAATGGGAGATATTGAGGAGAAGCAATGGGGATATGGAGTGGAGATGTGTACGAATCCCTTCCCCTTATCCAGATTACACACACACACACACACACATATATATATATATATATATATATATATATATATATATATATATATATATATTATAATTAAATATATAAACGTATAATGTACAGTATATATACTGTATGTATGTATATGTATATATATATATATATATATATATATATATATATATATATATATATATATATATATATGTATATATATATGTGTGTGTGTGTGTGTGTGTGTGTGTGTGTGTGTGTAATCTGGACAAGGGGAAGGGATTCGTTCAAGAAAGAACTATTCCGGGGTATGGTATTGGGAAGAAACGTTTAATGCACTGTGAAAACTGAGCTTATTGTGAGTTGAGGGGTTTTTCTTTATGATAGTTTTTGATGAAGGTGGAGTGGAAACCTAATGTAATAGTCAGATTACATCTATCTATCTATCAATCTATCTATCTATCTATCTATCTATCTATCTATCTATATATATATATATATATATATATATATATATATATATATATATATATATATATATATATATATATATATATATATATATATATACATACATACATACACCACTAGCTGATGTACCCGCTGCGTATATATACAGTATATATATGCCATTTGCATAGTAACCTATTGTTATTGCTGAACAGCTCGAACAGTCAATCTCGATTGTAAAAGTTAAGCCCATATTCTTAACATTTTATGAATCCAATTTTTTTTTTATTTTTTGCATGTAAAATAATATATCATTACCATACGTGTTTGTATAAAAACTCACACTTACTAAATGAGAATACTCAAAGAATACCTTCCTAAGTTATAATTATCAAAAGAGTTTGACTTCAACAACCGTTTTCTAGTGAAGAAAAATTATTGACATGGAGGTGGTGGCCCATTCCTTGAATAATTACATTTCTTCCATGGACTAGAAAGGGCATCCTCCGCCTGCCATGATTACATGTGCAATGCAATCTACACGAGATTATGTTAAAGTAATTCTGGCTGCTGCTCTAAAGCTCGCCAGTCCTACTTTGAGAGCCCCAGTTTCCCCAGGTAAATCTGAATACAAAAAAAGCAGTGTGTCAGCGGATATAAGCAAAGACAAAGGAAAACGGGCTTTTATGTTCTCTCTCTCTCTCTTTCTATCTCTCTCTCTCTCTCTCGTGAATGATTACACCTTAAAGAGACCGATCACTCAAGGGATGCGGCTGAGAGTTTACAGAAAGGGAAGAAATTGAAGTTATTCCCCTAATAAGAAAACATAAGATAGACGATATCGATTTCATAAAGGGTGCGTTGATTAAGGAAACTGATACCGAACACTGACGAACTAGTAGGGAATAGTATTGCCAAATATTGAACACATTGAGGAGGATTTACTTTAAAGTTAGCTTGAAAACAACTGGGAATGAGAAAGCATAGGCGCGCGCGCACACACGCACACAAAATGGAAATAGTAAACATGAACGAAGAGAAAATATTGAGTAATTGGGAAGAGCATTACTGTAAGAGTAATCTGAAATGTGTTGACGCAGGGTTAGAGAGGGTTCCCTTTGGAAATACACAGGATACTTAATTATTTCCTGGTGAAATGCATAATATCAATGGAAGCTTAAAATATCGTAAAAGAGAGTCAATAAAAAGTAAATGTTAAACAGTATACAATATTAATCCCGTGTGATTTAAAGTACAGTAATCGGAATATTAAAGATTTTGCCGTCATTTTTATAATGTATTTGAGTAGAACTCGAAAGATTTTGCTTCCCATAAAATAAATAAAATATGTTTTTTACCAATAAATGAAAAAGAAAAAAATTCATTCAGTGCTCAAGGATGATTTTTTCGTCAGAAGTGGAATCACAGTTGTAAATCAATAGTGACATACCTAATCAACACAACTGAATGTTAACCCAAACAAGCTGCCGAGAGTCATCTTCAGTAGGTCAGCGTTAGAGAGTTCAAATTAAAGGCGAACGGATTTAACGCGTTGGATTACTGGCGCTGAAAGCAGGTGTACCCAATAAGAGAAGCGTGACGCGTGCGTTCGGGAAGCATATTTCAATGAACGCATTTGTTAAACTGAACTGTGATACATTGGTACTGCCGTGTCGAAAGAAATGTTTAGTTTTAACTCAATTGTCGTTTCTTGGACGTTACTCACTGTCTATGGTTAGAACGAAATAGAGATAGCCACTTTCAATTGACGGGAAACAAGAGGAAAGAATAAACTATATCCTATAAATCGAAATTACCTGTCTTTTGTACGTAACACTAACTGCAGGCGCCTAGTAAACCTGTTTCTTTACCTTATCTAATGAAACCGTCTGTTAAAAGATGGAATTATAATGCATGTACTGTAATTAATAGGATTTACTGGCTGGGTAGAAAGAAGCATCAAGATTTAATTATTGACTTATAATAAGCATCAAGCTTTAATTACTGGGTAGCAATAAGCATCACGACTTAATTATTGTCAAAAAATTAGCATCATGATTTAATTGTGGAATAGAAATAAATATCAGAATTTAATGTTTAAATAAGTATGTACAGAAATTAGTGTTTAGAAAAAAGGAATGGCGCCGTTGTTTGTAACAAATGGTCACGAGGAAATGACTTTGCTGTACTATACATTCTCTGCACTCGATTTCCTTTGATGATATTCTTTCTTACTAAGGACTTGTTTCTTCATATTTCAATAAATAAATGGCGCTGACGTTGACATGGAGTTGAGATATAAAACGATAACTGATGTAAAGAAAGCAGACATAAAACCGAAAAGAAACTCTTAAAGAGGGTTAAATATAGAAATTACAGCCTTCGATGTCCTCGTGAATTAATATAACTATTAAAGATAAATGAAGTTATTACTACAACTATATAGTCATCTTAACAGAGAGACTCACATCTACAGCATGAATGTCTGAAATGACGGTGAGACACCTTAAACAAGTCTTCAATATCTATAACTTTACAACTGTAGGTAAAGAAAAATATAGAAAATATTTTGATAAAAAAATGACGATGAGATGCCTAACATTTACAAAGACGCTGGCTTTTTCCTCTTTTGATTTTGCTAAAAGAAGAAGAAATGTTCCCAGAGAAGTTGTAATGATGTAGACCAGTAGATGGTTTTGAATGAGCATATTAAAAGTAGGCCGCAGAGCTGTGGAGGGAGGTTGATGTGGAAATACTAAGAGTGAACTTTCCTCCCCTGTATACCCTGGGAGACGGGAGGGCAGACTTGTGAATAGGACGCTCAAGGGTGATATGTGATGCGTGAAGAGAAGGGATACGGGTGGACCTATGCCATAAATTTAAAGAAAATAAAAGATCTTATGTGAGAGAGAGAGAGAGAGAGAGAGAGAGAGAGAGAGAGAGAGAGAGAGGTGGGGACTTCTATATCACACATACTTATAGTGGAGTGTGTACATACAATATATATTCTGGAAATGAATAAAAACAGTTTTGGCAACATTCTTTCTCCGCAAACCAAGGAATTGGTGTTACAAATAAGTCGTTCATGCTTACTGATATAAATGAGACACGCTAACATAAAAATATACAAATCCATCTTTGTAAAAGTCAAGTTGATGGAAAGAAATACAAAAAATTATGTCCAAAGCAAAAAATCTCAAAATATATTATAATTACCTTCTATATTATATTGGAAGCAATATAGAGAACCAGTTCATCCTTTGTCAGTTTTTACAGCTCAACAGATCCCTTGAATTCTTCAAGTAAGATAATTTTATCTTGAAGATGCATTAACAAGACATTTATACCTGTTGTAAAATACTCACACAGACGCGAAAGGAATATCACAGAAATATATTTTGCTTGTAAGCACAAACAAGTGAACTGGAAATAGAAGCAAAATAATGATCAAACACTGCAATGAGATGAGCTTAATGCTTACACGCATTAAATTCTTTAAAAAATCCCTGCCTTACTGCGTGTAAAAGTTAAGTATACCTTAGTTTTACCAGACCACTGAGCTGATTAACAGCTCTCCTAGGGCTGGCCCGAAGGATTAGACTTATTTTATGTGGCTAAGAACCAATTGGTTGCTTAGCAACGGGACCTACAGCTTATTGTGGAATCCGAACCACATTACAGCGAGAAATGAATTTCTATCACCAGAAATAAATTCCTCTAACTCTTCATCAGCCGGCCGCGGGAATTGAACTCCGGCCCATCGAATGAAAGTCTGAAGCTCAACCGACTCGGCCAACAAAGGGCTTGTTACCTATAGTAGAGACTGAGATTACTGGACATGATAAAAAATAAATTAAACACAAAATTCCCCCAAGCCAAAGAGCTTTTTAAGTACCTCGATTATCTCACTAGATGTTATCGCTCTTGCTATTTTCTTTTCCACAAACAAGAACCACAACAGATACACAGAAAGATGCACGTTAACACAATTCTGGCGCACAATCGCTTCTCGTTAAGCCTGCGTTTTTATTCGAACCGAATTCCTAATTAAGGCAAATTTCCTCTGCTGGAGTTCGTCTGTATGTGAAGTGGTTAATTTTCTTAAAGAAAAGAAGAGAAAAGTATAACACTGCGTTATGCTAGATTTTATCACAGCATAACTCGGTTTGAATTATACCCAGAGCTTGTGGGAATCGAGAAACATGAGGAGGTTGTTACCTTAATTGCGCGCGGTAGAGAGAAATGTCAACACGGGTCCATGGCAAGTTGCTCTAATACAGTTCCTGAGGCAAACAGCTCTTCAATTGGGCCGCTTAATGAGCAAATAACCCACGTCTTGGGTAATTTTGCAGACACCGCTGACTGACAGAACTTACATTTTTTGCCAATTTTTGCTCTTTTTTTCTTCGTTTAAAAGTGAAAAGGGGTGTTTCAAATAATTGAAAGGAATATGATACGACGGTTATTAAAACAAAACAGATTTATATATGATGGGATAACTAGTGTCAGAGTATACAATTCAAGTACATTACACACGCAAACACACACACACACACACACACACACACTATATATATATATATATATATATATATATATATATATATATATATATATATATATATATATGAGAATGTTTGTATATTTGTTTGTATGTATGTCTGTAAGTTAGTTTATCAAAAGTTTGTAACTTTGTGTGCTATAGTAATCTGAACTTCTTGACCGTTTTAGAGAAAATTAGGCACGTGGCCATCATTTGACCTAACTTAGATAATAAGGTAGGTTTAAAACCGGTAACTGCCCCTTCCCTTTCCCCAATCCCCCTTCTCCCTTAAATTTGTAAGTTGTAACTAGTGTGGCAAATAAACTCTATGGGTTTATCGTACCTTATTTGACGTGTAAATAAACTATACAGGTTAATCATGTCTCATTTCAAGCACTCGATGCAACAGAAATATATTATTGAAAATGCTTTTCTTTCCTGTGATTAATCATTCTGTATCAAGGTTTAGACAGTCACCACAGTAATGCCTGCATAAAATGGACAGTCGCCACTGTAATAC
>JANJGK010000017.1:17210618-17215618 GCA_039081455.1 Macrobrachium rosenbergii | reverse complement strand
TATTACTTTTTTTTAAGATGAAATGAACAAGACATTGCAGACCAAGAAAAAGAGAAGTATGTGTCCAGAATGACTGTGGAAAAAGGATTTTTCCTATCACTACAACACACAATAGATAGCCAAGGAAGACCTCACACCCCCGTAACATTCCTGGCTGGAGGAAAAAATTAACACCATTAGCAGTAATTTCATAACTTTCCCGAGGCTTGGCAGGTTCAACTGTGTATGGTCATTAATGAACGTTTAAAAAATACATTACGCAATGGTTTAGCGTGAGAAAATGTTCAGCCTCCCGTTCGGCCTCCCATTAAAAAAATAGGGTTTTCAATCTTTATTACCTTCACGTAAATCATATGGGTTATTGCCCGAAATTATGTAACCTGAAAAATTCAAGATCTTTAGCATATCCTGGAAGAATTTGTCTCTGAACGACGTTAGCTAGAACAAATTTTTTTATGTAACTAATTCCGGATTTATACCCTTTGACAAATGTCAGATTTTTTTTTTTTTTTTTTTTTGCTTTTTTTCTGAGTTTATCAAAAGATGACATGTTAACAGTAGCGTGTATGATATTTGTGTTCAAGACTACGTTGTGAGTGCTCATCATTTTTATACATAACCGCCGCTGGCATTTCAAAGGCCAACAACAAGTGATTTTTGCATGTTTAATCACTACTTTATAAGTTTTCAAATGAAAATTGTGACTTATTTCAAGAATGTCACGCAACTTGCAATCTTGATTTATTACAGAATCTTACTTCACGATCAATGCACATTAAATCCTACGAGTATCAATTTTTGCATCATAAGTGTGGGTGGAAAATATTAAGAAGAAAAGAAAAAGTGATGTGGATTAATATGTTTTATGGTGCTAATTATATTGTATTCTTTATAGGGTTTCTCACTTTAAGCCCCTCCCATATCTTAATGAATTAACATTGGAGTTGTTTTTTTCATATTTCCGTACACTCGTCAGTTTCATATAGCAATGATGACACGTGGAAGTTAATAATTCTTTTTTTCTCTCTTTTCGTTATTTTCATCGCAAGTATTTATAAATGACTGTGATTAGTGCAGTCATTAAATACTTTCTGTACGTGCAGCATTATAACTATTACCTATTGTTCTAAATCACGTTCTGGCTGATGAACTCAAAATGGGTTCATAAAAATTACAACGGTTATCTTTAGATACTCTAACACCCGTCTTTAGATAGAGCCTTTTCTCCTTGGGAAAGAAAAGATGAATTCAGATCAAAGAAGGAAGACAAGGAAGGGTGTACTCTGTCGGATCCTCCTCAAATCTCAAAGGGGTAAAGGGAATAGCAAGGGAGCCATTGTTTGATGGGCAAACAAGCTTAGATTTCCATCAATAATTACCTAATGAATCTTGGATGAGAGTGTAATGAATCATTTCCTCAGGAATTGGACCATTGTGTTCCTTCGATTAGATTAAAGCGGATGGTTACTAGTTTTCATGCACACCCTCATATATATATATATATATATATATATATATATATATATATATATATATATATATATATATATATATATATATATATATATATATATATGTATATATATACATACATACATACGTGTGTGTGTGTGTGTGTGTGCGCGCGCGCGCTCTTGTCAGTATCTCTGAACATCCGTGCGATACGATTTTTCATATACTCAAAGCCACTATTTCTAATTACAAAATATTGAGGACAGGTTTATCAAATAGTGTAATTCAGGTAGTTCACTGCATGCTATTCGGTTACTGAGTACTTACAGATATTCCTGTATTTTGCTGGGAGAAGTCAACAACAAAGCACACATATAGAAAAGTGTCATAGAAACATTGTCTTATAACCTCATACAATGAAGCCATGTATACTTAACAGTTATTAACATCTCTATTTGCCGACATGCTTCCTCCACAGCTAAAATGCTGGCGTTATCGTTGACGTGTGTCATATTTCGTGCTTGCACTGGGGAAGATCAGTTTCTTAAACCTATTATTCAATGAATAATACAAATATAAAAAGATGATCCCGTTGTTTTAATTCTGTAAAAAAATGTGCTTTTCACCATTAATAACTTTTCTGCCTATTTCCAGTTCTTATTGTGAAATATATTCTTCAGCCCCAATTCCTTTCTCTCAGTAGTGTTTTCTCTCAGCATCTTCATATACCGTCAGTCACTTCAGTTTTGGGAAGATGAATTCATGCTTTAAGGATTCTCTGATACCCTATTGCTTTTTTTCACTTTCTGTGTTATACTTTCAAATTATTTGGGGAAGCTTTGGCCGGGAACTATCGCGTTTTATTTGAATTAGCATTGATTTACAGAAGAGACAGAAACTCCTCATGTGCACCACCAGCTCCCCACCCCGCCAAAATAAAGAGGACATATATAATGAATACTTATAGAGTCATTCAGTGCATGCAAACAAAATAAAATTTTCATCTAAAAACATATCTGTGTATGGATTTTCTTTACAAAAATAAAATAAAAAACACAATTATTCTACAGCATTATGTAGCCTAAATGAGGTCCTAAAAAATTGATGTACCCAAAGGAATGCGGCAAATGCTAAAATTTTTCTTATTCATTTAAAAAAAATGATATTTATACTGTCACATTGATCGTCGATTAAGTCAAGGATATTATACTTCAATTTGAAATTGTGTATAACTTAGATATTTTTCACTCCAATATTTTGTGGAAATACTTTTTATTAACAGAAAAATATTCAGCTTAGGTTTAACTCTATCTCTGAATTAGGACACCTGAAGAAGTCCTGCCTACCGCATCTTTTTCAGCTCGGTCCAAATTTCTCTCACTCTTCAAAAATATTAGACGTTTTACGTGTAAGTTCCACTGAACCGCCTCTCGAAAGTTAGATGAACCTTAAATAAAAGAATAGGATCTTGAATAAAAAGCAGATGCCTTTCATTTAGGTCACAGAGACTCAACTGTTGCTCATTTAGTTAGGTAAAAAATAAACAAAATCTTACCCACTTGAACGCGTGAAAAAGAGTAATTATACTGGGGTAGTTTCCAAAGTAGGTGAAAGAGATAAACGCTAATGAAAATCAGGTATAATCTGATCATAGGAAAAAGTATGCACTTTAGAGCCGCTCTCTCTCTCTCTCTCTCTCTCTCTCTCTCTCTCTCTCTCTCTCTCTCTCTCTCTCTCTCTCTCTCAACAAATTACATGCATACTTAGAGATGCTTACATGTAAAATCTATAATGCTAGCATTGATTTCCACAATCATTATATAATAAAATTTTCATGTAATTACACACACTTCATTGTATTAAAGGATTGATGGTAGCGATGCCATATCTATTCATTTATGTGCATTAAATTGGATTAAATAGATATAAGCTCTTTAAATCCATATTTTAATTTCTTGTCCGTGATCAAAGCAAAGTGAATTGATTTCAGAAAATAAGAAGATTATTAGGCATTATCCAAGGCAACTCATTGACTGGCATTGCTAATGAATACGATATTTGATAATAGCCACGGAGGCTGGAACTTACCGGTAATCATAAAAAAACAAAATTTCTTCGTGAATAATATTAAATTGGCTGAATTTGCTAAAAATTTAGATAAAGATGTGAATGCTTTAAATGCTCAAGGAAATATGGGAACTGATGGCAAACAGTATTTATTTACTGGAAGTCATTCTGTTTTTATTCATTTCATTTTGAAATGTCTTGCTCTGTAGTTTCCTCATTATTCACTGTTATTATTTATTACTGTTATTGTTGTAGTGAAAAATGTAAGTTTCATCACATTAAGCATTCAGATTTTTGTAAACAATGATAAAATCTGTCGTAAATTAATGGGTAAAGAAATATGATGTAACAAATTAATACATTCCAGTACATGAGAAGGTAGAGGAATACCATTACGCAAACTCCCTCAGGAGTCGTTTCCGTAACTGTTCAAGAGGTCCATTCTAACGAGGAGCTACGCACAGGAAAACATTCGTTGAAGACGAGGGGTCGTCAGGATATACGAGAGTCAACATGCATCCATAATGAAGCTAAGAAGTTCGCAGATCGGTCAAAACTGACTGAACTTCATCAGCCTGCATTAAACTTTGTGATGCTGGTTAAGATATACTGATTCTCCTTTCAAATTGGTGTCTTTCTGTTACGTATCTTTTCTTTCGTGGTATGGTTTTTTCAAACGAGGGAATTACTTTCATGTTAGTGAAGAACTTATAATTTCGTTCAGTAGAAATGCGCAGATAATAAACCAACCTTCGTCAGGTAAAATCAAGGCAGATACAGGGGATATCTTTATTCCGAAATATCTGCTATATTTATTAAAGGTATTTCTATAGCGTGTTTCTTAATGTAAATGAAACATTGAATGTACTCAAGAGGTCCAGTTGCTGACTTTCTATTCTGGCGGTAAGCAGTTACATACTGGAGTGAATTTTTCATAAGTATGAGTTTTTATTACAAAATAAGAATTAAAACCGAAGACGCCTATCCATTTTCCTGACCTGTCTTCATTTGCAACTCAGTTTCTATCTGGTATTAGGAATTCCTGCAAGTTTCAAGAAGCGATTCAATGAGGTCTTTCACTTAAAATGTCGAAAACTTTTCCTGGAAAGACGAATCAGCCGCATTGAAAAGTTTAAAGTGGAATTGCAAGGTCATTCACCTCAGGCGAATCTAATTTAATTCTTTGTTTGATCAAGGAGAGAGAAAACTGCTGTTTAGAGCATCAAAAGTGAAATTTCGCAGTGTTTATACATCATTTTCTTATAACAATTCGAGATAAAATTATTTTTTATACAGGCTTAATTAGCAAAGTATCACGTATACTGTGCCTACTGT
The DNA here is from genome assembly GCA_039081455.1 of Macrobrachium rosenbergii. Taxonomy (NCBI): domain Eukaryota; kingdom Metazoa; phylum Arthropoda; class Malacostraca; order Decapoda; family Palaemonidae; genus Macrobrachium; species Macrobrachium rosenbergii. Next base: position 17,210,764 of record JANJGK010000017.1, on the reverse strand, counting down.
CATTACCAAATACTAAGGATTCTTTATGAAAGTGATTACACAACTACCGCTTACGCGTTAATCAAATCCTACCCGGAAGGATTAATCCGCAGGGTCTCGTTAACCCCTCTGTGTGATGTTAATAATAGTTTGTCCTCATTAATGCC
>JANJGK010000017.1:17205618-17208118 GCA_039081455.1 Macrobrachium rosenbergii | reverse complement strand
ATATATATATATATATATATATATATATATATATATATATATATATATATATATATATATGTATATATATACATACATACATATATATATATATATATATATATATATATATATATATATATATATATATATATATATATATATATATATATATACCACATAAATCCCAAGTAGCACGCTTGGAGCCGTAAGACATCTTAAGGAAGTCCTTAAGTTTGTAGATGATGTACTTTTTCCCAGCTTTTCTGGGAAAAGAACAGTTTGTCCTTATCATTTAAGATGAAGCCCTAGTCATAATCCTGTAGGTCTCTTACTAAGGTACTTTTCATTCTCAGTTCTCAGAAAAATGATAAAGCTTTATTATGTTGTCGGATAAAAAAAAATGTTACTCTGGTCTGTAAAGAGAGAAATGTTTCAATACCTTGAGGTGATCGTTCCACCTTGTCCTTTATGAGAAAATATTTTTTGTATATGAATGTTTTCATTGCTTTTTGTGCGTGTTAGTTAATTAGAAAAATAATGTAAAGAAACCAATATTATACCCATAAATAAATTCCTTTGCATTCTTCATCAAAAACATACAAGAAAATAAGAATTAGCCAAACACTTCATTTACCTTTCAAAATCTTCATCTTCCCTATTAAGAGCCTTCAATCCACTTTTAAGGAATCTTCATTTACCTTTTCAGGATTTTTCTTTCCGTTTTTAAAAAATCTTCATTAACCTTTTAATGATTTTCTTTCCGTTTTTAAAGATCATCATATTCATTGAACTTTTCAGGAATCTTCATTTACCTTTTCAGGAATCTTCATTTTCCTCTTGAAGGTATCTTCATTTCCCTTTTCAAGATTTTTCATTTCCGTTTGAAAGGATCTTCATTTCTCTTTTTTAAAGAATCCTCATTTCCCTTTTAAAAAATCTTCATTTTCTTTTCTCCCTCTAGCATGACTTCACACCTAACGCCATTAAAGGGGTTGAGAATAATTCATTATCTGCAACACTTCCTATGTCAGTCTCTCCTCTGGGAAAAGTTGCTTCTTCTTTAGGAAAACAAATTAGAATTCAGATCACCCGCTCGCTCCTAAGGAGTTCCCGGGAAAAGATTCCTAAAGGATTCAGAGCGAGATTCAATTAAGGAGTCATGCATTCCGGTACCAGGTTGTATTGTTGATTTCGTTAAGGAAAAGTTATATTCCTGAAGGCAAGAGTACTTCTTTTGTTTTGGTAAAAAGCCTTCCAATGCTGTTAATTTTATTCTTTTCACGCTCTTGTTTGCGTTAAGAAGTGATGTATTTTTATATAATATATACGAACAAATTAATTATTGGACTTTTTAGTCTATCGTTTCATGAATTCACTTACAATGGTAACCAAGTGAATCTGCTAATTCATTTCCAGATCATTAAAATTTTTAACCTTCATATAAATGAAGCATGGCCAGTAATATAAGAAAAAAATTATGTGCAACTATTCCATCAGTTTCCGCCAATCTCATTACGGAGGCAAATGTTTGATCTATACCTTTTTGAAAGTGGATTAAAATTTCAGAGAGAAAAAATCTTGCACTGTTGGATGGGTTGAATGGTTTAAATGATGCCACCCTATATATATATATATATATATGTATCTCTTTCTCATTTCCTCTCAGTAGCTCTGACCGACATATGAAACGCCGCGGTAGTTGGCGGTTTGTAAAGCCCAGCCACCCGGAGTACACAAAAATCCCGACTTCGGCCCTTTATAACTCTGGAAATATTCAACCGACCGGGATGAAACTCTGGCTTTACAGGTTTCCCACTAAGTTCTCTCAACGTGCTAAATTTCATCGAAATCCGTTCCGCCATTCCGGAGATCCAGATATCGATTTTTGGCGTTCAGGGGATGTGGTAGGGGGGGCGGTTGGGTGGGTGGGTGAGGGACCTAACATATTTGTGGAGCAATAATGGTAAAAGATACAGCCGTGATACTTAGTTTTTCTGAAAGCTCATATTCTGGAGGGGTACCTTTCGGGATTTGTTTTTTAAAATGATGAAATTTTAAAGTTACAGTCAGCCATTCAAATTAGCCACCGAAATTCAAATTTCCTGATGCTCACAACATTAGAAGAGACGCCCTTCTCTTAATGTGTGTGAACAAGTGGTGTTATGAGAAACTGGCTGACATTCTGACAGTTATCTTAATTAAAAATTATCACACACGTTGAATTTACCTACGCGGTTTTGTTTTTCGCGATCGTTGACCTACCCTAAATAAAGAGCCTCAATAGTCAAAATGTTTTCACACACGCATACACACACACACACACACACACACATATATATATATATATATATATATATATATATATATATATATATATATATATATATATATATATATGCAGAAAACGAGCTAAACTGACCATAATCACGGAGACGACACATAGGTTTAAGAAAACTATGTTTGGCAAACTATAACCCCCATTCCTTTGTTACTGCATTTTTCTCGATCTAGAGCGTTA
>JANJGK010000017.1:17198118-17200618 GCA_039081455.1 Macrobrachium rosenbergii | reverse complement strand
GATATTTTGAGAACAGAGAATGATTTATTGATTCCGCTAAGAAATGTCTAAAACCTACAGTAGTTGATAATGAATGTAATGTATCCCATGAAGTATTCGTTAATGACTGATGGCAAGGCTTCAACCTCTTTATCTACTTTAACTTCATCATTTCAGCGCTGAAGCATTTATGGAGCAATTCCCAAATGTATGAATGACATCAATCAGGTTATGAAAAGAAAGATCTATGGAGATAACCTCAAGTATGGCCTTTCAACCTTACATGCATGGATCAGATGTATGTAAGGTCCCAAAAAGAAAAAAAACCTTATGCAGAACCAGAAGACAACAATTCAAAGGCAACTGAAAAATGAACTTGGTCTTGTTGTTGATATGCCTAAGCCAGGAGGCTCTGGAACCTCAAATGATGGTGATACTGCAAGGAGTTTTTTTTTTTTAATGTAGAGGAGACCTCCAGAATGGCAGGTATAAACGTAACTCTAATTGAACGACTTCATACAATCCTTGCTGTCCTATCTCCTTGGAAGGAAAATAATCCAACCAAATTTAAGAAAAATATTCACTAGAACCAGAACAGCAATACATAGAGCATTATAGTTGTTATTATATGTCTCAGTCACTGCACAAGATTTTAATTTATGGAGCTGACGTTATTCAGCAATTCAACATACCTATTGGATCACTTTCACAGGAGGCCCAAGAAGCTCGAAATAAAGAATTTAGAAGTTACTGTGAGCGACTCAGCCGTAAATCACCAAGAACAGAGACCAATAAAGATATAATGATAAGACTACCGAGTTCTTCAGATCCCTACATAACTTCCTTGAGGAACAGAACAGAGAGGAAGATAAGAACTCTTCCTGATGATGCTTCAGTGCTTTTAAAACTTGACGATGATGTAGACAGTGATTCAGGTGATGATGCCTATGATCATAGCTAATTAGTTATTATGCTTGACGTTCACTGTGTAAGTACAGTAATATTGTAAGTAAGTATAGGGCTATATATGCTTAGTTTAATTTCCAGTTGTCTGAAGTGATTGTTTAAAGTTAAAAATAGATTTTCAGTCAGATAAGATTACGCATCATTTCCAGCTGTTTGACACAATTGTAGAAAAAAGGAACTCTTAAAATACCATAAAATGCCCATAGTGCACTCCTCCACCAATACGGTAAGGAAATAATCTGAAAAAGTTAATTTTGTTTAAAAGAAGTTTGTGAGCCTTTTTCGTCCCCTAGATCTTGATAAGGATGCAATGACTACTATAAAAATCATGATATTTGATCCTACTTCACTGTTATACTCGAGATATCGAATTTGGTTAAAAGGGTTGACTTTAATGGGGGCAGAGGCTGATCCCCCTTCACCCCCCACAAGCGAGACCATATAAGAGAAATAATCTTATAAAATAATTCTCTGTCCATTTGCGACCACTCTTAAAAATTTCATCGAAATCCACAAATAACTTTATGCATAATGCCACTGATAGACATACAGGCAGATGGAAAGACAGACAGACAGACATATATATAAAGGCAAAACATAAACACCTTGGTGGAGGTAATTTAGAAAAGTAATTTTAACAAAATGATAACTATTTGTTGAAAAAAAAAACTAAAATTAAGTGAGGAATTATTTTTTTCCCCAAAAATTGCTATTTCGTCCCAGTGTCCAGCGTAAAGTACAGTAAGACTCCTTCAATAGCCAACTTTTAGCTTCATACCTAAGAAAGTTTACCACAAAGAGAGAGAGAGAGAGAGAGAGAGAGAGAGAGAGAGAGAGAGAGAGAGAGAGAGAGAGAGAGAGAGAGAGAGAGAGAGAGAGAAAGAGAGCAATGAAGTCCTTCTATGAAGTTAGTTTGGTGCATGGCCTGGGTAGCGTCTGCATGGCTTTAGGAAAAAAGACATTTTAAAATAACATACGAAAGTTTTGAAGTAAAGTGAATGATTATACACAAGGAGAATATATAATTTTGCTATTTCCTTTAGGTACATACATAAGTATCCCTAGAAATACACTAACTTAGATTACGATAAGTCATTTGTTGTTCAAAGGAGGCGGCATCTGACGAAAACCGTTATTTTCCAATTACGGAGCAAGGAAAGGAAGTCAGCTAAATTCCGCGAAAAACAATAACTTGGTAAAGCCTGACAGTAACAGCTTCCTATACCGATCCTTCTCGTAATAAAAAGTAAGCAAAAAAACGCATCTAAGAATTTAATTAGGACGAAAGAATTTATAAATGAGGATTGTGAACCAAATTCTAAGAAGTTCTTTCTAGGAAATGCTCAATTAGTTACAGACATTATTCTTTTCCGGCATCTCTTGAGGCTAGAAAAAACCCAACGTAAGAGTATCATTTCAAAAGTCAGAGAACCCAGATGTAAGCAATGAGGACATTTTTTATCAATGTTACTCCCTAAAGGCATCATTATTGGATAAGATTATGTAAGAGCCAATTTTTAAAAAATGAATATTATTTTCTCTGTGGTGTGGAAAT
>JANJGK010000017.1:17180618-17195618 GCA_039081455.1 Macrobrachium rosenbergii | reverse complement strand
TTCTGGAATTCTTCGCGCTTTTTTGGATGTGCTTGTAACTACGAAGCCGTACATCCAGACGCAAGAAATTGAAGACTGTGATTACCCGTCGCGGGACACGAACCCGCGTCGCCTTAGCCACAAGGAGGTCACGTTGCCGACCTGACCACGAGGATAAAAGTCTATTACCTCTCGTACATACATATACCTGTCGTTTTCAGATATATTTATTTATTGCGTCTGGATGTACGGCTTCGTAGTTACAAGCACATCCAAAAAAGCGCGAAGAATTCCAGAAGTTAAGAGGGCATTGTGGCTATTAGAATTACATATGTGTCTGGTAAAAGTGACCAGTAGATTCTACATATATATTTCAGCCTAAAAAGCAATAAAAATGATTGCCCACTTGGCTACGATGGTGAGGATGGGTCTATTCCAGCTCTAATAAATATATCTGAAAACGAAAGGTATATGTATGTACGAGAGGTAATAGACTTTTATCCTTCTCGTGGTCAGGTCGGCAACGTGACCTCCTTGTGGCTAAGGCGACGCGGGTTCGTGTCCCGCGACGGGTAATCACAGTCTTCAATTTCTTGCGTCTGGATGTACGGCTTCGTAGTTACAAGCACATCCAAAAAAGCGCGAAGAATTCCAGAAGTTAAGAGGGCATTGTGGCTATTAGAATTACATATGTGTCTGGTAAAAGTGACCAGTAGATTCTACATATATATATATATATATATATATATATATATATATATATATATATATATATATATATATATATATATATATATATATATATATATGTGTGTGTGTGCGTGTGTGTGTGTGCGCGCGTGTGCATAAAGGAATTTGCCCATATAAATTTGTCCCATTTTTATGGACAATTCATTTTTAATTGTACTTACCTATGTGGCGATATCTGTGTATGAATTGCAAATTCACTTTTTAATTGTCAGTCAATTATAGTTTAGTGAAACTAATACGATTTTATAAGCAAAACAGGATATTTCACCTCAGAATAATCTCCTTTACTGATTGCAAATCTGAAAGCTTCTTAGAGATTGGTTTCAGTTCTTAATCGGATTCTTCTCTTCACAACACGCGAGGCCTTCAATGTGACAGCTCTGCTGCATAAACCGATGGGATTAAGGTTTACGTTATGTTAATGATTATGAAAGTTCTGTGAATTTTAACTTCAATTTACAATATATAATGAAAATATTTTGTATTACAGTAGCAAACGTTTTGCCATTCTTTCCACAAAAATCTTGCTTTGACACAATTAAAAATATAATTAACACTAAATTTCGTGCTGAAATCACTGAATTCTAAACTATCAGGGAAACAATCAGGGACCCAGACTTTAGGCTGTTACTTACACAGAACAGAAAAGTTGTAAGACAGAGCGTTCGAAGTTGCTCTGTGAAAGTGGCCTGAAAGACTGAAAAATCAACCAAAAAATTTGTATTTGTTTCATAATTCGTTTAGTCTCTTGTGACAAATGAAAGACTAAACCAATTATGCAGCAAAGAATAATTTTTGGGGGTTAGGTTGTTAGTCATTTTGTCTGTGATTTTCAAGAACAGCTTAGACTAGTTTGTTTTAATATGAAAGCGTAAAATTTTCACGTAGCAATTTATAGGTGTTTTGGATTTCTTCCATACGATATGCTACTTGCGAACACTAAGTCTCATCTGAAATAAGTAACTAATATTCACTACTAATGAAAAAATTACTAAAGTAGATCATGATCTTACAAAATGTACTTATAATTTCTTTCCGGACATAAATAGTTCTGAAATATAAGACAGCGTGTGTATGAGGTAAGTAAGGTATAAGGCAACCTGATATTTTTGAGAAGAACAGCGATTTTCTTCTACCCTTTACTTTGAGGATATTGGTGAATATTAGTTTTTAGGACAGTGGGATGAGCTCCATCTGGAGTGGGAAGTAAAAAGCGACATGCCTTTTTTATGTTCTTGTATTTGTTTTTGTTCAGAAAAGTTGACCTTACTTTCTTTGTTTCATTCTATCATATTTACTCTAAATTCATAATAAACCCCCTTATATAATCACCGCATCACAATTATTACGCTTAACATCCAACTTAGCTTCACTGTCAGTGGAATGATTTAAAAACAAAGTACATTGTTTATTTCTTACATATTCAGTATTCACACTCACTTTATGCAGTTTCTTTCATACGATCAGCGTATATAGAGTATTCACTCGAATACACAAACAAGGAAAAAAGTAAGTTTATTCTTAGACAGGAAAAAGACGGAAAATTATAGGTGTATGGTAGACAGTAACCGTTTTCAGTTATAAGGAAGCAGATTAGTTTGTTTTCTTTACGATGGAATATTTCTAATCTCGACAGTAAAAACGAAAATACTTTTTTGAACCAATTAGCTTTGATATTTAATTATTCTATAAAACGCTTACAATTTTGTTTTTCTTTCACTAAAATTCTATGACTTCCACACATTTATGTTTTCCCTCATAAAGAAATAACCTAATGGATATATGTAAAAAGAACAGAATTTTTGATACTGTTTTCCAAATTCCTACGCCTTTTACAGTACAGACAAGATCAGGATACGAAGATTAACTCATTCAGAAAACACGCCCGCATGATGACAGCCCCTTAAAAGGGGACCCTTTTTTTAGGAGAACTTTGGGAAATATATGTGATTCCCTTCCAGGAAAACCGGGGAAAAAACTGAGATGGGGACTTGGGGATATTGTGTGAGTGACTGATTAGTTGCGTCTATAACGTGATCGCGTTAGTTTTGATTAAATTATGTCAACATTCTTCCGGAGCATCCTCAGTTATAAAGATTTTTGGAATACAGTCAAATATGAAATGTGAAGTAGTTGATGCGGGAAGCCTTAATAATCGCTAAATGACTGAGACTGGAAACAGTATTTTTTTTTTTTACAAGAGCTTCAGTGCTAAAGATTCATATATTTTATATAAGTTTACGTTCGTGTTTTATCTTTTTTTAGCTAATGTCTCATAATATAATCTGTTCACTTTAATAGAGAATCATATCCAGGAATCAACATGAAAAAAAATCCACACAATATATCGTCAGAAAAGCAAACAAAATTTTGTATATAAAAGATAATAATAATACTAAAAGTTTTTCTTTGCATACTTTTCTCCTAATCTTAGGAAAGGACCTCTCAAGTAAAGTGACACGAAACAGTATTCGCAAAACTCAGCAGACGGTCCGCGTAGAGAGAGACAATTCATTGAGACAGTTTAATGTCGATTGTTGGAGAACTTCGAAAAGCCGCTGTTAGTGACCCCCATTACTACCTCGTTCCCATTTCCTCCGTTGCCAACGACCTCCGGGACCTGAAAATAACCTTCCTTCTCCGAGGAGAACGACGTTACAGTGTACGAATTCCATATTATATACAGTATATATATATATATATATATATATATATATATATATATATATATATATATATATATATATATATATATATATATGTAATATATAATATATATAATATATATAATATATATAATATATATAATATATATATATATATATATATATATATATATATATATATATATATATATATATATATATCACATTTTTCATCACACCGTGATTTATATACAATCATGAAGCTACAAATGTCGCTTAATATCAAATCCACGCTGCCTCGGGAATATCCCCGATGGGGAATTATCACCGACTTGATAGCTCAGTGGTAACGTCGACTGGAGTTGCTGGATGCGCATCTGTGCCGTGGGATCGAGATTCGGCAGTGCCCGTCCATTTATCACATAAATTCCCATTCGGTGATAATTCCCCATCGGGGATATTCCCGAGGCAGCGTGGATTTGATATTAGGCGACATTTGTAGCTTCATGATTGCATATATATGTGTATATATATATATATATATATATATATATATATATATATATATATATATATATATATATATATATATGTAAAGGCTCGCGAAGGTGACCTTTGAAAAGTTGGGTCAGCTATTCGCAGGGTCCATTTTCACTACACGCAGCAGATAGGAAACTGCTGAAGCAGTTCGCATACCACAAGGGTCGAAGAAACCACCTTGGTGACAAGACACGGGCTGGCAAATGCGTTTTCAGCAAAGAACGTTCTAGAAGCTGAACCAGTTACAAAATCCGGTTTTTGAAGGATGCTTCTTAATAATGTATGGTGTGTACGTGTACTTCGTGACGCCTTGAAATACAGAGGCGTGTCTTGCCGAACTTTGACCTCGAATGATGTCATACAAAAGTACGTTCGTTCGTGCGTTACATAATGAATATAATGGGAGGAACCGTTGTTCGAATTGGACTGGTGAGATCTGTTTCATGTGTGTCTGAAGATGTGAGTGATTTTTCACATGGAGACTGTCCCAGAGGACTTGTGGAGTGAGTAAGAATTCATATACGTTTTTAGACTTTGTTTTTCAGAACTGTGAACAGACGGTATCTCCTATGACAGTGGAAGATGTGTTTCTGCACTTTTGTACATTTTATGATTTTTAATGTGACGTTTCTTCTTTCACAGGTATTTCTGTTCCACTCCATTCCTATTCCTTTTTCCTCTCTCCCTCCTACAAGGATGAGAGTGGTATGACATTTGAGATGACCTGTTTTAATTGATTGACGTGTTCATGTTTTGACAGATGAGTTATTTTCTGTAATTGGGGGTTTATGATTTTGGAGCATTATTTCCTTAGAAGATTTTCTGATAGTTATGTGAAACATTGGATTTCATTCTTCGTAATTTTTAAGAAGTTATTTTTCGTTGATTTTTGTCAATAAAGGGTTTTAGTTTTGTACTTAGTATCTCATTCCAGTAGTCCTTAGATTTTAGTTAGGGAAAGATATAACTTATGATGCCGGCTCATGTTACTGCTATCACACAATGTCTCGGGATAAGCGAGATCAAACCTCTGTTCATAAAACGGAGACTTAAATCAAGTATAGGCTTAGAAATGGCCGTTACATATATATATATATATATAGTATATATATATATATATATATATATATATATATATATATATATATATATATATATATATATATATATATATATATGTGTGTGTGTGTGTGTGTGTGTGTGTGTGTGTGTGTGTGTGTATGTATGTATGTATGTATGTATGTATGTATGTATGTATGTATGTATGTATGTATGTACGTATGTAAGTATGTATGCATGTATGTATGCATAGGTTTTATACAAAAAATCCACGGATTTATATCTGAATGGCTTTATGATATGAATTGCATCTGGATTTAGTTTTATTTGTGTGAAAATTTATAATCCTTTAGTAATAAAATAAAAATTTAATATAATGTATTCCAATGATTAAAGCGATAAATACTTATATTCAAAACAAAAAGTATATAAGACAAAAATAAAGGAAAAAGATTATGAAGACGAGAGAATCAAAGTTCAAATTATCGAAAATCCTGTAAATAATACAAACTTTAATGTGGTTAACAAAACATTCAACATTCTTGCAAGCGCCAGATCATAAAGAAAGAACATTAATATATCTCTTTTTAACTAAAAGAAGACTGCGCAAAACTTCCTGAATGGCTAGGAAAGGCGATTCTTTTATATTATTATTATTATTATTATTATTATTATTATTATTATTATTATTATTACTATTATTTTTGAGTGCAGTATCGCAGACAAAAAGCTAGTCAGGAGGAAGACGGTAATGACATTTTTTATAGAACCTATTATGTATCCTCATACAACCCTGAAACCACCCTTGTTCTGGCATTTACATTTCTCACTTTTAGGTGAGGGCGTTTTAATGTTTCCAAGGGTTGTGCATTTCAAAAGGATTTCATTCCGTGACCATCCCATATGTAGACCATACGTACATATACATACATACATACATACATACATACATACATACATACATACATACATACATACATTATATATACATACATACATATATATATATATACATATATATAGTTTTCATTTTAAATTTAATAAAAATCCACGGACTTGAGAAGTGCAGAAGTCATTATTAAATTTGTCTTTTCAAGATGGTTTACCTTTGTAAACCACCTTGAAATCAGCCTTCAAAAATCGTAGAGTCATATTTCCGTAAAATGTATCCGAAATCCTTTGTTGGGCTGGTAAAATGATTTAGAAAAAAAACAAATGACAAAATACAAAAGCAAAAAATGTCAGTCATAAGATTTCTCAAGCAAGATTGAACCACAAACGCCTCCGTCATCCATATATAATGAAACCTGTAGCGTTATTGTGGCTACCTCTTTCATTTGCAGTATTTTATACGAACTTCAACTGCTTTTGAATCATAGAACAACTTCACATTCTGTTTGATATTTATTTACTATTAACGATCCTCTTCGGTCAAATAGCTTTGCTGTCAGCCAAGTTTTGTGCAGTTTCTTGACATTCCATCTAATATTTCATAGTTGGGTTTTGCATTATATTCTATTATTCTTTTCATTCTATTTTGTATTATATCTTACTGGATATTTCACACTTTTTCCATTTATCAATTATTGCATGATACTTCATTTTCTTTTAATTGTTAATTTCCCTCAACTCTTTTCCTTTAATCCTCAGAGGACAAGAGGTTATTCAATAGCCAGAGGATATTCTCCACTAAAAATAATAAATTTTTTAACTTATATTAATGTAAATAATCAATACGTTGTTTGAACCCATATCAGAAACTTTAGACGGTTTAACTAAAGGTAGATGGGCTTATTAATATGTGGACCATACTGGATATCATTGCTTTACTCTCGCACTAAGAAGTACGAGTCGAGTCCAGTAGTTAGGCAAGACATTCACCTGCAATCAGCTAAGACGGCCAGGTTAGTCTTCATTAACTTCAATGCCAGGAATTATTTTTGAAATTATTAGCAATCTTCGTAGATTCCACATTACGGAACAGTGGAGTACTGAAACAAATAAGTATTGCATATCAAATATATATAAGTGGAATGTCAGAAGAGATGAGTACAATAATAATATCAAGTGTAATACAGAATTGATAAAGCCATTCAATTATGAATACACTTTTTAAATTTTAGCTATAACAGGCAATTTCCATATTTTGCTTTTAGCTATTTTTTATTAATTATAACTTGGATATTGCAAGCCATTTCTCCCCGTATTGAGATGCTAGATAATATATGTATTTCTGGAGAATCTAACCATGCCAGACAAATCGATGAATAAATGAATGAAAGCCTTCTCTGATAAAGTAAATCTTAATATATTTATACACATAGAAAGATTAAAGAGATATTTACAAGATTCCGTGAAAGCAGATCGACTATGCGTTATTAAATCGCTCAATAATATATATATATTTTTTTAATAATTCCTTAAAAAAAGAATATGTGCGTCTTCACACCCACAATAGCCCAAATTCCTTGAGTGATGGTCTGGACTCCTTTGAACTTCCTTCTCTTACCAAGAGGCGATGCTAAGCTATAAGAGAGAGAGAGAGAGAGAGAGAGAGAGAGAGAGAGAGAGAGAGAGAGAGAGAGAGAGAGAGAGAGAGAGAGAGAGAGAATAAAAAATGAAGTAAACAGACAGGTAGAATTCGATCATAAAAACATGACTTTTTCCTAAATTCTTACTCATGTTTCATAAGTAAAATATAATTTGAAAAAAGGGTTAAATTATCATGAATAATAATAATAATAATAATAATAATAATAATAATAATAATAATAATAATAATAATAATAATAATAATAATAATACTTTTTAATATTTAATAATGATAGTATTAATATTATCATTGTAATAATAATAATAATAATAATAATAATAATAATAATAATAATAATAATAATAATAATAATAATAAAATGAGGAAAAATTAAAAAAAAACTATATGCATGGTAAATAATACCAAAGGAAATGAGGAAAAGACGACAGAAAAAAAGTAATAATTTAATGTTTCTAACCAACAAAAAAGGCTTCCACTCTTCAGAATGACGAAGCAGAAAGTAGTTTTAGATAACTTTTGAGTCACGAGGCAGTTAGTGCGTTAGAACAAGGGAAGAGGCTCTTCCTCTGATTAAACAAGACACCGCGCACTACTTGTCCCTACCGCCTTTCTTATTTTTTAGTTTCCGAAGGAGCATTCTGATTCTCCAAAAACAATGTCTTGATATTAGAAGGTGAACGGTTTTTAAGGGGACGGGGGAAAAGGCGAATGGATATTGGTAAATACTTTGAGATTCCTAGTGATCTTATTTTGCTTTTGTCGGGAAAAAATGAGCCTTGTTTTTAATAGGATTTGCAAAATATGTAACTTGCAACAATATTTTTGCTTGGCATGCAAGAAGGTGATTTAATTAAGTATTATAGCAAGATGGAAACTGAGCCAAAGGACTTATATATAATTCTTTTGTGAACAAGGTGCCATACGAAAACATTAAAAAAAAGGATTTCTAATGAAATATAAAATTCTTCACAATATGAATAAGATATACGTTAGTAGCTGACTGATTTACTGATTTAAATGGAATGTAGAAAAAGTGACATTCTAAAAGGTAAACATATGTTACTGGGTGTAAATCACCTTGTGGAAAGCACGGAATGGAAAAGTAGTCTGGTGAAAAAAATTAAGAAGAAATATGAACTGTGCATTATGTGCTAAGTGGAGGAATATAGTGAAAAAAATGTCTACAAAAATAAAAGCATGGCCGCCAAACATGGAAGGAAATACTACAAGAATAATGTATTTTCTTATTACTTGTAGCATTTCCTTCCATGTTTGGAGCCCATGTTTTTATTTTTGTAGACATGCTTAACTGTAAGAAAATCCTGGTGTTTCTCAAAAAATTGTTTTTTTTTTTTTTTACTTTTTAGTGCATTTTAATAAAAGCGTGTATTGAAAAAAATTATATTTTTTTTATTTTATACTTTTTAGTTCTGAGAGAAACTGTAACCGATTTATGATGGTAACTAAAAAAAAATTGAACGTGATATCCTTCCGGGCCAAAGAAGGATTGAAAAAACTGTAGAGTTATTAACTTATTCTACCGACTCAAAGAAGGTATGAAAAATCTGAAGGGTTTCATACAAATCCTGAGATACTACGAGAGGTTATTGTAGGGTAGCCTGAGGTCATTGCTGACCTACTGATCACGTAAGGTTGTATTGTCACCGGGATTAAGTAACCACGCAAAATTTCAAGTCCATCGGACGAAGGGAACAGGTCAAAAATTGAGTTACAAGTTTTGACCCAAAGAGACAGATGGACAGACGCAGAAGTCAAGTTAAATAAAAGCATGCAATAAGGCAAGAAGTGACCTGAGCAAGACTGAATTTATTGTCCTCTTGAAATAAAGAAAAATGAAGGTTCTGTTTAACATATGGCACAGTATTATATATTTCATAAGTACTTAATGTGAATATGGATTTGACTAAGATGAAAACTCTATTAAATATCCAGATTTATCGAAGGACAACATTTTTGTAGTTAGTTTTATAAGTACGAGCAGCCTTCTTGTTATTATATATATATATATATATATATATATATATATATATATATATATATATATATATATATATATATATATATATATATATATATATATATATATATATATATATATATATATATACTGTATATATATATATATATATATATATATATATATATATATATTATTTCTTTAGCATGAAGAAAGTTAATGGGACGATATATATATATATATATATATATATATATATATATATATATATATATATATATATATATATATTATCATTATTTCTTTAGCATGAAGAAAGTTAATGGGACGATACACTCCAAGTTCCACACTGCCACAAAACGACCCAAGGGGAGAAATGAAAATATAATGGTTTTCCCTAACGGGGTATTCATTAGCACATCAAGTGAAAAATTACAGGGTGTCCATAAAGTCTCTTTACAATTTAAATAATATATTACAAAAGCCATTGGTGAGATATCTTAATAAGATTTGTTCTACGTACTCAGCAGTTATCAAAGTCTTTAATCACATTGCATTTGCTTATTTCAGGTACCCTGTTGATGAAAGAGGCGCTGTTAAATTAACTCATAAAAAATGGCTACTGCTCAAGAAAAGGCACAATGTGTGTCAGGGTTTACTGAAACAAAATCGGACACGCAGACTCAGCAAAACTACATAACTAAGTATGGAAAAGAACCACCGTCACGTCCGTCAATTCGTGCATGGCACAATAACTTTACGGAGACAGGGACAGTGTTGGATAAAGAGAGGAGTGGACGACCAAGAACATCCAAGGAAAACATCGATCATGTACGATAAGCCTTTGGTCTTTCTCCTACAAAGTCTATCCGTTTTGCTGCCAGACAGTTACAGATACCACGTTCAACAGCACAAAGTTCTACACAAGAACTTGCGATTATACACTTACAAAGTGCAACTCATACAGGCACTCGAGCCAAGTGATAAACCAAGACGAAAAGAGTTTGCAGTTAACATGCTGGAACGAATTTCTGAGGATGAAACGTTCCTCAACCTAGTTTGTTTTAGTGATGAGGCAACCTTTCATGTTTCAGGGAAACTGAACACACATAATGTGAGAATCTGGGGATCAGAACATCCCCATGTGACTAGGGAACTTCACCGAGATAGTCCAAAGGTGAATGTGTGGTGTGGGATCATGTGCAATCGAATCATTGGTCCATTTTTCTTCAACGAGACAGCAATTACTGCAGATGTTTACCTAAACCTTTTTAATGAATATGTGGCACCACAACAAGACGACCTTCAACCAACCAACGTTTTCCAGTAAGATGATGCACCACTACATTGGTGACCACATGTTCGTGGGCTCCTAAATCAAACATTTCCAGACCGGTGGATTGGAAGGGATGGACCAGTTCCCTGGCCACCCCGTTCACCAGGTATCACTCCCCTGTACTTTTTTCTATGGGGTTATGTTAGAGATATCGCATATCGAACAAAGATATGGGACATCACTGATCTCAAGCAAAAAATCACTGATGCCATTGCTACCATTGATATGGCTATGCTACAGCGAACATGGCAAGAAATCGAGTACCGTCCTGCTGTGCTTCGTGCAACTAATGGCGCCATATACGGGTACATTAAATGAGGCAAAAAAAAAAACTTCAATATCTACTCCTCATTTTGTAATAATTTTCACGGCAGAATTTCTGTTTTATGATTTACTTCATGAGATACGAGTATACTTATGTGAAATAAACACGTTTTAGCTATTTTTTGCTGTAAACTTACTGAATATCAACAACAAACGAATTATCTAAGTACGGCTTCAGTTGTTTTTGTAATATATATTTTTTTAAATTGTAAAGAGACTTTATGGACACCCTGTACATTAGATATATTGCTAAATTCCTTAGTTATGGCTTATTGCTATAATTAGCTTGATATTAGGACAAGTACAATACATAACTGAAGCATCATATGTAACGACCATTTATCGCTACGAAGCCAAATATTAGCCGTACTTATATCATTCGTTTGCTATTGATATTCAGTAAGTTTACATAAAAAAATAGCTAAAACGTGTTTATCTCACATAAATATATCTTATGAAATAAATCATAAAACAGAAATTCTGCCATGAAAAATCGGTAGACATTGGAGGGTTCCATTGTTATCGCTGTTCATGTGTCGTTCATTATTTTCAGACGTCAGTAAATAATTCCATTGTTTCTGTGATCTCATACTGGCCTTGACTTCACAACAGAACATTATCTTTCTACATGAGGACATGTGGTGTTGAAATTCAAGTTCTCATGAAAAACTTTTTATTTTTAAACTTTTCCTTTATATTTCCCCTCATTTATTTTATTAATTAAAATTCATGAAGTTCTCAGAACGGCCTTTGTCGATCTTAATAGGAAAGCAAGTTATTTTTTATATGTAGGAGGTTAGGAAATTTCTCCTAGAATTAAAAAAAATTGTGCAATAGTTTTTTAACTATCCTCTGTCTCCAAGGGGCTACGCTCTCTCTCTCTCTCTCTCTCTCTCTCTCTCTCTCTCTCTCTCTCTCTCTCTCTCTCTCTCTCTCTCTCTCTCTCTCGCACACACACACATACATAAGCCCAAAAATATGTGTTAAGAAAAGATAAAGACAATACACTTTTGTAGCTTAAACAAAAAGGTTTAAAAGAGATGAAAATAATGCACTTTCGTCAATTCAATAACTAAGATTTAAAAGCAGCCAAGGCCGGATAATGAATAACACCCATCTGAGCTGATGTAACAGACCATAAACAGCAATCATCAGGATTATCATGTTTTACAGAGAGCCCCATAAAATATCAAATCGCCGTACAGTATAAATGTCCATTAGTACCAAATTGAAATGAGGCGAGGTTGAGCTTGGCAGGTGGTCGTTGCTGCTTAATTTATGGTTCGTAATTTACGCAGATAAAAAAGGAAATCTCTGCAACTGCTGCTGTGCTTTCATTATTCATTACAATTGCAAGCATATTTTCATTTGCTGGCGAACGTTTGTTGAAACGTGATGCGTTCGAAAGGGAAATAGCGATTTCTCTACACGCTCTCGGATTCAGTGCAAAAGATAAATGGAAATTATATTTCACTCGTTGCGGAGCACTATATACAAAACGATAAGAAATAAACAGTTTGGTTAAGTATATATATATATATATATATATATATATATATATATATATATATATATATATATATATATATATATATATATATATATATATATATATATGCAGAGAGAGCAAGGGGGGGGGAGAGCAAAAGAGCAAAACCCCGTAGATGGTTATACCGTGATATCCGGATGTTAGAATAAAAATTTTTAGCTGAGTGAAGAAAGGGCTACAAAATATCATGACCTCAGCATCTTGCTATTAGTAGAGTTAAGAGTGAAGCGAAGTTTGGGTGAGTTCGTGAGTGCTGCAGAACCTCTCTCTCTCTCTCTCTCTCTCTCTCTCTCTCTCTCTCTCTCTCTCTCTCTCTCTCTCTCTCTCTCTCTCTCTCTCTCTCAAAAGAAGAGCAGCTATCGCTGTAAATTATGACACATATCGGAAATACTGAGTGCCATCGCTGCTTTTATTTTGTTTTTTATGCGTTTACCCTGAAAGAACTTATTTAGGATTGCAATAGCCAAAGCGCGATCATGCATTAATGTAAGCCAAATTCTTTCCTACATAAATATATATAGGCTATATACGTTATCGGCACAGAGGATGATCAGGGGAAATCCTCTGTATATATTATATAGTATAGATTTATACTGTATGCAAGAACTGGCATTGTAAGTCGAATGCTTGCATGCGTACAAATATACATATATTATGTGTACAGCGGGTGGTCAGAGGACGCCCTCTACCGATCATGCATGCGTGAATTAGTTACAAATATGCAAGAATGAAAACGAGACACTTTTTCACAAATCACGAATAGAACAAATGATGGACCTGAATATTCCATGATGCTGAAGTTAGAATAGATAATGGATAACACAGGTGGGGGGGGGGGGGGGGGGTTGTGGCCTGCCAGTGCATCCGTGGATCTGTTGTGTCCGCGTCATCCACAAAGGCGGTTTCATGTTTGCGATAATAAGAGCAAAAGCTTCGTTCAAAGAGCCCCATTAGCATTTCTCTCTCTTGCTAATGCTTTTGCATAATTCCTGGCTAGGTCCGCCATAATCACCGTCGTAAAACTCAAATATATCCGCTCTGTGGTAAATGCCAGTTTCCGGGCGAGAGGGACATTCCAGACCTTTGGTGAAAGCCTCCGTGAGTAAGGGAGTCATTTTCATTTCATCAATGGCCGTTTCACTCATGCAACAATTCAAAGGTAAAGAACGACAAACCTCGCTGTACTATTTTGAGTTTGTTGGTGGCGTCAGTGGTTTGACGTTCTTGACATAACCATATCCTTACAAGGAAAACTATTATATACCGACGTATATAATAAAAGCATATACGAAGAATGCTAAGTAATTCGAAATTTCTACATCGCTGAGAGGAAATAACTAATTGCGCTATCTTCTATGTATATAAAAATGGATTATGTACTCGTATGTATGTGTGTGTTCCAGCATAAATCTGAAACCCATTGAGCAATTTCAACCAAACTTGGTATATATATAACTTACTACCTGGATTTCATCCTTAGGACGATGTTTGAAATAGATAAAAAGTAAACAGGAAAGAAAGGTGAAAGGAGGAATAGTGTAATCAAGAAGCTAAAATGGAAGACAACGAAGAGAAGCAACAAGAAAACGACGAGAGAACAAATGGACGAGAATCCGGGAACGAAACTGTGAAGAGCCCAGTTACAATTTCAGTTGGACGCAGGTTATGAAACACGAGAGTCATATGTGAGGATGGGAAAATAATGTCGTTAATCCGATTGATTCGTGATTTAACAACGTTTCCCCAGGTCACAATGAAAGCGAGGGCTAAAAACGTGTTATGTCAACGAAGAGAGTAGATACAAAACCTTCCTCCTCTGGTCCCGGGTCACAATCAAATTAGAATTTTTGGGAGGAAAGGAATTCCTGAACGCGAAATTATTATATTTAAAAGTCTTTTTGGGGTTATATATAACCTAAGGGTTTGTCAAATCCCTCCGTTTAAAAGGTCGAAGGTGCTGAAGTTTATAAGATTTAGCAGATTACAGAATATAGAGAACTGGAAGCTCGTTGATGAAAATTAAACTAATTTTCTTTCCCATTTTTTTCCCCTTTTTTTGTTTTTGCATCTGGCGGTAAATATCCACAATCAGTATCACTGAGGTTAATCATGATTGGCGGAAACACGTCGTTCACCACCAATCGCACGTTACGTTTCAAATGCATCAGCACTCAGGATTTGGAGAGAAGCTTCAGTGATTCTGACTCCGAATACCTCCAAAAGCAGACTGTGAGCTTGGGAGAATGGACGACTATTGTGAATTTACTTATCAGGTGAGCAAAGATT